>JAMJFZ010000713.1:2385000-2822500 GCA_026225945.1 Cricetomys ansorgei | reverse complement strand
TCTTCACTGGCCCAGTTGCACCTGCCTTGTATACTCAAGGAGAGTACAAGGCTGTGCAGTATACTCTAGGGAAGATGGGGTGAGCCTCAACAAGCAGGGGATAAAGGCTCATTTCCAGCATGTTGTTGCCACAACAAAGAGTTGGTAATTCAGTGTTCTCTAGAGTTTGATCGTTGGAATCCAAGCTTTTAGTGACAGTGGTAACACAACCAACATGAAAGCCTTTTGATTTTAGATTTCAGATTTCCTTTTTGAATATTAGTTCCTGGCATAATTCAGGAGGAAAACATGAACTGCAGGGTTTCACACAACGCTTCCAGGTTTGTCTGTGACCATTTCACCACCGAAAATATTCATCAGCTCCATCACTGAGCACAAGTGTGGGCTGGTGGTCTGCAGTGGATCTGGCTGTGTTCTTAGAGGACTCAAAAACAAGGTCATGCTCAGTAGGTGAAGAGCCTGTGGCCCAGAGACAGGAAGCCACCTGTACAGGGACACAAAGCTAGTGAGCAGACAATTCAGGGGTGAAACCCAAAGCTTGAACTTTTCCAAACACAAGAAGAACAACCATTTTCTCATGGAAGGCAGGAGAGTTTGTGTGAAGCCCAAACATTGTGCTGAGAAATCATGCTTCATAAAATGAGCGTGATGTGTTGCAGTTTGAAAGTTAGTCTGAAGTATACAATTATGATGCCTTCTTGATTGACTGATGGATTTAACTGTTTATTTTTATTTCATGTGAACGAGCTTGTACGCATGTATGTATGTGTACTACATGTGTACTTAGTCCCTTGGAGGTCAGAAGAGCTTTGAAACACCTGGAATTGGAGTTACAAGTGATTGTGTGTGGGTGTTGGGAATGGACTCTGGGGCTCTCTGCAATAGCAGAAACTGCCTTTAACCTCTGAGCCATCTCTCTAGCCTCTGGTGCTTTTTTTTAAAAAAATTTACTGATTGACTGGGTTAATATCTTATATAGTCCAAGCTGGTGTAGAACTTGCTATGGATGACTTTGAACTTCTGATTTCCTGCCTTCACTTTCCATGTACTGGAATTACAAGTGGGTGCTACCTTGTTCCATTTATATGGTGCTGGGATTGAACCCAGGGCTCTTCCTGCATGGGAGGCAAGCACTTCACCAAATGAGCCATATCCCTAGCCAATTTATGTTGCTTTAATAAGAAAAGTTTGGTAATTTAATTGGTTTGTAACTAGACTCATGTTCACCATGCTTTCTGTCTCATTTTGTAATGCCATAGCATCTTGGAAGTAATTGTCAGTGAACTGAAATTGTAGCACAATGTTACTGCCTGATTTGAGAGGTGAGCATGGTTCTGAGGGTGGGGTGTGTTAAGGCAAAATGATATGACTTTACCTTTTGAAAAATAATTAAGAATTATTTTATGTGTGCAAATGTCTTTACTCCATCTATATCTGTGTACCAGGTATGTGTCTGTTGCTTGCAGAGTCCAAAAGAGGGCATTGGATCTCCTGGAACTGGAATTCTAGATGGTTGTAAGCCACTATGTAGGTGGGGAATAGAACCCAGTCTTCTTAAGCAGCATCCAGTGTTCTTAAGCACTGAGTCAGCTCTCCAGCCCCTTGACATTACCTTTCATTATTTTTCATACTCCATCCACTACATCTTCTACTGACTGAGCTATTAAAGGTTCCACTGTGACTCTATCTTTCAAAGCCACCCCCACATTGAGATGAGGAAGGCATACGAGGGCTGAGACTAAAGATGTAGACATCAAAGGTTCATACTGGACAACTTAGAAAGTTTAGACAACTATATAGAACAAATTCATGAAACATGCACGCACACATGTGCGCACACACACACACATACACACACACACACACGACGTGATAATTATGCACATCTGTGATACTTTGACACATGTATACAATGAATAGTGATCAGATCATGGCAATTGACATATCTTTCACTTCAAACGCTTGTTACTTCTTCGCGTTGGGAAAATTTAAAAATCTTTTCGACTATTTTGAAAACTATAAATTGTCAGCTGTAGTTAGCCTGCTGTTTCTACGTAGGCTAACTTACTCTTACTATGCAGTTCTGACTCTTACTATGAACTTACCCTTTCCATGCAGCTGTGTGCCTTGCTAGCCATCCTCGCTCTAGTCCCCTCCGTTACATTTCCAGCCTCTGTGTACTGTTACTTTTACTCTGTACTCCTATGAGATCCAGGGTTAGCTTCAGAATAAGTGAAAGGATACAGTATTCATCCTTTCATGCTCACCTTATTTCACTTAACACAATGTCCTTCAGGCTTATCCGTGTTGACACAGTTGAGAAGATTTTTTTTTTTTTGTTTGTGGCTGGCTATTCCACTGCGTATAAGTGTCATCATTCTTTATTCATTCACCTGTTGATGGGGACCTTGCTTGATTCCAGAACTTGGGTATTGTGCATAGTGCTGCAATAGACAATGGGAGGACTTGTATCATGTAGACATGCTGGCTTCTTTTCCTTTGGGTGTGTTCCCAGAGTGCTGTTTCAGGATTAGGTGGTCAGAGAGTAAGTTCTTGACCTCACTCAAGGGGTTTATTTGTGCAGACTAGAGCCAGGGAATCCTGGAAAAGGTGAAGGAAGGAAGAAGCCAGTCTAAATTAGGAGCTGTCTTTGGAAGACTTGTGGACACTGTTTCATTCAAACATTGCCAAGGTTTAGAGCCAGGCTTATACGCAGTAGAAAGACAGGGACACTCAGGTCCCAGGCAACGAACTGTCTTAGAGTCCTTAGAGTCATACTCAGATTTATCTGTGCGTATGGAGCGGGATGAACGTTGATTCTGAGCTGTAGTTAGTCTTGTCCTGGTCCTTTAAAGCTCTGTGTCATAAAAGACACCCAATTTTCCCATTCTCAATGAGGCTTCCTACACTGCATGACAAAAATACATGAACTTACCTCTTTGTTTTGTTAGGATTCATCAAAGCAGGCTAGATGGGCACACTCAACTCAGTCCTGGCGAAAGGTTTGATCCATTAACTTCACACCACACTGGCTCACACCAGTTGTTCCCAGTTCTGAGACCTCCAGGTTTATTTTAAGACTATACCACTCACCTTGCATGTTAGATGCCTCTGTGAACCCCAGTTCACTTTTATTGTCTGTATTTTGAATGATCCAGACCATATGGTAAATATTTGCTTCATGAAGGGCCTTTGATGTACTGGGTACTTCATAAACCTTTGCTGGATGATTGGATAGCTGATCATCCTTTCTCCTCCATCACTAGTGCTTATTTTTTCCCTTCTTCAAACTGTCTATGTATTACTTGGCCATGGGAGCTCAGCAGGTATCCAGGGAGAGTGAGGTGACCCAGATATCACCCACTTACCGCTACACTTGTGATAAGACAATGCCTTTTCCCTGTACTGCCAATGAGGCTGGGTGACATTTCACACTTGGGAGCTCCTGTTCTTTCTGGTCCTGCTTTCTAGGAGTTGTTGTTTAGCAAGGTCACCTGGCACCCTTTTCCAGAGATTGTGGCAGTCACTGCTCTCATAATCTCTCCCACCTTTCTCCCTGTATTGATAGCTGTGTGATGTGGGGTTGCCATGACGACTGATTGATTAGCATCCAATTCCCGGACCAGGAAACATGCAGCCATAAAGAATTACAAATGATGCCTGATTGTCTGCTGCCAATAGCCTGATTGCTGCCATTTTCTGGCAGGTAGCTCAGCCCTAACAGGAAACCCTATGCTGTGCAATTATTGCGACGTGATTGATGCATCTCTATAGTTACAGTAGGCAGTGTTTCCAACTCAGACGATTTTTTTTTTTGAACAAAAAAACCTTCTTCTTTCAGATGGAGATGGAAATGCTTATAAATGTAGAGGATAAAATAAGTCATGGGAGTGGGAAGTGAGGTTGCCAGGAGAGGTGAGTATAGACCCCAGGCCGGAGTTTCACAGGACAGGAACAGAAAGCAGACAGGACCCGAGGCACAATATGGTTGTGAGTAGGCAAAAAGTGTCCACTTCTGCTCTCTTCCGTTCCAACGCCTGCACCTCATAGCAAGTAAAGGATGGCTTCTGAAATCACTTCCAAATGAGAAGTCTAAAGAGTGGGGTGTGTGGGATGGTGCTGGATAGATTAACAAAAATATCCATGGGCCACAGGTGGTGCGCAGCTCAGGCTAATGACTGAAGCAGCTCACCTAAATCATGTGTGATGGCTACAGAGCAAGCACCTGGACCTGGGAGTGAACAGGGAAAGAGGCTGTGGTACTGAGTCGGGGGATGCATTGGAAATAGGCCAGCATGAGGCTGCTTGCTTAGAAGCTTTGGGGGTAAAGAGACTTTCTCATTTGATCCAAAGTTAGAGTGGATTTTTATTACTCCATTGGATATTAAATGTTTCTTAAGATGGTAGAAAAGGCCAAAGCGAATGAAAGCATTTGTGATGGGTAGGGAGAGGTTTGCGGCTAAAGAAGGCCATCTGTTAAGACCGCCTGTTATTGAGAAGGCTGCCCCTGAATATCTTCAGAACTATGTCCACAGTTCAATGGCGCAGCAGCCACTGGATTGGTAATTTGTCCCTATGGCTAAGGATGGCCATTCCGTTCTAAAAAACTTCACGTCCTGAGAATCGCACTATTTAGATATATCACCTCAATACGAATGTTTTTATCTTAAAACCACCCAAATCCTTTCCATCATTATAACTTCCTGTTTAAGTTTTACGTACACTTATTCTTACTTCTTGAAGGCAGAAACCCTATCATTAATTCTGGCAGGGAGCACAGCTGTATGGAGCTATCACGGCATGATCGAGTGGCCGTGAAGTTGGAGTCCATGACAGAGCAGCACAAAGTGTATGCAGCAAGAATAGGTGATGAGGAGCGATGAGGGGAGTGGCAAAGGTCGAAGGCGAACTGGGAACCACTAGGGATCGTTTGTTGTTGCTCCAAGGGAGGCCTGATCTGAATAAAGGGCCTAGAAAATAGGACCAGAAATCTGGACAGATGTGCATTTTCAGTGCCTGATGTTTTCAGGCATCACTCTCGAGTACCACGGCAAAGGAGCACTTCCTGTGAACACGAGCCCCTCGTGTTAATATTCAGTGCATTAGTATCTGCGGTTTGACTTTACGTGTTGAAAATTATGAACATCTATAAGTTGACGCCAATAGCCCAATATTTCTTTCCAAAGGAAGAAAAAGTAGGTTAAAGCTTTTGATGTAACATGCTGTGAGCCTGTCAAGACTAGGATGACTTTGGCACTTGTCAGCATCTGTCACAGAGAGAGCACTTCATATGTTGCTGCTAAATGTAACACACAAACAAGGGCTACACAAAATTCTTCTGTCCGCAGAGCAGGAATTGAGGAGGAAATAGAAAACTAGATGTGGGAGTCATCAAGTATGAATGGTGTATGTTCTCAGGAAACATCCTAATCTCGAGAGTCTGGAGCATCTCAGGTAGGCTACTTGAACCTTAGTTCCTCCATCTTGTGAATGGAGGGATAAGAACAGGGTCACCTTGTTTCATGGAGAATTTAGAAAGAAGTGTTGAGAGGCTACCTGAAAAGCCTGTGGCACACAATAAGGAATCACTGAGCGTTAAGTGCCCAGATATGGAATGGTTTTCATATAAAATATGCTATGTTAAGTCATCACTAGAAGACACAACACACCTTACAACAGTGCTGTGAGTGGCCATCTCACAGTAGCAAGGGCTGGGTACTGAAAATGCTTCCAGCTAGAATCTTTCTTGTTAGGCAGCAGCTATGAGCCCATGTGATGGTCCAGATGGAGCATAAGCCCATTTACATTTAGGAGCACCACTATATCCATATTTAAAGGACCATTTAAGGACAATTCAGAAACATCAGGGCTGGTGCCTCTGACTTCAGATTACCTGAACAGATAAAAGCTGGTTCCCATGGGAACTGGTTTTGCTTTCTCTTCCATTCAATTAAAATCCATTTATCTAAGCCTGAATGTTTTATAAGTGCCTTCTAGTGAGTTCTGTGTTTGGTTTGCCAGTCGCTGTGCAAGCACAGGTGACTTGCCATTTGCAGTGGCAGCCCACTCGCTTACGTGAGTACACACTTGGGTTTTCTGAGGCTGAGTTTTGATTTGGCTCAACTGCAGGTCAGACTAGAAAGGATCAGGTCCACAAAACACCTTATGCAATTTGCAGCATCTAACTAACATCCTGCAAAGAGTCTCTCTGCAGAAACAGTGTCTCAGTTCATTTTACGTAACAGAATACCCTAGGCTGTTTCTTTTATACTTCACACACCAGCGCGCGCGTGCGCACACACACACAGACACGCGCAATAGGATGGTTGCGTTGGTCAAAATGGAGTCCTCTGCTGTTAAACTGTCACCTCTAACTATGGGTCCAAATAAACCTTTTCTTCCTTAAGTTTCTTTTTTTCAGTTATTCTGTCATAGCAACAAAGCCAGTAACTAATATGCTAGGCTTCTGAATGGGAGGTGCCACATTGTTATTTCTCCTGGGCCTTCAGAGTTTAGCAAGGGCCTGGCAATGAATCAGAACAATGTTAACTTTTGTCACATTGAATAGAAATGACAGAAATGCACGACGTAGGTTTTGGACTAGTGGGAGACACACTTGTGCTCCAGAGAAGCTCATTACTTTTCACTACTTTAAACAACGTTGATAAATATTTTATCAACAATTATTTAGAGAAGGTGCTGAAGGCTGAGTGAGCAAGATCTGCTGAAGATCTACAGCCGATCACAGTGACATTTGAGCTGCCATTCCTGTCCTCAACTCTGCCTTTCGGGTCAGGGGATGACAGGAACCCAGCCAGGAGTTTCCATTATAGAGGCTCTGGTTTATGTTTCCATTAGGTTCCAAATGATTTGTGAGTTGTGTGTATATGTGTGCATGTCCATGTGAGTATGTATATGTGCATGTTTGTGTACGTATGTGTGTATGGAGACCAGAGGTTGACTCAGGGTCTTCCCTTATTACTCTCCACAAGAAGTCTGAGCCATTGCCAGTGAAGTAACGCCTCTTAGAACAATGTTCCTGGCAATTACCGTATAAACCTGTGCTACAAATGGGTCTGTCTATCTTAAGAGACAGGGTTAAGTCAAAAACTACTGATTCTTTTGTTTAAAACTATGTCATTCTAATACCTTTAAAAGGCCTACTTAAATGAAGAATAATGAATTATTTTCTATCATCAGACTAATAAAATTGTTTTTTTTTTTTTGAAGAATTGTCAAGACAGGTATTTTGATCTGTTCCACACCACCATACATTGTTTTCTTCATTATATAGCATTTCTCTGTATCATTCGATTCTCTTTTTTATCTTTTTAAATAGTTGCATATTATTCCATGGAGTATGATAGCAAAACACTTAGATCTTTTTTTACTTTATTTGCTACCAGAAACAGCTGGTGACAATTTTGTGTATACAGATCTTTTTTTGTTGTTTAAAGTTATTTAACCTTCCCCAGATTTATTGTGGTAGATGGACAAGTAAAAATGCTATCTATTTAACCCTTGTGGACTAATGCTTTGATATACACATGCATTTTATAATTACCACAGGGCTGGCCAAATAACTCACTGGATAAAGGTGGCAGTGGCAAACCTGATGAGCTGGAATCAGTCTCTGGGACTTACATAATAGAGTTACTTCTTTACAATAGTGCGCATACACACACACACACACACACACACACACACACACACACACGGAAATAAATAAGTGTAAAATGGTCACCCCAGTTGGGCTAATTAACACATCTCTCACTTCACCTTTTTGGATTCATGAACCTTGTACCTCAACAGATTTCAACTTTGAAACCATGGCCACCAAGCTGCCTGTCACTTCTCCAGTAAGCACTTATGTCCTTTGTCTGGCATCTGCCCACCTCGCTTGCTCCAAAGTCCTGTAACGGACCATCCTACCACCTGCTCCTATGAGTTCACACTTACATGATGTCCTTCATCTTTGCTGACTTCATTTGGTGTAATGCTCATCCAGCCTTCTGAAGATGACAAGCTCTCTTCTTTTGAATGTAGGCCAGTATTGTTCTCTGTGTGTGTCTGATACATATCACATTTTCTGTGTTCAGTCCTCTACCATTGGCCACCCAGATTTAAATCTGTAGCTTAGCTATTGTGAACAATGCTGACTGAAATAAACATGGGGTGACAGACATCTCTTCAACATGTCAAGTTCGTTTTGACCCTTTGTGGAATACTCAACGTTTCCATAGCGATTGTACTAATGTATATATTCTCACCAGCCTGGTATAAGGCTTTCTCCACAATCTGAACAGTACTTACAATCTTTGGGCTTTTGATACCAGCCATCATACAGGGAAGGTGATCACTCACTGTGATTTTGACTTGTACTTCCCTGGTGATGAGTGATGTATTTTATTTTATTTTTTGGTTTCTTGAGACAGGCTTTCTCTGTTGTAGCTTCTATCCCAGAATACACTCTGTAGACCAGGCTGGCCTCAAATGTGCAGATCCACCTGTCTCTGCCTCCTGAGTGCTGGGATTAAAGGCATGTGCCACCACTGCCTGTCTGTGATATATTTTTAAATGCATGTTAGCTGTTTACATGCCTTCTTTCGAAAAACTTCTGATCAAGTCTTCTGTTCCTTTCTAAGTTGGGCAATTTTTTGATTTAACTGCTGAATTGTTGAAATTCCTTGTCCATTTGGGGTATTAATTTCTTCTTACCTGATATTGAGCCTTATAGCCACGTGACATCCACACCTTTACCACTCCATATTTTGTCTTTGCATTTCTTCATTATTTTGTTTTCTCCTCAAAAATATTTTTGTGGGATGTGACGTTTGTTTAACTTCGCTTCTGTTGCCTGTGACTTGGGTGTCACACATATACGGTTGCTGAGGAACTTTTCCTCTGTATTTTCTTCTAGATGTTTTAGACCTTCTGTTTAAGTCTTTAATCCATGTCTCTGCAGTGCTTGACATTGAACCCAGGGCCTGATGCATGCCAGTCAAATGTCAGTTCCTTTTACAGTTTTTATTTTGAGACGGGGTCAAAGCTGTCCAGGCTGGCCTCAAGCCTGTGATCCTCATTTCTCGGCACCTGAATAGTTGAGATTACTGTTGTTTAAATGTGTAGTTACTTAGTGTGCTGCTCAGGATTGCCCTGGAACCTTGCACATGCTAGCCAGTGCTCTACCATGGAGCTACAGCCCCAAATTTTATTCGACTTTTTAAATTAATTTCTCTGTGTAGTGTAAGGAAAGGGTTCAATTCCACTTTTAGAATGTGAATGTTCAGCTTTCCCCACACAATGGGGAAAGTTTTTTTCAGTTATCAGTTTCTATTGTATGAGCACAACACCTTTAGTAGATCCTTTAGAATTTCCTCTATGTAAGACCATGTCATCTGCAGAAAGTATTTAACTTCTTCTATCAAAGCATGGGTGTCTTTCATTTATTTTTTCTTGCCTAATTGCTCTGGTTAAGCTTTCTAGAGAGATCTTGAAAAGAAGTGGAAAGAGCAGACATCTTGTTATGTTAGAGAAACTGTTGGGGGAAGTTTAGTTTTAGTTACGTTTGAAATTGTTTTGTGCACTGTTGGGTGAGGAGCTGTCTAGGTTCTTGGTGTTTTGTATTGTCTGCAGGTGTTGGATTTATCTGACGGGTGTTTGATTGCTTATGATCTGCACCTGAGGAGTTCCGCATCAATAAAAACACCTGAGCTGAGATGCTCAGGGTTCCACTGTCCAGGTTGGCACTTGCCATGATGGTGGGTCCCTCTGCTGAGGTCTGGCAGGGCTTCCACGTATGAAAAATGCCTCCTTGTTTCCTTGCGTAGCCCCCACAACAGCGTGCTACTCCAAGGAACAGCTTTTCTCTCTTCACTACTGGGCGTGCAGTACTGTAGGCTTGTCACAGATGACCTTTATTACAGTGAAGTAGATTCCTTATGTGAATACTTCGTAGGCTTTTCTTTTCTTTTCAAGAAGGGTCTTGCTATGTAGACCAGGATAGCCTCAAATGATCTTTTTTTTTTTTTTCAAATCACTTTAGCTAATGGATTGTTACTTTTACTTTTTTTTTCAATTCTTAGGTTTTCTTATTTTTTAAGAAATCTTTTTTTCTATTGTTTTCCTTTATGTTTTTTCCCATGAACTTTGTTATTTACTTCATGTTGTTAATTTTATGCTTGGTTATAACTTAATTGTTGTAGAAGTTTATTTTTAGTTGTGTTTAAAATAATTTGTTTTGTACACTGTTGGGTGAGGGCCTTGGCATTTTATATTGTCTGCAGGTGTTGGATTTATGTGGGGGATGCTGATTGCTAATGATCTGCACATGCTACCAATAGAACACGTGAGGAGTTCTGTATCAATAAAAACACCTTAGCTCAGATGCTTGGGGTTCTACTGTCCAGTATGACGCTTGCCATGATGGTGGTTCCTTCTGTTGAGATCTGGCAGAGTTTGCACCTATGAAAGCACCTGACTGTATTCTTGGCTGAGCCACATAGCAGCATACGGCTACCCTCAATAAACACCCAGATTAAAAACTCTCGAGCAATTGGGTATGGTGGCTCGTACTTGTAATTCCAACACTCAGGATACGGTAACAGGAGAATTGCTCCAAGTTCTAGGACAGTCTGGAGGTACGAAGTGACATCCTGTTTCAAAAAACCAAATCAAATTGAACCAAACTAGAATAAATACATCCACAAAGACAAAACAAAAGATGGAAAAATTTATAGAAATATACAAAATAACAAGAGTGAATCAGAAAGAAGCAGAAAATATGAAGACCAAAACCTGAATAAAAACATAGAACTGGTAACCAGAAATTTCCATCAAAGAAAAATCCAGGGCTGGGTGGTTTCAAGGATGGATTCTACCAAGCATTTTTATTTTATGTGCATGAGTGTTTTGTCTGCATGTATGTATGCGTATCATGTTTGTGCAGTGCCTTCAGAGGCCATAAAAGAACGCTGGGACCCCTGGAACTGTAACCAATATACAGGTGATGGGAACTGAGCCAGGACTTCTGCAAGAGCAGTAAGTGGTCTTAACTGCTGAGCCATCTCTCCGACCCCTTAATTCAAACATTTACAGACTGGCAATTATTTAGCTAATGCCAATCATTCTCAAACTCTTCCAAAAAAAAAATGCAAAGAGGAAGGAGTCGCCAGCTTTATGTTGATACCAATCAGAGACACAAGAAAATAACACTACTGGTCAAAGTATTTGACAAACATAGATATAAAACTCCTCAACAAAATGCTCTCAAATTGGATTGAGTAGCACATTAGAAAGATCACACAGCATGATTAAGTACAATTATCCCTGAGACGCAAAGATGGTCCAATATACACAAATCAATACGTTATACACCACATTAACAGGCTGAAGGATAAAATCATACATTCACCTCAGTAGCTACAGAAAAATCACTAGGCAAAATTAATTTCTTTAGGGTTAGTTTCTGGGATCCGATGCAATGGTATAATGGAGCTGAGTCACATCAACTCTTGAAAACCTATTTCAATCTCCTTCCAATGATTCTGCACTCAGGAGACTATCTTAAAATCAGGTCAGATGGGCCTGGAGTGATGGTTCAGAGGCTAAGAGCACTGACTGCTCTTCCAGAATACATAGGTTCAATTCCCAGCACCACATGGTGGCTCACAACCATCCTTAACTATAGATCCAAGGGATCTGATGCCTTCTAATTTCTGTGGACACTACACACGCATAGTGCACAGACATACAGAAAGCAACCCTCCAAATAATTATAAGTAAATATTTAAAAGAATCAGGTCAGTTTACTAGGATAAGTCACGCTACAAAAACTGACAAATGCTCCAAATCAGACAACGTTATTGTTTCTATTATTTCAGAGTTGTTTTTGCCAGCACGGTGAAGATCAAACCATATACGCTTGTTTATATTATTTTTCACATATTTGTGACTATGATGGTTAATAGGTATAGCCAATTTGGCAGGATTTAGAATTATCTAGAATACAAACCTCTGGTCATGTCTGTGAGGGAGTTTCTAGATCAGGTTAAATGACACGGGGAGACCCAGGCTAACAGTGGAGGTCCCCATTCCCCAGGCTGGGCTGAGACTGAATGAAAGGAGAACGTGAGCACAGTCTACTGCTCCTTGACTGTGGATCGAGTGTAGCCCATTGCCTTGTGCTCTTCTCACCATGCCTTTCCTGCCACAGTGGACCATTGGTCAGAATAAAGCCCCCCTTGTTAAAGCTGCTTTTGTCAGCAAGAACCATCAAAGCAATCCAACGGGGACATTATTTTCCAAAGGCATGGAGCCAAAGTAAGTGGTTTTATCATCACCGCGGCAAATGATTAAGAAGCATTTTCAAGGAGAAAGGATTTACCACGGCTCATGGGTTTAGAGGTGTCAGTCCATGGTGGTCTATGGTGAGGCAGAGCGTCGTGGTGGGGAGGATAGAATGTATAAGGGCTGATTATCCCGTGCTAGGCACACATCATATGGGGAGGGAGGGGCTTGCGACAATATAGCTTTGAAAGCATGCTCAGTGGCCTCCTTTCTTCAGATAGGTCCCACCTCCAAAAGTGTCCTCAACACCCCCAAATAGGACAGCAGCTGTGACCAAGCCAGGACCTTGTGAGGGACATTTCATTTCAAACCACACCACGTGCACAACCAGTTTGAGCTGTTTTAACTTAAAAGGAATCATAAAATGGTGATGATTGCTTTCAATAGCTGCCAAACTGTTTTGTCAACTCCTTTTTACATGAGGCAGTGGGTTCCCTTCATGTATTTAATTCACTTCCCTCATTTTAAGTCATTTGAGATCAAAATGAGGGATGGGAAGTCATGCAGTCAGTAAAGAGCTTGATGTGCAAACACAAACAATTGAGTCTGATTAATAGCACCCACGTAAAGCAAAGCCACACATGCTGATTATAACCCTAGTAAGGGGTTAGGGCAAAGCAGAGGAGGTGGGTGCCCTGGGGCTCACTGTCTAGCTGGCCTAGCCTACTTGGTGAATTTCAGGCCAGAAAGAGCTCCTTTCTCAAAAACAAAACAAAACAAAACAACAAAAATACAAGGTGAAAGTAGCCAAAGAAAGACACCAAGACTGATGGCTGTCCTCCACATACATGCAAACACGTGCACACACATGCAAACATGTACACACACATGCAAACACAGCTGTATACATACATGCGCCCCTCTCCAACACAGAATGATATTGGTTATGAACTTTTTAGTGTCTTCTGTGTAAAGGCTTTCGGTTTGGTTCAAATCTTATCTTGCTGTCTTTGTAAGTGAAGTACGATGTCAGTACTTTGGGGTCCATGGCTGTTACTTCTTCCCCCTGTGGAGGAATCCCCCACCATGGAGTTAAGCTGGGGATAGGGAGCATTATCTAGTTGCATATGGTGTGTTCTTGATCCTTCCTCAGAAGGATGTTCTTTAGTGTTCAGGCAGTCACTGCTGTTTCCTGTGGTCACAGACTGATCGTATGAAACATTGATCATCCTTATCCAAATATCTGAAACCCGAGTTGTGCCAACATCTGAAACTTCATATGAGTATAGACATGGCACCATGCAGAAGGTTCCACACTTGACTTTAATGGGCAGTATGCAAATGCAGAAGCACTAAAGATTCGGTGTGAAATTACCTTCAGACTGTGTGTATTACACAAAACGTAAATGAACTTCATGGTTAGACTTGGATACTATCCCCAGCCTAAGATATCTCATACATTTATGTAAACATCCCCTAATCTGAAAAAGTCCAAATCTGAGATATGTGTGGTTCTAACTTGAGATACAGGATACTCAGTCTGTAGTGCTGTTCTGTGTGGTTGTGGTGGTTTGAGTGAGAATGGTTCCTTACAGGCTCATGTCTCAATGCTTGGTTCCCAGTTGCTGGAACTGTTTGGGAAGGGTTAGGGGGTGTGGTCTTGTTGGAGGAGGTGTATCACTGGAGGTAAGCTTTGAGGTTTCAAAAAGTCCATGCCAGACCCAAACTCTCCTCTCCCTCTCCCTCTCCCTCTCCTCCCACTGCCGGGGTCCAGCCTCAGTAACAAGATGAGGGCCAGGGAAAGACCCAAGGAAGGGACACATGGATAGGTGATGAGAAAGAAGAGGTGGAGGCACGCCTGTTTAAAGAGAAAGCTGGCTCATGACTAAGCCAGGGAAGTTCCCTTAACACTCTCTCACTTTTGGCCGATGTCACCCAGTCTTTTATTTTGTACAGAACTTTTTTCAAAGTCATCAGTTACTGCATTACATAAAATTTTTTCCTCCAGCAATATCACATTAGTCACATAAGCTATCAATTGTTTTACCTTTCATTTTCAGAAGCAGATCACATAGCTGGGGGTGAGTTTCAGACTGGCATTGTGAGTTACAAAATCAAACAGGCAACTTTTTTTTTTTTTTTTTTCTGAAGTGTGAGCAGACTATTAGAGTTTTACTTTACAGTCTCAGGAGTGATTATCTATGTGTTCTTGTCTTTCCAGACATACTAACTCCCCTACCCAGGCTCTTCAGCCCCTGTCTTTACTGAGGAACCAGTGCCTTTTGTGCCAGAAATAATTTTGTCATAGAACTCTCTCATTCTCTGTGTATGTCAGTAAAAGATATTAGACATGAAACAACTCTCACGTTTACTTAGGGCATCTTGGACTTAAGGGTCAGTGAGATTATTGTTTACTTTTCATGCTAGAATAGTCATGACCTTGTTTTCTACAACATGTCCCTTTCCCAGGTAGTAAGAGCTGAATTAAAGATTGTTTTTAATTTTACCAATAAACAAAACAGACTCCGTGACCAAAAAGACTATCAGCAACTGTACGGCAGAAAGAAGCGGAGAGGTAACTATCTCCTGTGTGCCAGCAACTTGTCAAGCAGTTACCTGAACTGCACGGTGGTGTAGTCACTAACATCTCTCTCTCTCTCTCTCTCTCTCTCTCTGTCTTTCCTCTAGTGGAACACTTGGAAGAAGTTTTTGTTATTTTGGTTTCTTTAAAAACACAAAGTGGCGTTTGGATTAGGTTTATGTTCCCACCCCAGGTGTGGTAGATGTGTATGAGCTGGATTTGGAATGCTTGATGCAGGTGGCTATAATTTGGTCAGGTGCAGTTGTTCTGGCAGCTGTAGCTTGTTCTTGGGATTGTGTGCCGCTTGCGTTTATGGGAACTTTTGGCCTAGGGTATAAAAGGTCTGAAGCCCCGAGAGGCGGGCGAGGGTGTTGGTTGGTGGTTTGTTGCTTGGGTTGTCCATCCTTAGTGTGTTGATTCTTACAGAAGTCGGAGAGGTTGAGTTTACAGATCGCGAGCTGAGACACTTGTCTGATTCACCGTCAGCTAATCAGTCTTCTCCAAGCTTAGGGCAGCCTAATGTGAAGATTTCTACCTTTCCCTCGTTCTACATCAAGGCTGCCTGCAAAAGAGGTGAAGATTTCTTTCTACCCTTCTTTTCTTTTTCTCTAAATTGAGGGTAAAAGAAGTAGCTTACTACTATATTCTCCCTTTCTCCCTGTCTCTGTCTCTGTCTCTGCCTTTGTCTCTGCCTTCAATTTGTGAACCAGAAGTGAGCTCTCAGCCACTTCTCTAGCACCGTGCCTGCCTGCATACTCCCATCCTCCTGCCATGATGAACATGGACTCACTGTCTGAAACTGTAATCAAGTCCCCAATTAAATGCTTTTTTATGTAAGTTACATGGGTCTCCTCACAGCAATAGACCAGCAACAGTGGTGGTTTCTCCATTATTAATTCTTTCCCTCCAGAAACAACCAAACCCCCAGCAACATATATGATATAACACAAGGCGGCAGATGACAATGATCTTTGAGATATGTACACAAACAGGGAGACTGAGAAGATTAGAACAAATAAGGCCGAGTCTAGAGACTGGAGAGGTCTGAGCATGCACGCTGTGGTGCAGCCAAGGGTCATTGTCAAGGCATCAATTGAGTCCTGATCAGTGTAGACATGTAGGAAAACAGTTCATGTCCATTGACCCCTTGTACTGGTGAGCAATGAAGGCAGGGCATGAATTTTTTTTTTTTCAACAGAGGATAAAGTGAAGAATCTCAATATGTAAGAGGCTTTGGGTAGAGTGTTTGATGGGTACCATGATGCTGCAGCTTAGATATGTTTTGAGTGCAATCTCGGCTGTGTTGGAAAGTGGCTGGGTATTTAAGATTGGGTCTAAGGGAGGTAGGTACTGGGGGTATCACTCCTGGAAGACATTAATGTAGTTCTCACAGGATCAGGTTGGTTATTCTGAGTCAGTGGTGTTTGATTTGGAGGCTTGGGGAAGCTCAGTTGATGAAGTGCTTGCCTTGCAAGCGACAGGATCTAAGTATGCGCCCTGGAAGCCATGTTTAAAACATGAACTAGGCCTGGAAATGTGCACTAATCCCAGGGATGGGGAAGCAGAGACAGGTGGATCACTGGGGCATGGTGGGCAGTCGTCCTAGCCTACTTGGTGAGTTTCAAGTAGTGAGAGACCATGCCAAAGGGAAAAAGTGATCAGTACCTAAAGAACAACACCAGAGGTTTTTATTTGGCTGGCATGCGTGCGCGCACACACACACACACACACACACACACACACACACACACACTCTTTGCCCTCTGCCAATGTTTGTTGGGTGTGACTTCTTCCTCCCTCTCCCACAATCCCCTGCCAAGAGTCATCTACCTTGTTGTGATTTAGCCAGAAAGCACTCACCAAACACTATCTGATGTCAGGCTTCCCAGCCTTCAAGACAGTGATCTAAACAAGCTTATTTCCTTTATAAAGCACTTAGTTTGAGGCATTTTGTTCTAATAGCAGAAAGTGGACTAAGAAAGGAAGTGAAATCAGACCTGAACTTAATGCTGCTCTAGTTTCACCCAACAAAGTCAAAAAGTGTGACTGAAGAATGAAACTGCTTCCAATGAACTGCGTCCCAGGACAAAGCTCAGAGCGCAAACATTTTCATTGGGGTATAAAAATACCCAGCAACACACGGTGAATATCACAATGTCTGACTTCCAACAAAATATAAAAAGACAGCAAAGAAGTAGGGAAACAAAAATGATAATGAGAAGAAAGTTAGGTTTAACATTTGAAAATAGCACTCGGATCAGAAAGCATGACCTGAACCTGCCTTACTTACAGATGTTATAATCATCCACCTAGAAAACCCCATGGAGTCTACTAGAAAGGGGAAGAAGTAATGGCAAGAAATAGAATCTATGAGGGTGTGAAATTCAACTTAGTTTCCCATGCTGGTAACAAACAGAAACTGAAATGAAGTTAAAGACAAACACCACTAAAAACAGCATTAAAATTGTGAAATATTTAGCGATAAATCTGACAAAAGTCAGAGGTTATGTTGAATCTTATCGTTAAATCAGAAGATTCCATATTGTCAAGATGTTCATTTTCTCTCAACATATCTGTATTTTCGATAGAATAACAAACAAATCCTAGTGGGCTTTTTTGTGGGTGGAACTTGACAAGTAATCCTTAACTTTACAGAAACATACAAAGGACATGTAAAGCAACTTTGCGAAAGAACAAAGTTGGAGAACTTATGGTTACCTGAATTTAAGATATATTTAAAGAGCTATAATTAAACAGTAGTCTCTCTCTGTCTCTCCCTGTCTCTCTCTCTCTGTACAAGAGCATGTGTTCTTGTAGTAGAATAGAGTCAAAGAATAGACTACTTCTACATAGTCAGTTGCTCTTCAATTTGGTAGAGAAAATACAGTCTTTCAAATAAATGATGTATGGTAGTGGAAGAAAAAAGTTCTCTTTATCCTGCTTAATGTACAGAAAAAAAGTGGACATGAGTTGCACATGCAAAAACAAATCAGTAAACTGTGCAAATCCTCAAAACAACAAAATCTCTGTATCTGGGACTGTGGTTTGACATCTTAAATATGACACAAAAATATAACTGATGGAAAGAACACTGATACTGAGGTACTGCCTGAGGCTGGGAAGAGCCTCGGTGGGTCCCGAGCTTAGAACGCAAGCATGCGGACTGAGTGCACCGGGATCCCAAGTGCACACATAAAAAGCTGGACACTGTGCCTCTTGGCTGTAATCCCAGTTCTGGGAGTCAGGGACAGGCAGGTTCCTGAAGCTGTTGGCTGACCTGTCTAGCTGAAATGGCGAGGTCCAGGTTCAGTGAGAGATGCTGGCTCAAAACAAAGGTGGAGAGAAATAGAGAAAGACACCCAACGTCGACCTGCGGTTTCTATATACACATAGGCATGTGCATCTATACACACAGGTGCACACAGAAGTGCACACACATATGGGTGTGCAAACACACACACACACACACACACACACACACACACACACACACACACTTTGGAATGTATTGCTTTAAAGAAAGAAATAGACTATTGAGAGAAGAAAATAGATGAGCCCTAGAGGCTATAGGGCTGGAGACAGCTTAGGGATTAAGAGCATTTGCTGCTTTTGCAGGGGTTCAGTTTCCAGAACCCAGATAGCAGCTCATAAACTTCTGTAACTTTTGTTCCAGGGGATTCAATGCCTTCTTTTGGCTCCAAGGTCACTCACTGCATGTATGTGTTGCACATACATACATGTAGGTAAATACTTATTCACAAAAATAAAAATTCTAAAAATATTATTCATGGACTCAGAAAACTATTTGCAAATTAGAAATGTGATCTAAGGTATGCATAATTTAGCATTTATTATCCATTGCTGTAAATAATAAAACAATACTGTTAATGATGGACAAAAGGTTTGAACAGATGTCCCACCAATGAATATATTATTGACAAATAAGGGCATGAAATGAGCTTGGGTCATGAGAGAATTGCAATTAGAACCTCAGTAAGAACCAGACAGGTGGTGCTGCCTTCACTCCCAGTACTTAGGTAGCAGAGACAAGTGGATCTCTGTGAGTTCAAGTCCAGCCTGGTCTACATAGTGAGTTGCAGGACAGCCAGAGCTACATAAAAGAGAGACCTTGTCTTGAAACAAGCAAGCAAGCAAACAAGCAAGCAAACAAACAAACAAACAAAACCTCAGTATGATTCTAGCACATACCTACTCGTTCTTAAATGAAATGTATGGACCATAGTGTGCTTTGGTGAGAATGTGAAAATACTAGGATTGAAACCATTTAGCTACTTCTTTAATGACTAGCCACACACCCATTATATGATGTTTCTGATATTTCTCTAGAAGAAAAAAAAAACCAAAAAATAAAAACAGTAATAAGATTTTCAGACTAGAAGACTCAGCAGCATTGTCTTTTCAAAACCCCCAACTGAAAATAGCCCAACTATTCATCAATGAATTTATCAATGAATATCAATGAATTTATCAACGGATAAATTCATTATAGTTTTTAAATTTTTTAAGTTATTTTGGAGGCAGGGTCTTGCTATGTATCCTGGCTTCAAACTCATAACAACAGTCCTGGAGTCTGCCCAGTGCTGGGATCTTAGGTATGTGTCACCATGTTGGGCTGACAAACTGCAGTATATTCATTCAGTACAACACTACTTAGCAGAAAAAAAAAGCACCAACATATGTAAAACGTAGATTGATGGATCATAAAATAATATCCTTAGTGAAAGAATCCGGATCAAAATGATTGTTGCCTCTCGCCTCTATTTAAATAATGTTTCAGAAGTGTAAAGTAATCTATAGTAGACGGGAGAAAGGGAAGGAGAACAAGAAAGACTAATGGGGTAGCAAGTAGCATCAAGTATAAGACATGTATAGCAATGATAATGGGGCTTGGTTTTTTTTGCATACTAACTTTAAAAAACACAAAATAATCCATGATGGACAAAAAGCAGATCTGTGGCTTCGTGGAAATGCAAAGGAGTAGGGGAGGGGAGTGAGGGTGCATTTACAGAGTGGGGAGGCTTCTGAGGGTGATGGGCAGGGTCCTTATTTGAATTGTACTGATGGTTGTACAGCTTCACTCATGTGTGGAAACTTATCAGGCTGTGAATTTTAACTGCATGTAAATTTCTGCATGTGAATTATATTCAATTCAGTTAAAGCCATTGAAACTAAGGAATTCCAAGGGCAGGATAAATAGTCTTCCCCAAGGAAGAGCATAACAATTGGTTATCCAATACCAAATGGTCATCCCTAAAAATATACATACAAGTAACATTATATACAGACTGAACGGGTTATATTTAGAAACATATATGTATATATATGTGTGGATATAACAATGATTAATGAAAAAAGCAGCTATGAATTTGAAAAATAGCAAGAAGGGTAGGTGGGAGATTTTGGAGGGAGGAACAGGAAGGGGGAATGATATAATTAAATATTATAATCTCAAGAATTAAAAAAATAATGAAAAACTTTGAAAGTGGTAAATGTGGATTCATTATTCATTATCTATAGTATCTAAAAATAAGCATTGGAAATATTCCATTTGAAAAGGTTTCACAAAATATTGGTCACTAATTCTTTGGAGATGCCCAACATTATTGGAAAAGGCAGGCAAGCGTCAGCATTATATAGACACTGTACAATGAATACATAGCAGGTCACAGCGTTACATTTTGCCCCTATTTTCCCAAGCAAAGAGATTCTAGGTTCTTTTAAGACAGAGATGTTAACCTGGAGTTACTCAATAAGGTCAGTAACTGCCACAAAACCCACGAGCCTATGCCTTCCTGTGTGACAAAGTAGGACCCTCCTGGACCCAGGGCCCAGGAGACTTGACCACAATTTGATTTGTGCATCTTCTGCAAAGCTTTGCAAACCTATTCATTCACACAAACGCTGACTCAAATTATTGAGGTTATTGACATGTAAAAAAAATAGTATTATCTGACCTTTTCCGAGAGCAGATGGAATCACAGAGAACAATTTAAGAGAAATTTTATCAAATTCATTAAAAAAAAAAAAACAAAAACTTTGAGGTGATTGAAAAACCAATTTGCCCACCAAAAGGGCAAATTGTAAGGTTCTGCTTAGTTCTACCTTTAGATTTTTGCCCCAGGCTCTTTGCTTGGAGCAAATCCAGGTTAAATTCCTGGATCGGAGCTTTCATGGGCACCTGTTTTGGCTTTGGAAGCAGTCTGTGAGGTGATGACCCCTTGAGTCTCAAGCACGAGGCAGTTTAGATTAGGGAGCAAAGCCATGACCTCCTAATACATCTGTGTGTCCTGGAAGACTTGTTCTGTTCAGGAAGATGGCAAGTGGATAAAGTACTTTAAACAAAAAAGAAATACTGACAAAAGCATGGTGGTTCCACATGTGTAATCTAATTCCAGTATTTGAGAAGGGGAGACAGGAGGACTGATAGTTTGAGATACGCAAGGCCACAAAGTGAGACCCTACTTATAAAAAAGAAGGTAGATTGATTCACCTTACTGCAAAGGCAGGGGATGAGACTGGTTCCAGGTGTGGTTCTATCCAAGGTTTAGATGATGCTTAGGCCTTATGACTTGTTTCTTTCAACCCTCACCTCCTTCATGCCATTTCTTCATTGCGGCCTCTAGTATTTCAAGATCAATTCTATACCTCTGTAGTTCGAATCCAGGGTAAGAAATTGCCCATTCTATAGGAGGCCAGTATAATAAAAGAATAGAGATTCTGAAGGGAGAGGGAAGGAACCTCTCCCATGCATTTCACAAGGTCTGGGTTGTGGTATGGAGGTTTTCTCTAAGGAATGTTGAGTTGGAGTTTTCTGAAATAACACAGGCAGATGCTGGGCTACCTGTGAATGGCCACAAGTGTGTCTCTGACAGACTCCTGCTTCTGTGTTATACCTGGCGATCCTGGTGAGCCCTAGCTTTCAAAAGCTTCTCAAAGCTCTAGATTCCATCACTCACTGAATTATCTAGAAAAATAAATTCCAGGACTCTAATTTTTGGTATAAGGAAGGGCATACAAAAGGAAGGCTGGCTTCCTGATTTCTTGAGTGTATTAAGTGCTATGTTGAAGGACCTACCCATGAGGAACAAACGCTGCAGAGACGGGCCACAGTGAAATGGACTAAGCTCACCATTATCTCCATATGTGTGGCATGTGTGGGCTACCAGACAGGGCCATTCCTGAAACACCAGGTGCCTATGGCCTCTAGCTGCATCTGCAAAACCCCTTTCTTAGGTTCCCAACTACTGCGAACAGTGACATTGATCATGACAATACCATGACACATAGGGAAAAGATGAAAGTTTTATTGGCTTGCAGTAGAATTTCTGGCAGCGAGGATGCTCTCCTTAGAGAAGATACATTGACAAGATGTCCAGGGTAGAAGGTGAAAGTCAAAGAACATGCATGTCAGCAGCTGCAAAGAGAAAAGAAAAAGCAAATGAATTTCCCTCCTTGAAGAAGGCTGCTGGGAAGCTGGGGGTACCCAGAGTGGGATGGCTCCAGTGAGCCCCAAGAGTGTTTTATCACAAATGAGCCGGGTATTTTAAGTTCTGTGCTTTGTATCAGGTCCTCTTGCATCACCATAAGTCTTCCGAACACCAATATTGGGTCTGAACGATGTCCATTGATTTGTTTGTTGTGGATCATTTTTGCATCCGATTTCCCATTGAGGACTGTGTAGGGAATTACAAAAGTCAGAAGTACACACTGTATAAGATCAAAGAGGCATTCCCATTGTGTTATAGATGTTTTGGAGTGGATATTAGGCCTTTGGGGAATAGAATCAGAGGTTTACATGCTCCTGAAGAAATTTCCAAGGTCAAGAAGATCCAGCTATCAGGTTGCTGGTAATAGTAACAATTGTAGTTTATTGATTATGTATTACATATCAGGTGCTTTATTTGGTCTTTGTATCTCTATAAAGGTAAAGCATCACATTTTCTAAATTTTTTTAATCCTATTTTTAAGAGTGTGTGTGTGTGTATGTGTGTGTGTGTGTGTGTGTGTGTGTGATGAGTGAGTGCATGTGCCCATGGAGGTCAGAAGAGGGTTTCTGATCCCCTTGAATTGGATTTATAGGTAGTTGTGAGCTGTCTGGTATGAGTCTGGGAAACAAACGGATTCTCTTCAAGAGAAGTAAGCACTTTTAGCTTCTTACACATCTCCCCAGATTTTCTAAATTCTTACCTTTGCTGTTTTCTCCTTGTGTATTAGCACTGCATTCTATTTGTTCAGCCAATAGTGTTCATTCCATGTTGTGTTTCTTTACATACTTGTTCACACATGTATATCCTTTTCAGTGACCTCTTACTTCATTGCCAACTCCATGAAGGCCAAGATCATGCAGGTTTTGTTGTCCATGCTTAAATGGTACATCTCAAGCCAGTAAGATGGCTCAGTAGGTTAAGGCATTTGTCACCAAGACTGATGACCTGAGTTTGATACCTTGGTCCCACATGGTGGAAAGAGAAAATCAACTCCTGGGGCTTCTACATAGTACCTGTCCTGATGTTAACACTCTGTAGATATGACCTGTATACCTAATCTAGTAGGTAGACAGGAAATTAGTGAAATATGAACGAAATAAATAAATGCCTTCTTGTGAATGAAGAAATTAATTTCTGAGGAAAGACATTATTCTAGGGCCACACAGGTAGTAACTGGAGGATTCCACCCCAACCCCCAGCCTCTGAGCAAATCTGCTTCTCACATGTGTCTCTATGCAAACATTGATGAAACTTTACCATAGTCTTGTTCCAGCCTTAGAAGCAGCTAATATTCCTTTGCCAAATGTGTCTCCCTGTCTCACAAGGCGGGGAGAGTCTGAAACAGCCCTAACTCAGGTGCTGATGTATTTAGTCCAGTTCAGATGCAGCCCATGCCTGAGAGCCCATGTCTAGTGTTTGCAGTTATTCTAGGAGAGCTTACAGACATGTAACTCAAGCTCATCTTACCTTTGAGGGTTGTGACTATCTTTGGGGGGAGGGGGGACTCACAGGCCCTGTTTTATCCATACCCAAATGTCATAGGTCTTGGGGAGGAGGACACTGCTGAGAACTGTGGGATTTCTGGAAGCCACCCATGTACCTTTGCAAGAGTGACACATGCACTGCTCAAATACCTAAGACTGAGCATCTCCACCACAGTAGGAAACCAAACTCACATGCTCACCTACAAGGAGGTCCTCACAATCTCCTTAGATAGAAGCGTCAGGCACATCATTGGGATTTTTGCACTAACAGACACAATTCTTTTTCCTTTTTCCTCTTGATTCCCGTCCTTGCTTTGAAGCCAACAGTCCCTGGGTTTGGGTTCTGCCTGGTCACTTCAGGTAGCCTGATGACCGTGATGCTCTTTATCAAAGTCAACCCCTGCCATTGACAGTGGAGAATGGAGGACCTGACATCTGTAGTTGTCCAGAGCAAGCTCTTCCCTCTCTCTCCTATATCCAGAAAATGAATTGCATTTGATTAATGAAAATCTCTAATCCCTGATAAGCACTGGGCCCTTATCTGGGCTGAGTCTAAAGAACTCTGAGGCTGGGCTTTTCTTCATGTAGTCTTGACATGCAACCCTCAGAGCAGGAAATGGGGATATAATGATTATGATCCAGAATAGAGAGAAAAGAACAGAGACCTTCTAGATGTGAGGAGGGAGGTCCCTGAGGTTATAACCTAGAGTTGTTCTTATCACCTGATGGTGTTGAACCAGGAAAGCCTGTACTTTCTGCACCTATAAAATGTGAAGAACAAGCATTAGAGAAATTGCTTTGAGGGTGAAGGATTTGCTGCACAAGCATGAGGACCCAAGTTCCGATCTTTAGCATTCATGGAAGAAGCTGATGTGATGGTGCAAATAATCCCAGAGCTGGGAGGCAGAGGCAGGAGGATCTCAGAAGCTCAGAGGCTAGGACGGCCATTATAGTCAATCACTGAGTTTAGGTTCAGTGAAAGACTCTGTCTCCAAAAAAAAAAAAAAATAGCGAGTGATAGAGGAAGATATCCCACGTGAGCCTTTGGCCTCCACAAGTGTATCCATGGGTACACACACACACACACACACACACACACACACACACACAAGTAAAAAGAGAAAACAAAAAGATCAGGGAATGAAAGTCTTCTCTAAGGGATATGACAAGAGTTAATGTGTATCATGACAATTATAACATTGTATCTACTATTTATCGTAATATATAATGCATCCTCCCAGAGGTTTCTGTTACCATGGGTGATATTTAATAGTATCCCAGGAAGTGGCAAGGATTATTCATTACCAGATGTGTGATAAGGAGAAAGCTGCTCACCACAAGCCTGTTTCCTACTTAGAGTCAAATCTTGGCAGCAATATCAGTGTATACCAATAAAGAAATGATTAAATCAACATGAGATCCTCTTATGAGGGAACAATACACAGCCATTACAAGCCATTTCTTCTAACGCAATAGGAACATGCTTACAAAAGACGTGTCAAGTCGAAAAATTCATTTCACCTGTCAACTAAAAATTAATAACATCATGATTTCAGGTACGTATATAACTTAAGTAGGACCTCTTCCACTCCCCCTCCAAAGATTTTCACAAATAGATCCCTAAGAGTTATAGTTTAAGTGGCGAGGATATGGATGGCTTTCTTCTTTATTCTATTTCTGATTTCTAGATTTCCCACAATGAACATTTCTGACAATTATAATACAAGAGAAAGCAAACATTATTACTTAAAAAAAATGATGTGGGGTGCCGCACCTCATTTTTAAAGGAAGCCAACAGCTGCTGAGAACCATTAAGTTTTTGGCTCCATCCATCCAAATGGCACTCCCCCCCTCCCAGCTTGGGAGGGGTGCTGATGGCTTGCAGGCTGCATCGTAGATGGGCTCCCCAAGGCTCGGGGCGTGGCCAGGTTGTGGCCCCTCCTTTTCTCTGTTGGGGAGTCCTTTGGTATTTATTCACTCACTCACATGGCCTGCAGAGTTAAAAGAGGTTTGTTTCTTTTAAGGCTGTTGAGTGCAGCCAGGGTAATTTAGTAGAAAAATGTCATGCTAATGCAATTCAAAGTTCAAATGATCTTTCATTTCGAGGGAGAGAAGAATGTGTGTGCAGTTGGAATGTTAAAACTCACTACTTGCCCTGCAATTCAAATAGAAATATGAGCTGCAGGGGCTACATAAGTCACATGAAGTACTGTGAGTGAAATGCACGGGATGAATAAAAATGATCCGGAAGCCATTTATTAGCATTGCTGGGGGCCAGCACCAAACAAGTACTGCGGCGTCAGAAGCTGCAGTTGGGGAGAAGGCATGTTTGCATAAAATTACAATAATCTTGAAATAATGAGGAAGGAAGTGATTAGCCAGGCCCTTCCTACCCATGTCGTCAAGGCCGCCCTCTGCTCACAAGAGAACTGTGCCCTTTTCCCACCCACATGGCCTTTCCTCCTTGCTCAGCTCCTGCTTGGTTTGACTATACTGGCCAGGTAAGTGGGTGGGGGTGAGGCCAGTAGTGTGTGCCTACAGCACTGCCTGCCCTGTCAGGGTGTGGAAGGATGGATGGAGAAGTTGTGACTCCTGAGGCTCAGTTCAGAGTACACAAGAGGAGGACAGAGAGTGGTTGGGACCCTGAGCAGCGAGCAACAGTTGTCACACACGATGGGCAGTGGGTCCATCTTTGGTGAGCTGAGCGCTTTTCTGCTCTGCCCCAGGTGTCTAGTCTTGCTGTTTTAGTGAGAGGTTCTTGTTTGAAGGAATTTCAGTTATGCCTACCACCTGGCTTCTGTTTGGAAGGGATGAACATTTTCAGATATAGATGTAAGGAGATCCTGAAATTTTTATTTCTCCTCTTTATTATGGCATAAATATGAGGCAGTAGTGTATGGGTTATTGACCCAAGTTGCTAATTGTTTTTTTTTAAATTAAAGTTATGCATGAGTACTATATTCATGTCATTTCTGCCCTTCTCTCACTAACACCTTCTGTGTCCCCTACTATCTTTTGAGTTCATGACTCTTGTTTTGCAATTATGGTTGTTACACATGTGCATATATGTAGACCCACATAATGACAATACCAACTGATATGCCAGTGTAAACAGAGGAAGTTTCACAATGTTCCACTTGTATCTGAAGAGCTACAGCCATCAGTGACTGCTAAGAGGGAGAATCAGTTTTCTCCAGAGATGAGTCTCCTGATAATTTTAAAAATAAATTTAATCTAATGCTAGGAGACCGTCTTTCCCTATCGTGAACATAAACTGATTTGACATCATTATATTCTTTCTTATTATTATTATAAACTGAATTATGTGTCCCCCAAATTCATATGTTGAAGCCCTAACCCCCAATGTGTGATTGAATGTGGAGACAGGCTTAGCAGGGATGAACTGAGATTGTACCAGGTCAAGAAAGGTGGAAGCCTGCCTTATACACACACAAAGAGGAATTCACCCTAGCACACAGAGGTTAAAAAAAAGGTTGTCCAGAAGCCAAGAGAAGAGGCCTCAGAATGAAATCTATCCTTCTGGCACAATGATCTTGAATTTCTTGACTCTAAGTGGATTTCTGTGGGCTAAATCACCTACTCTCTGGCATTTTGTTATGATATCTCAACCAGGCAGATTAATATGTTCATTTACAAACATGCAAATCCCAAAGGAATCAAGGAAATATAATCTTCACTTATGCAAAAGACTGTAATATAACAACCCCAAGAAACTAAAGAAATAATTCAGTGGTGCTGGAGAGATTGCTCAGTGGTTAAGAGCATTCCCTGTTCTTGTAGAGGACTCAGGTTTAGTTCCCAGAGCCCACATGGCAGCTCACAATTATCTGTAACTCCAGTTCCAAAGGATCTGATGCACTGTTCTGGCTTCTATGGATACTGAACACATGTGTACACTTGCATACATGCGGGTAAAACATTCATAACACATAAAAATAAATAAATTTGTAAATTTTGTTTTATTTATTTTTAAAAAGAATTTTCTTTTTTTCCCCCCTTCTCTCTTTTTATTTATTTATTTATTTAATTTTTTTGAGACAGCCTTTTTCTGTTGTAACTTTGGCTATCCTGGAATTCACTCTGTAGACCAGACTGGCCTCAAACTTAGAGAGATCTACCTGCTTCTACTCAGGAGTTCTGGGATTAAAGGAATGTGCCACCACCATCTGGCTTTACGAAGCATTTTCTACATGTGTAGGTGTTTTATCTTCATGTATGCCTATACACCACATGTATGGTGTCCACAGTGTCCACAGAGGCCAGAAGAGTGTTCGGTATCCTGCCATGTGGGTGCTGGAAATTGAATTCAGGTCCTCTGTAAGAGCAGCCAATGCTCTTAATCACTGAGCCAACTCTCCAGCCCTAATAAATACATAAAATCTAAATAAGAATAAGCCAGATTCTTTGATGTATACTTGCAAATGCAGAACTTGGGAGACTGAGGATGAAGAGGGAGAATTGAATTGGCATGGTTTGAGGCTAGTCTGAGCTACATAGTGAGGCTTTAACTGGTGTGTGTGTGTGTGTGTGTGTGTGTGTTAGTAGTCAAGCAAACAGGTGTTTTATCTTTGGACAGTGTTAATTTTCAATTAGGTTCCTTCTAAATGGGTTGAGACTTTTTCCAACACATATATTTTATTGGAGGACAAAGGAATGGGATTGTAGACTTGGTAGTGTGGGAGGGGATAGAGGTGAAAAGAGATGACTAAGAGGGTTTGTTTCCCTTTAACTTTGCTTCTGGCTCCAAGAGCTAAAAGAACTGTAATTATTTATCTGCAGGTATCCCAATATATCTGTTATGCATTGTTTCCCAAATTGACTCCCATAGAATGCTGGTTCTGCAAAGGGATATTAATGGAAGGCATTACACATTTCTTTGGTCAAGTGAGTTTATGAGCTGCTTTGCAGATTTTTCAAAGCCTGTGCATCACAACTCTCCGAGAGGCAGAAGTGGCTTGCAATAGCTTCCCACCCATGTGGGAGCAGGACACAGTTTGCACTATTCATTTCGGGAATAATGCCCTTGGACATGGTAAGGAAGAACATGGGCTGGAAGTCATAAAATACAGTTCCAGACCTGTTTTCCTGGCCTTTTGCTTCACAGTTCTGTGCTAGCCACCTCTCTATATGGAATGAACAGCTGAGATGTATGATATTTCTTTTAAACATTAACAATTCATATTCATTCATTCATCTATCTATCTATCTATCTATCTATCTATCTATCTATCTATCTATGATATATTTATCCTGGGTGCCTGTGTGACACAGTATAAACATGGAGGTTGGAAGGACACTTTGTGAGAATCAGTTCTATCTTCCCACCATTTGGGTCTCAGAATAATTCAAGGTCAGTAGCCTTGGTTGTAAGCACCTCAATCCACTGAACCATTTTGCCAGGCCAGGTTGTATAATCTTGACTTCCCCAAAGCATTCTGTGATTCTGAGTCCATAGTTTCATTTCATGACTTTACCAGCCCATTTCGTAGTCTTGAGCAAGACATCTATTTCTCTGTCTAGTTGTAGGCAAGCTCAATCCACTTTCCAGAGATCGACAAGGTCAATGAGTTAACGCAGGTGGACACCTCTAGGAGGACGGGAGATAAAGAATTCCTGAATCTCCAGGGAAAGAGTTATGGCTTCTTTGTCATTCCAAGTACTGCACGAACTGGTAAAACAGTGTTCAGAAGGAAGTACCCTTCAGGATTTACACTTAGTTAATTGACAGAGGACAGCCTCAGATGTCCTGCCTTTCCACTCTGTTTGACACCTCTTCCTCTCTTTCCGAGGCAGGGTTTCTCTGTTGTAACTCTGAGTGAACTCTGTTCACTCTGTAGACCAGGCTTTCGCCTGCCTCTGCCTCCGGAGTGCTGGGACTAAAGGCACGCTCCACCACTGCCCGGTGACATGATACCATCTCTTATTCTTCCCTGTTTGCACCCTGCTAGAAGGGCCTGTGCACTTCTAGGGAGTTTCCTGTCTATAGCTCTTATCTCATTACAGGAGTCCTGGGATCACAGACATGTGTTGTCACATCTGGATTTACATGGGTTCGGGGGATCTGAGCTCAGACCCTGGCATTTGTAAGTACTTTACCCTCTGAGCCATCTTCCCAGGTCCTGTTCTATTTTTTTTTTTTTTTTAAGTCTGTGAATGTGCTGGGAAGTCTGGGAAGGACAATGGTTAAAAGCTCCATAGAAAAGGTAGTGTGTGACCTTGAGAAGGAGGGTCTCAGGAAGCAGAGAAGCAAGGAGAATATCATGAAGAATGAAAAGGAAGCTGGCACACAGCGGAGGAAGAAGAGGACTGTAACCCCAGTGCACAAGCGGTGGGATGCGCAATAGAAGGTTAGGACCTTGGGTATGAGGCACTGGAACTCAGACTTTATATGGGAGAAAAACCAGCAGAAGACGGACCGCTTGAGCTGTCGAACTGTCTGCTTTCTCCTTGTGAAAGCAGAAAGGTCATGGAACAAAAAGTGAGTCATCGTTCTTCTCCACTCACATAGCATTCAGCATAAATCAGTGTTTGCCTTGGCTGAGCGGGCAGGTAGTTATTTGCAAGGCTGAATGAAATTATACAGCTGGGTATGAGTGTTGCTGGTGAGTCTTTCCCCCTGCAACTGGCCAGGGTTTCTTTCAGTCAGCAGGAGCACAGTGGTACTGGAGGGTAGAAGGGGGTGGTGTATCCAAGGAAGGGGAGAGGGGAGCCCTCATGTGGCAAGGATGTCCCAGTTTACTGAATTCTGAAACCTTGGACAGGGGGGACATGCTCCTGGAATGTGATTGGGGGTGAGGTCTTTGCAATTTTAACTCATACCACTGGGTAGATTGTATCGTGGAGCAGGAAGAACTGTTCTCAGGAGCACTCACAAAACAAGGATAAATCATTGGACTTTCAACGCAGGGCTTTTAAAAAGACCCACTGGACACAGTCACCACACCACTCTGGATTACGTCAGCTCTGTTCCTCCACTGTCACCAGTGCCACCAGGTACAGCCTCTCTCCTGGTGGTTCCTGGTTACTAACTTGAGCGCTAAGCCATTTAAGCAGAAATTAACTCTGCTGTACATTATTCAGTGCGTTTGCCCTTTGCCTCAGCTCTTCTTTACTGGCGTCTCAGCCAGGCTTTCAGTTGGCTTTGAGTGTACCCCTGTGGGAACAGTGGCTCTGTCCCTGGTGTCTGGAGTCTTATAATTTATGAAGCTTCTGTTCTGGTCACTCAGAAGTTTTTTAATAGAGCCACACAGGTAGAGTGAAGTTATTTTACTTAAGAATGGTTTGGGTTTCACGGTCTCTGTTTTGCGGCAAATTTTTTTTTTTTTCTTTTGTCTTTAAAGTCAGGGCCACTTCCCATAATGAATGTTGTGTGAACAAGGAAGAAAAATGACGAGAAACAGGTTTCTAGACCATACAGACACCAGCAGTGCATCCAAGTGTCCCGGATAATTGACCATAGCAAAATCCTTGCTCCTCACCTATCACGTGCAAGGTATAAAGCTAGGATCGTGGAGAGCATCGAAAATGAACGCAATCTCACACCCTGGACTCCTCAACACGATGGCTTCTCACTGTTTACCACGTACAACTGAACGTGTCACCTGCTGCCCAAGGCCTCACACAGACAACCCTGGCTCACCATCTTGTATAACAACATCCCGCGCTCCTGACAACACGATTTAGTTGTGTCCTTCTTTTCTGAGGATAAATGCCAGGACTACTTCCTCATGTTTGTAGGTCAGTTTTACACACCACATCCTCTCTGAAGAATTCTCTGACACACGTCCCAGTTGTATGTGAACTTTGACCCTTACAGGTTGCCCAGAAGCCAAGAGGCCTCAGTAACCGTCTTTTCTTTAGAACAGACTTTGACAGAGCAAGATCAGAAAGTGTTTTCTGATTGACTAATCTACTTGAGTTGAAGGATTCTTAGGATCCTATCTGATTATTAATCAGAATGGTGAGTATCCCAGGGGGAGAAGTGACTGCATTGCAAACAGGAGGACCTCAGATCAGTCTCCAGAACCGATGTGGTAATTAATACACATTAGTATCAAATTGCCAGGGGGTGGGTTGAAGACAAGTAGGTTTCTGGAGCTTGCTGGTCAGACAGCCTACTTAGTGAGCTCCAGGCCAGTGAGAGACCCCATCTAGGGAAAAAGAAAGGTGGAGAACACTGAGGAACAGCAGCCAAGGTTGTCCTCTGACCTCCACAAATACATACAGACATATTCATGTGCACTAGCCCACACAAAACATGTTCATGAGAGCATACACACACACACACACACACACACACACACACACACACACACACACAGACGGGTGGGGGAGAGGGTGAAGGAGAGGGTGAGGGAGAGGGAGAGGGAGAGAAGTTATGGGAAGAAGTCATGGTTTGAATTCACATGCCAATTTTGAGAATTAAAAAAAGGGGGGATATTTAACTGAATGGCAAACAGATGAAACAGTAAGATTTGAAGATGTCTATGTTCTGATCCACACACAAGAGTGATGTTTTTATAAACAGATTGGAATGCATAACACTGAGAGGAGGACTGCTCCTTCAGAACGGTCCCCTTCAGAGACCCACTTCGAGGTGGTTGCCACTAAGCAACTTATTAGCAGCCAGAAGATTCAGCCCACTCTCTAGTTGCTGCTGTTGTGAGGTGAGCCAATCCACTTAATTTCCACTCAGCTGAGTGTGGGGGACGCCTCACGGTCCCCTCGACAGTGATGAGTAACTGAAAAGACGGTACAGTGCAAACTTCTGTCCGTAGGAATTTACAGGCACACTGAGGTGAAGCATATGCAAGCCAGTCCATGACGAAGCAATGGAATGAGTCATCAGACAAAAAGGGCTCCCAGAGGGTTTTAGGGAGCAGGGTTTGAGTGGAACTGAGTAGGGTGCTGTGGAAACAGTGGGGGACCCACAGGACTTTGGGTACTGTAAATGGAAAATCCACACTCCAACTTGAGGATATAAAGCATCTGAAATCATTTCCCATGGTTTCACCTTTATTTCTCAGCCACTCACTTTCCAACCTCATTTAAATCTGCCTCTCAACTCTTTGTACTGGGTGTCTTTCATCAGTGCATTCACGTCCTCTCAAGCCAAAAAATGTAAACAAAATAAAATACTCAGCCAACTTTGTTCTTTCCAGTCACGAGTCCCCTCCGTCTAATCAGCCACACATTACTACATCTCATAGAGTGTCTTAGCCTCCAAGTTCAGCTGTCAGTACAAGCTCAGGGCCTCATGGCTTTTATTCCTTCAGCATCGCTCAGTTATCAATGTCTGTGTAACTTAGTGGATTCAAATACCCAGTGTCTTTAATGCACTTTGTGATCGTGTGATCCTGAATTTGGGTTCAGCAACTCTTTTGTCCCGCACAGCATCAGCAGAGGACACTCACAAATGTTCTCTAAAGATTTGAAGGACTGGAGAGTGCAAGGCGGTGCTTCACTTGTTAAAGATGGCTGGAAGGCCGGGTCCAGTTAGCACTGCCCTCCTGAATGCCTACAAATGGCGTGACACGATTGTCTCAAGGTAGTCAGACTACTTAAAGGGGAACTCAGAGTTCCCAAGAGATAGTAAGCAGAAGCTGATATCCTCTCAAGGCTGGGCATGGGGATAGCACACCAGATCAAGTGGATGTTACAGAACTACACACAGAATGAAAAAGAGCTAAGGGTAGGAAATGGAAACTCTATCTCTGGGCAAAGCAAGCACCTGGGAATAAAAGAGACTGTGGCCATCTGTAGTCTGTTATAAGTCTGTATTTTATTTTGGCAATGACAGGAAATGGAAAGATCTTAGTGCTGGGTGAAGAAATCCTGCTAACTTACTGTGTGAACTTCCTGAACACTTGCATATATTCAAGTCTCAGAGCTTCCTTAGTGATGAGTGGGCTCAATGGCACTCAATATGTAGTCTTCAACATCACATATCTTTGTTGTGTGTTATAGAGAAATCAAGCGGGAACAAAGATGGAAGCTTCCTCCTTGCTGGCTAGCTCTTGTAGTCCTGGAAGGTGCTATGTAGGACACTGAGGAAGAAACATTTTTAATGTTCTTACTTGAACCCTATGAGCAATGTGGTCATCATGTCAGGCAAGACGAGTACGTCTGTGCAGCAGTGGCAACACTGTTATGAGGATGTCTTAGTTGCTTTTCTATTGCTGTACCAGAGTCAAGAGAACTTACAAAACAGTTTACTTATGCTTGTAGTTCCAGAGGGTGAGTCCATGAACATGTGGTGGGAAGTACAGCAGCAGGCAGGCATGGCGCTGGAGCGGAAGCTGAAAGCTCATATCTGATACATGAATATGATGGAGAGAGAGCTAACTGGGAATGGTGTGTGCTTAAAGCTTCAGAGCCCACCCATAGTGACACACATCTTACAACAAAGCCACACCTCCAAATTCTTCCCAAGCAGTTCTACCAACTGGGGGACAAGTATTCAAATGTATGAGTTTATGGGAGACAACTCTCACTCAGACAACCACAGGAGGTAAGTAGCTTTCTCTATTACTGAATTTGAGGTCCACTACATAGAACAAATACATGCCTGACACTATAAATCTGGTTAAAAACAAAACAAAAGAGTCTAGAGGGAGAAATGGCTCAGCGGTTCAGAGCAGTTTCCAACATCCAAGTCACATGGCTCACAGACGCCTATAACCTAACTCTAGGGGATCTGATGCTATCTTCAGGCCCCTAAGGGCACATGAAATCATGTGCACATGCCTACATACATACCCACCATATACATGTAATTAAAAAGAAAACATGCCAGGGGAGATCATAGGACCTGGGTGTGTGGGGGTGACTGAACGTTCTTGTTTAATTAAAGTGACATAAATTCAAACTACCTTCCAAATATTTGTGCTTATATCCATAGACAAATGCTATTCTCAGCCTTAATTAGAGAAAACTCTCTCCAGCAGATAGTGGTGAAAGCAGAATGCACAAGATGCTTAGAACAGGTGCCAGGTGAGTGCTGAGCTTGAACCATGAGATTTATACGATCCATTCTAAGGAGCAGGAGACATGGTGGAAGAGGGGCAGAGTGAGCCTCAAATGCAATTTTGGGCTATCAAATGCAATTTTCTGTGCAAAATCACAGCCATTGCAGTCATGAACTCACAAATCCCCGCACTAGATCTGGACAAGAGTGAGCCTGTGAAGTCAGGCAAGGCTGTTGGAGAACTCAGGAGGGCCCTACCCATCCACTGCTGAACTTTTTGTTACTGATAGATTCAGGGAGAGAAAGAGTGATTGCCTTTAGTTGTGTGCCAACTAGTGATCCCACTCAACCTCCAAATGAAAGTCCCGATTTATAGCTCACACAGATGGCCCTGATCAAACAAAATGGATCACAAAACACAACTAAAAGCTATGAATTTGGAAAGGGCACTGGTAGGGAGGAGAGTGGGTGGCAGATAGGCAGGTAGGAGGGAGAGAAGAGAGGGTGTTAGGGGAGAGAAGAAGAAGAATACATTATACACATGTATGGAATTGTAAAAGAACAACAAAATACTGTGATCTTTCAAATAGGAGCATCAGTTTTCCATGAAAACATGTTTGAAAAAAGTAAATTCTTAGGTTCTGTCCTAGAATTACTGAAGAGGGACTTTGGGTGAGACCTAGTAATTTGTACTTCACAGAGTCCTTCAAGTGATTCTGATGTGCACAGACGCTAGAGAACTCCTGGGTGAGGTGACCTCAAAGTTGCTTTCATCTGATTTTCTGAGAGATTCTGACTACAGAGGTACTTTCTCATCCCACATGATCAGAATGGATGGTCAATTAATTGAAAAGAGGCACCAATTAACACTAAAAAATTCTACTGATGTATTCAAGACTTCTCATTTTTTTATGAAAGGGGGTCAAATCTTTTGACATCTGGCCCAGGCTTCTTGTTGAGGATGAGTATGTCCTGGTTGGATTCTTAGACAGCTGATTTGCATACTGTACCCTCATGTGTGAGCTAAGATTTGCAGCTTTCTTGAAAGTAGAGGAAAAAGACTCAAGACTTTCAAAGGAATCCAAAATTTTCATTTTTGACTAATTTTTGTTGACTATTTCTGATTACCTGAGTTTCTGGTTTGTATGACAAAACATCTGTAATACTTAAATGATTCCAGTACAATAAGGAGATTAACTGCAGTGAATAAGTTTTGGAATTAAGTTGGAAGTTAGGAACAGAAGGCTTAGTGCAGTAGGATGGTTGGTTATTTGTCATTGAATGGCCATCGATTGTTTTGCATTGTGGAGAGATGAGGACTTCTGGCTGATGTGAGAGCTGGCCAAGTGGCAGTATGGGGGCTGCTCTTCTATTTATGAAATCCTTTCCTAAAACCCTTGCTCCTCCTTTCTTCTGCACTGTATCCTTGACTCACCTCTAATTTAAATCCATTTTATTCAAGCCGTGATCTTTCACAAAAGCAGCCTCAGAAGGAAGGCCTTGTGCTCTGTATGTGCCTTCTAGAGTTTTCATAGACACCTGCTTCTAGAAATCATGCTCCAGTACTCAGCAGAGCAGGGTCAAAGAACACTGCAAGGGAAGCGAATGGCCAGGCTCTCGTGTTAATCTGCCATTTTTAGGTTTGTAGGCATGTGCCATTGGGCAACTTCATTAAACTTCTCTAGGCAAATTCTCTGTAATAGAAAACTAATCAGTGTTATATATCTCAGAGGTTGTTGTAGGACTAAGTAGCACACTGTCCCCCAAATAAAAGAAAAAGGGATTCTGAAATCTGAATAGAGCTTAATATTATTACATGTCATGGTTTGAAACTTAAATGTTCCCCCAAAACTTATCTATTGAAGGCTTGGTCCCCAATGCACCAATAGTCAGAAGAGGGGTCTATAGGAGGCTGTAGTTGAATTTTTAGAAGTTTTGTTATTTTGGTTTCTTTAAAAATAAAAAAAATGGCATTTGGATTAGGTTTTTGTTCCCATACCAGGTGTGGTATAGTTGTTTATGAGTTGTATTTGAAATGTTTGATGCAGGTGGCTATGATTTTACAAGCATTCTGGCACCTGTAGCTTGTTTTTGGGATCGTGTGCCGCATGGGTTTATGGGAACTTTTGGCTTAGGTTATAAAACCTCTGAAGTCCTGAGAGTCAGGGTGGGTGTTGGTTGGTGGTTCATTGGTTGGGTTGTTGTCCTTAGTGTGTTAATTCTTAAAAGAACAAAGGTTGGAGGGGTTGAGTTTACAGACTGTGAGCTGAGATACTAGTCTGACTCGCTGTGAGCTACTCCTCTTCAAGCTTAGGACAGCCTAAAGAATGTTGTAAAGATTTCTACCTTTCTCTCATTCTATATCAAGGCCACTTGCAAAAGTGGTGAAGATTTCTTTCTAGCCTTCCTTTCTCTTTCCCTAAATTGAGGGTAAAAGATTGTAGCGTACTGTTACAGGAGGTGATTAGCCAATGAGGGATTTGCTCTCATACCTGAATTAATACATTTATGCATTCATAACCAAGTGGTCTGTAGGATGTAGGGCCAAATTGGAGGAATAGGTCATTTGTGGTCCTGCCTTGAAGGGTACACTTTGCCTTGGTTCCTTGTTTTTCTCTCTCTATTATTTCTTTCTTCATGAATATGAAAAATTATTTAATGACAGTAGGCTTAAAAGGACACATCTCTAAAATATCAGTTATTGGATGCTACAATGTGAAAAGCTTTGTTCTGTTACCTACTCCATGCCATCATGCTCTGCCTCATGGCAGGCATAACAGCAACAGAGGTAGACAGCATATTGAAACCTCTGAAACAGTAACCCCAAATAAACCTCTCTTTTTAAAGTTGTTTTGCTCAGGTATTTTGTCAATGATGGAAAGCTGAGCAACAGACTGTTATCAAGCCTGATCATCAGCACATTATTATATGGCCTTAGCTAATATTTTCAGCTTTTGCTCAAAGCATCTCTGTGTCCTTTATAACTGTGTAATATGGCCCTACTCAGGTTCCTGTGTGTGGAAATATAGTTTTATCTTTTTATGGTTGGGATTGCTCTTAAGAGGACAAGGTAGACATTCAGAGCCTGAACAGGCAGGTTCAAGCACAACATTGTGGTGTGGATGTGTAATGTCCTCCATAGGCTCCTGTGTTTGAACATTTGATCCTCAGCTGATTGCAGTGTTTTGGGAGATTGTGGAACTGTCAAGAGGTGAGGCTTTGCTGGTAGAAGTAGGGCATTGGGGGCAGATTGTAGTCTGACCCTGCTTCCAATCCAGGCTCTGTTTCTTGACCCAATAAGATATGAACAAACTATGCAACTCCTGCTCCCAGAGGCTGTGCTCCCTCAGCTTTCATGCCTTTCCCAACATGATGGATCATCTACCCTGTCTCATGAGACGAAATAAACCCGCTCTACCCTTAATTTCTTCTGTTGGGTATTTTGTCATAGTGTGGAAAAAACAATTAACATTACCAGTAAGCCTCAGATTCTTTCACAACGTATAGATTGAAAGCCGCTCACACTCTGTTCAGGATCGGCTTGTTGTTAACTTGTGGTCTTACCCTTTTGTATCCGGTTTTGTTGCACAGGTCTACGAGTTTGTTTTTACTCCAGCACCATGCTGTGTCAGTTGCGTGGCTTTCTAACAAGTTTTGAAGCCAGCTAGTGATAGTTGCAGATCAACTCTTTTTGCTCAAGATTTCTTTTGGTTTTCAGAGTCTTTTGTGGTTGTATGCAAATTCTAAGACAAATTTTTCTGTTTTTGAGAAGAACATCAACATTTTGATGGAAATTTCACTGGATCTGTACTCTGCTTTGGGCAGTGTGACATTTTAACGATACTAGTTCTACCTCACATACGCGGGATACCTGTTTTCTTATTTGTGTATTTTTCAGTCTTTTTTTGTCATTAGTGTTTCTAAGTCTTCAGGGTAGAGGCTGGGACTCCCTCTTGGTTAAATGAATTTTTTATATTTGTGACAGCCTGGATGAACACAGAGATTACTAGAGTAAGTGAAATATGCCAAGCACCGAAAGACAAACGTCACAGGGTCTTGAGCACCTGTGCGATACAGAACAGATGATATGAGAGGAGTAGAGGGTGGAATGGTGGTTCCCATAGGCTGAGCAGTGGGATGGGGTAGAGGGTGAAGACCGGGCAAGGGAAGATGTCGGCCGACTGATATGAAGTTAGTCAGGATAACTTACTTCTGGTCTTCTGTCTCACACTAGGATGACAACAATTAGTAACATATTGTGTCTTTCAAAATAGCTAGAAGACAGGAGTCAGAATGTTCCCATAACACAATAGACATGACAATTACCCTGCTTCAATTAATATACAAAACAAGCACATCACATTGAAACATGCACAGTTTTAAGTTTTTTCAAATAAATACAAAATTGATATAAAAAAAATAATTCTTTTCATTCAACAAAACAAAGCCATCAATAACAAACAAAATGATGACCAGCCAATCTTACTCTTACATTTAAACATGACACTGAGGCATTGCACTCTTTCCAAGCGAAAGCAACAGAAAACACAACTAAGAGCAGCTTCAAAACTAAGTCATTTATCAAATACAACACGTACTCTGGAAATAGGAAGTATCCTGGGGTAGCCATGCAGGTCAGCCAGGAGAGAGGTAACCCCCAATTCTCTTCTTCCTCCCTATCAGCTTTAGCTTCTGTCCTATATATCCCCCTTCTCTCCCTCTCTCTCTCTCTCTCTCTCTCTCTCTCTCTCTCTCTCTCTGTGTTGAAGTAGGGTTTCATGTATGTGTCCCAGGTTGACCTTGAACTTCTGATTCTCTACTACAGCCATCTGGAGCTACATCCTCAGCCTTCAGCTGTGTCTTTCAGCTGTGCACTTAGTCAGTGGATCCTGTTCCAGGTAGGATGAAAGGAAAGGACAAAGATGTTAAGTGGGCAACATGCACTCAATTCTTTGAAAATCTTTCCTGGAAGCCGAGCTCTGTTTAACTAGTAGTTTATAACCAGCATTCTTTCTGAATGGTGGTAATTTATTTTAGGACATTGCCCTTGGTTAAAAGACTCACCCAGTAGCTTCTGTCTTATATAATTGCCTATAATTGGACTACGTGATACCCTCATCTGGGAGAGAGTCTGGGAAACTCACTCCCAAACAAACCCAACTGCTGTCAAGAGAGATAAGAATCAATAATGAGCAGGCAGGTGACAGAGTTTGCCATTATGCCTAAATTCAAACTTGTGAGTCATTATTGAATTGTATCACCCAGATTTGTATTCAAAACCCATAGACTTCAACTATTTTAGGGTCAATTAAGTCATCAAATACTTCATTTTGAGGTGATTTTTTTTTTTTTTGGTCGGGGAAGGTGGAGCTTCAGGCTATATGTCCTTCCAGACCTAGTTTAAATAACACAGCCTTTGCAAAACTCTGTCCAAACCTCCCTTTCCCTGCAGCTTTTTCTGTTGACCCCATTCACTTGGCATTGATCTTGGAAGGAAGTCATTTTCCACCCCAACCAACTTGTAAGTTCCATGGGGGATAGAATGCATTTTCTCATTCTTTTATTCCCTATGGCTCCCTAAACAGTATTGAAAACACCAGGAGGGCATAGTAGATGTTCATTGCTTGGCCCACAGGAGGTAAAGTCAATCATGAAGGTAGACTTGAGCTAGATCTGAACAGGAGACCATGTTTCTGGGTCTCAGTCTGTGTAAAGGACTTTCAAGAGATAAAATCAGAAGGGTCATCGTTTCATCTAGTCTTTCTCTCTCTGCCTCTCTAGCTCTCTCTGTATGTGTGTGTTTAAGGTTTACATGTGTTTGCTGGTATATGTATACACATATGCAGGTACATGTAGAGGTTAGTGGTTAATTTTAGGTGTCTTTCTTGGTTGTTACACATTTTATTTTCTGAGGCAGGGTCTCACCAATTTAGCTGGTCCAGTTAGTCAGCTTGCCCTGACTGGAGATAGGGGATGCCCTATCTCCACACACAGGACTGTAGGATTACAGGCAGGCAGGCGGTCATGCTTGTTCAGCTTTACATGAACTCGGGGTCCAAACTCTGATCTTCATGATGCATAACCATCACTTTTCTGACTGAGCCACATCCTTAGCTCCCACTCCTTAGCATTGATCCATTGTTGAAGCAAGGAGGAGAGAGAGGGAGAGAAAGAGAGGACATGCACTGTGAACAAATTCAGGACATATCAGACCTTCCAAGTCTTTGGGTGCTGCTTTATGTCAGCTATAGCTAATTCTGTCTGGCATAAAATCAGATATCATGCACAGGTGGATCAGCATATGTGTTTGTCAGGGCTTCTCAACTCCCATTTCTAAGCACTTAAACTAAGTAATGGCCTCATTCTAGTGCCCGCAGCTTAGCTCACTTGTTTTCTGATAAGCAAGTCATCTAAGATATCTTGTCCCTTGATGTAGCCAGAACAGTCACCGATTCCAGCTCTCAGTGGATGCCTGTCTCATGCCAAGGACTAGCACAAAAGAAACAGCCATGAACACAGCATCAGAAAGTCCCTGGCATCGTGAAGACTGTATGACAAGAAATAAAATCAACCTAACAGCTAGTAGGGTTTTGAAAAAAATGTGAGCACAAGCCAGACAATTTAAGGTGCTTTGGACCAGAGGTTGTGAGGAAAACACCAGCATAACAGGAATCCCAAGAAGGAGACTGTTGGAGTCTGGGGGCTGTGTAAGGACCAATTCAGAAAGAGAATGTTGGATGATATGCACGACACACTTCCTAATGCTGTATGAGGTTTGGGATCATCCCATTTGGCTAGAAAACAAAACTTAGTATCTCTAAAGTCAAACCAAGGAAAAATGAAAGGAATCTCCTCAGACATAAATACTATGAGTGGAGGATGACCTTGATCTTCTTGGTGCTTGTCTGGCAGATAATGCACGTGCAGCAAATACATGATAGATGACTGCTGAATACACCTCAGACCGCACCGCTCCTTCACATACATTTCCCCCTTCCCATTCAGGTGTAATGGCCTCCACATAAAGGCAGCAGGCGTGGATTAAATGTGCAATGGACCTCACAGGATCACATGTTTGAAAAATCGGTTCCCCAGTTTTGAGGTTCCCCAGTTTCATATCCTAATGAATCATTAGTTTCATTTCCTAATGAAACCATTAGGAAATAGAATGGAGCTGCAGGGAGGGGGTTGCTGGGTGGCTGGGTGGGGGCTGGAAAGTGACAACTGCTTCTCTGTGCCTTCAAAGCACTCTCTGCTGCTTGATGATCATTTCAGAGGAGATTCCACATTTGTGATGGCTTGACTTTAGACTCAGTCTCTCAGAACTGTGTGGGTCATGTTTGTTGTCTAAAGCCATCTGGTTTTAGAGTATCTTGTTATGTAACTTAAAAGGGTTCAGGCATATGATGACCCCTCCTACTTTTCCCAAGAAATAGGACACAGTGAATGAAGGGCACAGTTAGTAGAGTCAGGATTTGAAGTCAGGATTGTATCTTCTTCAGATCATGACTTTTCATCTCTGACTCAGTTTCTCATTCTGCTCACTTCTGCTTTTCATCTATGGCTGCTAGACACTACTGCCATTTGAAAGTATCTCATATCAGAACCCAAAGTGTCAGCTTTCCTGTTGGTGGTCTGGGAAAACTCTTTCATGGTCTTATGCTTGCTTTTGGTGGCTGTCTACACACAGTGGTTGGGGTAGCAGGGCGTGCCTTAGTGTGTGTTAGGAAGTGGCAAATTCAGTGAGAAGGTATTTCATTTATAGGTGAGACTTAGAGGTTGAAGAGATGGCTCAGCCATTAACAACACTTGCTGCTCTTCCAGAGAACACAAGTCTGGTTCTCAGCACCCATAAATGGTGGCTCACAACTACTTGTGACTTTAACTTTAGAGAATCTAGACTCCCTTGTCCTACCTCCGAGGGAACACTCACACATGCGACATATACAAACACAGACACGCATGTACACAATAAAAAATAAATAAATCTTTTTAAAAAGTCATACATTGAAGTATACAAGAAAAGTTCTTGTGATGTAGGAGGAAAGAAAGCACTGGTGTGTGGGCTGAATTGTGCCCATTCATAGATCGAAACTCTGATCCTTGGTATGCTGGGTATTTGGGGATGGAGCCTTGGGAGGCAATTAGGGTTACATGTCGGTGGAGTCCTTAAGAAGAGATTGGTGTTCTCAGAAGAGACCGGAGTCTCAGTCTCTCTCCACTCCCCCACTTTCTCCTTTCTGTCATGTGAGCATAGCCAGATGGTGTGTTTATAAAGTGCTCACTCGTGTGTGCGCATACACACACACACACACACACACACACACACACACACACACACACACAGGCCCAAGCCTCAAGCCTTCCTGGCACCTTTGTCTTGGGCTTTCCAATCAATTTCTAGAGCTATGCAAGCTAAATTCCTGTTGTTTGAGTTACATGTTCTGTGGTATTTTATCAAGAGTAGCCTGGGAAGACTAAAAGAACTGCTCATTTATAATTGGAAATATCCAATTGCAGAAGCCATTGTGTCAAACCAGAGAAGTCATACATGTGAGAGGAGACAATATTGAATGGCTGGATATTGAGTGTGGGCATTATCTGGTGTCTGTGCTGAAGTATATTCCACAGGCATTGACCAGGGTTTAATGCCTACTCTCTTCAGACGGTGTTATTTACTTGGGACTCTATGGTCAAGCTGTCTGTCTGTTTGCCTGGTTGTCTGCTTGTCTATCATCTACTTTTTTATCCTTTTTATGGAAGAAGGCATTTATTAAGGTTCCAGAGGGATGAGTTTGTCAGGTGAGGAGGAGGCAGCAGGCAGCAGGAATGGCAGCTAGAGCACCAAGCTGAGAGCTCGTATCTGGAAGCTCAAGCATGCAGCACAGGGAGTGCACTGGGGGTGGCTTGTATCTGTAAACTCATAGCCCACCTTCAGTAACATAATTCCTCTAGCAAGATCATACATTCTAAACCTCCTAAAGAGCTCCACTAACTGAGAACTGAATGTTCGAATGCCCAATACTATGGGAGGAGGCATCTCATTCAAACCACTGCACAGCTGTCAGAGGACACCCTGAGTTCAGTTCCTGGCACCCATTTGGGCAGTTCACAATCACCTATAACTCCAGGTCCTGGGATTCTAATGCCACATCTGGGAAAAAATACTCCTTATAGTGAACTGGGAAAAATATTGTCATTAAAACAAAACAAAACAAAAAAATGATTAGCTAACACCATGTACAAAAATTATCTCAAAATGAGTTAAATACCTAAATATATGGGCTAAATCTATAGAGTCAAAATACAGAGGAGAAAGACTATGATAGTGGATTTGGCAAGCTTTTCTTGTGTGTGAAACCGAAAGCTAAAAGGGAAAAAAACAGATAACTTAGCCTTCATTAAAGCAAAGCGATTGTGTATCAACAGAACAAATCAGCACAGTAAAAAGAAAAAAAAAAAAGCAAATCACATCCCTGATGGGAGAATAATAAAGAACTTCAACTAAACAAGAATGAGTAAAATATCTAAACAGATGTTCCTCCAAAGAAGATATACAAATGACCTTTAAGCATATAAAAATGTATTTAAATATTACCAATTACAAATAAAAAGCACATGGAGCTACCACCTCAAACCCCTGACAACTGGTTTCACTTCCATTAAAATGGTTATCAGAATCCAGGACACAAGTATTAGCATAGATGTGGATAAACTGAGCTCTGTGTTGTGCTGGGTATTTTTTTCCTTTTGTTGAAAATAGATTTTCCCCCTCTCATATTATATTCTGATTACAGTTTCCCCTGCCTCTAGTCCTCTCAGTTCCTCCCTACATCCCTTCCTATCCCAATCCATTCCCTTCCTGTTTCTCAGTAGATAACAGACTTCTAAAAGATAATAAGAGAATAAGAGAAAATAAGATATGATAAAACAGAAAACTGACATATTGCAGTTGGGAGTTGGACAAGACAAACCAACAGAAGAAAGAGAGCCCAAAGAAGGCACGAGAATCAGAGACCTACTCATTCACACACTCAGTGATCCCATAAAATCACTAAACTGGAAGCCATAATATATACTCGGAGGACCTGGTGCAGCCCTGTGCAGGCCCTGTGCATGCTGCTTCAGTCTCTGTGAGTTCATATGAGCTTTGAGCGTGTGACTTAGAGGGTCTTGTTTCCTTGGTGTCCGCCATCCCTCTGGCTCATACACTTGTTCCACCTCCTTCTTGGGGGTTCCATGAGCCCTAAGGGGAAATATTTGATGGAAACATCCCATTTAGGACTCAGTGTTTCTAGGTTTTTCATTCTCTGCATAATGTCTGGCTATGGGTCTCTGTGGTAGTTCCCATCTCCTGCAGGAGGAAACTTCTCTGATGATGGCTGACCAAGGCAGTGATCTATAAGTATAGCAGAATGTCGTTAGGAGTCACTTTATTGATACTTTTTTATTTACAACAGTAGTTTCTACTTTTACCCTAGGTCCCTGAGCTATCTGGGTTTCTGGTTCTTGGTCACCCAAGCAGTGTTGGGTATGGATTCCGAATCATGGACCTTAAGTCAAACAGGATATTGGTTGGTTACACCCACAAGCTTTGTGCCACCATTGCCCAAGTACATCCAGCAGGCAGAACACCATTGTAGATCCAAAGGTCTGTGGCTGGCTTGGTGCCCACGTTTCTCACTAGGTAATGTTCAAAGCACCCTCCTAAATCAAAGGCACTAGAACACATGGTAAAGGCTCCATTTAGATCCACTTCACATATGTATATATTTTAGAATATTGTATTAGGTTTCCATACTACCCCTCAAATAGTCTTTAATTTAAACTGTCTCTCCCCATATTTCCTCCCTAATCCTGCTCTCTTCTCCCTCTCCCAACTCGATTCTTTCTTTTGAGCTCCCCATCCATCTGTAACTGTTTATTCTGTTTTCCTTTCCTAACAAGATCTTTCTGTACTCTCTAGTCCTTTACTCTATACCCAGCCTCTGTGGTTCTATGGATTATAGTTTCATCATCATGGACTTAACAGCTGATATCCACATATATGTGAATATATACCATATTTGTCTTTCTGGGTCTGGGATACCTCACTCAGGATGATTGTTTTTTCTAGTTCCATCTATTTAACTGTGAATTTCATGATTTCATTTTTTTAAACTGCTGAGTAGCACAACAAAATGTACCACATTTTCTTTATCTATTCTTCTGGTGAGGGACATTTAGGTAGTTCTAATTTCTGGCTATTATCAATAGAGTAGCAATGAACATGGCCAAGCAAATGTCTCTGTGGTAGGATGAAATGTCTTTTAGGTATATGTCCAAGAGTGGGATAGCTGGATCTTGGGGTAGATCGATTTCCAACCTCTTGCAGAACTGCCACACTGATTTACACAGTGGCTGCAGGAGTTTGCACTCCCACCAGCAATGAATGAGCATTCTTTTTACTATACATTCTTGCCCACGTGAACTGTCACATGCTTTATTGATCTTAGCCATTCTGACAGGTATAAGATGGAATCTCCAAGTAGTTTTAATTTGCATTTCCCTGCTGGCTAAGAGTGTTGAACATTTCTTTAAGCCATTTGAGATTCCTCTGAGAATTTTCTCTTTAGTTCTGGACCCCATTTTTTAATGGTTATTTATTTTCTTAATAGCTATTTTTTGAGTTCTTTGTATATTTTGGATATTAGCCCTCTATCAGATGTGTAGTTTGTAAAAATCTTTTTCCATCTGTAGGCTGTTGTTTTCTCTGAATGACAGTGTAAGGACACATCTACGCATCTATCCTAAGTTTCATGAGGTACTATTTATTAATCATTGATCTTAGTGCCGGTGCTAATGGTGTTCTGTTCAGAAAGTATTTTCCTGTGTCAGTGAGTTCAAGGCAGTTCCCCACTTTCTCTTCTACCAGGTTCAGTGCATCTGGTTTTATGTTGAAGTCTTTGATCCATTTGGAGTTGAGTTTTGTGCAGAGTGATAGGAATGGATCTATTTGCACTCTTCTACATGCAACCATTCAGTTTGATCAGCACCATTTATTGAAGATTCTGTTTTTTTTCCTCTAGTAGGTATTTCTGGCTTCTTTATCAAAAGCCAGGTATCCATAGGTGTGTAGATTTATATCTGGGTCTTCAGTTAGATTCCACTGATCAAAGTATCTTTTTTTAGTGCCAATACTATGCTGTTTAATTACTATAGTTCTGTAATACAACTTGAAATACAGCATAGTGATGCTTCCTGTGGTTCTTATGATTCAGGATTTTTTTTTAGCTATCCCGTGGGGGTTTGTATGTGGTGTGTGTGTGTGTGTGTGTGTGTGTGTGTGTGTTTCCATATGAAGCTGAAGATTGTCCTTTCAAGATCTGTGAAGAATTGTGTTGTAATTCTGATGGGGATTGCACTGAATCTGTAGATTGCTTTTGGATGTTTCCAATTTCTGGCTATTATGACTAAAGCTGCTCTGAACATACTTGAGCAAGTGTCCTTTGTGATAGGATGGAGTATCCTTTGAAGAAGATCTAAGAAGTTGGAAATATCTCCCATGCTCATGGATTAGTAGTATTAATATAGTAAAAATGGACACTTTACCAAAAGCAACCTACAGATTCAATGAAATCACTATCAAAATTCCAACACAAGTCTTTACAGACCTTGAAAGGACAATATAAAACTTCACATGGAAAAACAAAAAACTCAGGATAGCAAAAACAATCCTGAACAATAAAAGAAACTTCAGAGGTGTCAACATCCCTGATTTCAAGCTGTACTATGAAGCTATAGTAATAAAAATCGCATGGTATTGGCATAAAAACAGATACATTGATCCATGGAATCAAATCAAAGATCCAGATATAAATCCACACACCTTATGAGCAACTTATTTTTGATAAAGAAGCCAAAAATATACAATGGAGAGAAGAGAGCATCTTTAAAAATGGTACTGGTCTAATTGGATTTGTACATGTAGAAGAATGCAAATGATACACGGCTATTATTCTGCACAAAACTCAAATCCAAGTGGATCAAAGTCATCAACATAAAACCAGGTACACTGAACCAATTAGAATAGAAAGGGGGAAATAGCATTGAACACATTAGCACAGGAGACAACTTCCTGAACAGAACACCTATAGCACAGGCACCAAGATCAGTGATTAATAAATGGGACCTCATGAAACTGAAAAGCTTCTTTAAGGCAAAGGATGTGTCAATAGGACAAAATGGGAGCCTATAGAATGGGAAAAGATTCTTACCAACTCCACATCTGATAGAGGGCAAATATCAAAAATACATAAAGAACTCAAGAAACTAGACAGCAACAAACCAAATAATCCACTTTAAAATGGGGTGCAGATCTTAACAGAGAATTCTCAATAGAGGAATCTCAAATGGCTGAGAAACACTTAAAGAAATGTTCAACATCCTTAGCCAACAGGGAAATGCAAATGAAAATTACTTTGAGATTCCATCTTAGACCTGCCAGAATGGCTGAGATCAATAACACAAAGGACAGCTCATGCTGACGAGGATGTGGAGCAAAGGGAGCACTCTTACATTGCTGGTGAGAGTGTGAATTTGTACAGTCACTATGGAAGTCAGTATGGTGGTTCCTCAGAAAATTAGGAATTGACTCACCTTGAGACCCACTCCTGGGCAGCATATTCTATTTTTTTTAAAAAAGATTTTTCAGTTTGGTGGAGTACATGTTTTAAAACATGTTCTTATGATTCTCTGGATTCCCTTGGTGACTGTTTTTATGTCCCCCTTTTCATTTCTAATTGTGTTAATTTGCGTATTCTGCCTCCACTTTATTAGTTAATTTAGATAAAGTTTTTCCAATCTTATTGATTTTCTCGAAGAACCAAATTTTTCTTTCATTGATTCTTTATATTTTTTTGTTTATATTTTATTGATTTCAAAGCCCCGAATTAGATTATTTCTTGCTGTCTAACCTTTGAGTATGATTTCTTCTTTTTCTTCTAAAGCTTTCAGGGGTGAGGTTAAGCTAGCAGTATGAGAATTCTTCATTTTTAAAAATGTGAGCACTTAATGCTACGAACTTTCCTCTTCGAACTGCCTTCACTGTGCCCTGCATTGTCATTCCTTTGATAAGCATGCAGTGCATTCTTCTATCTTGTCTGATTAATTTTGGTTTGAAGTTTATTTTGTCAGATATTAAAATGAATACACCAGATTATTTTTAAATTAAGTTCATTTGCTCACAGTATCATTTTCTTTCCCTTTGCCCTGACACAGTGTCCATCCTTGAAGTTAAAGTGTGTTCCTTGGATGCACCAGAAGTATGGAATAGTTTACCTTCTTCAGGTTAGGAAAATTTCCTTCTGTGATTTTGTTGAAATACTTTCTGTGCCTTTGATAGGGGTTTCCTCTCCTTCCTGTATTCTTATTGTTCTTAGGTTTTGTCTTTTCATAGCCTTCCAGATTTCCTGAATGTTTTGTGCCAGGAGTTTTTTCTTCTATCTCATTTTCAAAACTTGAGATTCTTTCTTCCATGTCTTGCATTCTATTGGCGAGTCTTTGCTCTGAGGTTCCTGTTTAAGTTTCTAAATCTTTCATTTCCAGATTTCCTTCAGTTTGGGTTTTCTTTATGGGTCCTATTTTCACTTTCAGATATTGAACTGTTTCCTTCGTTTTCTTCTACTGTTTGCGTTTTCATAGATTTCTTTGGGGGTTCATGCATTTCCTTCCACTGTTCGTGTTTCATAGATTTCGTTAGGGATTCATTCATTTCCTCTTTAAGGATTTCTACCACATCCATAAAGACTGTTTTGAGGTCTTAGCTCATACTTCATCTATGTTGGAATACTCAGGGCCTGCTGCAGTAGGGCTGCTGGGCTGTAGTAGAGGCATATTGTCCTAGGTGTTAGTGATTGTGTTTTTATGCTGGCATATTTCTAAGGAGACCTAGCTCCATGAGTGAGGTCCCTCCATCTGTAGCCATGACGGAGAGGCCAGTCCTGTATCTCTTACCCCTCCCATCACATGGATCCTGTAGGCCTGCCAATTGTGTCCCATAAATACTTGTTGTATGTAAGGACATGCACGCAGAGATCAGGTGATAACATACAGGAGTCATTTTTCTCCTTCCACCATGTTTATTCTAGGCTTTGAATTTGGGCTTTCAGGAATGGTGGCAGATGACTTAGCCTGCTGAACCATCCTATAGGGCCACTGTCTTATTTTTAAATTTATAGTTCAGTGACTTTAGAAGATTTCATTGCTGATTAACTATTTTTATCATTCATCTTTGAATTTTTCACCTTCCCATATTAAAACTTCGTCATGATTAGACACTAGATTCTAGATCCTATCTCTGAACTTGACTTCACATAATGGAATCACACAACAGTTTTCCTATGTCTGGACTATTTCATTCAGCACAATGTCCCAAGGTTCATCTATGCTGTAGCTCTGTCTTGCTTTACTACTTTTGTAATTAATTTACTTGAACCCAGAGTCAGGTCTTCACCTTCTCTGTTACCACAATGGTCCATGCTATCACTGTTTTGGGTAGGACTTTAGGGAAAGTCTTCATTCCTGACTTCCCTCCATGCTACCCAGGAAGGCCTCAGGGGAGATGAGTACCAGGATCTGGAGGAGATAGCAGGGAAAAGCCCTCAGAAGTTTGGGGTGAGTGCTCCAGGAAAAAGAATGGAAAGTGCAAAGACTCTGAACTTGGGAGTAGCCTGTGTGAAGAGCAGAAGGGAAGCTCTTGTGTTGGAGTAGAGTAAGCAGGGGCAGAAATATCAAATAATGTGGTCACAAGAGCATTGAGGAATATCCTGAGGGTGAGCGTTGGCAGCAGCACAGCCTGGGTGTGTTTTCCCAGTGAATGTGCTGTCCAGGGTTAGCTGGTGGCATCACAATGATTCTGTCTGCCTGTCTTCTGCTTCCATACTGTCAGCTCTTAGAGACAGAGGCCACTGGCTTTTCATTGACTGGCAAAGAGACATAAGGCCTGGGAGAATAACAAACCCTGGACAAAGGGGTCCAGCTAAACCTGGGGTCATCCTGTGCTGCCTTTGCTTCCTTCCACTGGGAGAGTGTGAGAATGTTATCAGGTGCTGCAGCTCTGGAGGATCCCAGCTATTGTTCTCCCACCGTTCTCAGCTAAAGAACCTTGCTATTCTGATGTGGGAAAAAATATAGATTCTTCAACAGCCCAGACAAACACCTACAAGTCCAATGACCTCAGGCGGGAGTTATTGGTAAAACCATAGACCTTTCCTTGGCATCACAGATCCCATCAGCCTCTCCAAACCCAGCTACTCACACTTCATGTGTTAAGAGACTTGCTTACCAGATATGCCCCCTCTAGGAGCTAGGGAACATTCAGCAATGAGGTGCTTTGTGTTCTCTCCACTAGGGCGTGTGTTGGTCCAGTATATGATGTAATTATGGGGTCCCCATGCTGTCACCCATTTTATTTAACTGTCCTACTTCTACTGAAAAATGACTGAATGCTGAGCCTTTGAGGTTTGTGGGAATATGTGCTCAAGAGTCAGTGGGATAGCTCAGTGGATAGAAATGCTCGCTGCGCAAGCTCAAAAATACCTGTTTGGTCCCTGGAATCTACATTGGAAGGATAGAACTGACTCTACAAAGTTGTCCCCTGACTGTCACACAAGTCTTCGCTAGCATATATAACACACACTTACACACACATGCACACTCGCACACACACACACACGTACACATGTGCACACACACACACAAAAATAAATAAATAAACAAACCCTATGTGTTCAAAGGATGAAGTGGCCCCAGGTAGATGACTTTGTTCTGCCAGGCTGTTCACACTTACTGGGTCTTCTCCAATACAAGGGCCACCAGAACAAAGCTCGAATCACCAGACCTTGACACATTTTCCCACCTGCATTTGGAATGCTCCTACTCCATATCTCCTGAGAAAAGATGAAGTTAGTCAACACAGAGGATGAGAGGAAGGAAACCCCATGACCTGCAATCTTTCTTTAATATTTCAGTATTTTAGTAATTTAAAATATACAAAGTAGGATGAATGCTGAATCTCCTGTTTGGCTCGCACGCGTGTGTATGTGTGTGTGTGCTTATGTGTGTGCGCACATGTGTATGTACTCCTGTGAGTGTGTATGTGTGAACACATATGTATGCATGTATGCATATGCATGTGTATTTTATTGGATAGGAAAACATGTATGCTTTATTTTTTGATTTTATTATTATAATCTGCAGTTACATTATGCCCTTTTCATGCACGGATATAGCACACTTTGAATATATTCTCTACTCACAGCCCATTACCCTCTCCCTTCAGAGCCTTCTCAATTCCCTTCAGTCTAGTTTCTCTTTTATTTCCTTTTTAACTAACTAACTAACTAACTAACTAACTAACTAACTGATTAACTTGAGACAAGGTATGTATCCTTACCAGACTAGCCTTGAACTCACAAAAATCTTCCTGCCTCTGCCTCCCAAGAGCTGGGATTAATGGTGTGCACCCCCTTGCCCACCCAGTTTCTCTTCTTGTATGTCATTAGTACATTTGTACTTTTATACATCGTTAAAGTCCAAGCTCTACAAACTAGAGGAAACCTGTTATTTGTCTTTCTGAGACTAATGTGGTAGACATGATTATCTCTAGTTGCATCAATTTTCCTGTAAATGGAATAACTTCTTTCTTATTTATGGCTGAAAAAAAAAACCCTTCCATTATGTATATAAACCACATGGGCTTTACCCATTCCTCTGTCTTTGGACATCTGCATTGGTTCCGTAACTTATAAGTAGTGCTGCAGTAAGTATCTCTGTCACACATTAACTTGGAGTGTTTGGGGTTAGTACTGAGAAGTGCTGTAGCAGGGTCATATGTTAGATCAGTTTTACTTTCTTGGGGAATTTTCACAGTAGCTGGACTAGTTTTCATTCAAACCAGCAGTGCATAAGGGTTTTCCTTTGTATCATTCCCACCAACATCTGCTCTTACTTGATTCTTGTTGGCTGCCATTCTAACAGGAGTGTTATGGAATCTCAAGGTTCTCTCTCTCTCTCTTTCTGTAGGTTGACCTGGAACTCTTGGTCCTCCTGTGTCCATCTCCCAAGTACTGTAATCACAGGTATACACACCACAGCCAGCCCATTGATTCATGTAGATCTAATCCTTAATTTTGACTGTAGCTGGATGTAAGGAGGCAGTCAGGCCAGCTCCATACTCCTGTCTACCTATCACTCCTTTGCTATTCCCATCCCCCCTCCAACCCCGGCCTCAAAATAAATGGCAAAGAGTGCATCTTATCTTGAAAATTTATGATTTCGTGTTGGCTCGAGCCTTACAGAGCAATGAGAGGACAAGGCACTACTTTGCCTGTCCCGATTTTAATTTATACAGCAGATTGTTTCTTATATTCTTCTCGACTCCTTCAGTCTAATATCTTTTCAGTTTTAATTTGCATCAGCTCAGAGCCAACACTTGCCTATCTTTACTCGTCACCCAGGTTTTAAATGCATGGGAAACTAAAACTATTAACAAACCAGGGACTTTACATAATAACATATTGACAGAGGAGCTGCCTGGAATACAGAACAGGAAGCATCCCCTTTCCCTTCAGAGGTAAACACAGCCAGAGTGGCATTTGTTAGCAGGAACTTCATTGCTCCCAGTGTGGGTCTGAAGCAGCTTCAAAAGGATTAGAGGACTCACGTGCAGACAAAATTGGGCCCATTCAGAAACAGAAAGAGCAAGAGCTAGAAAGGAAATGGGCCTGCTTTTTGCCTTTTCTATGCCCTTTTAAGCCTCGTGCTAAAAGTAAGTTAGTGAAAGGGTCAGATTGGCTGATGGGAGCCGAGTTGGAGAGCAATTTTATCTTCTGAGGAAAGGCCAGGTCTGCCAGGTTTCCAACATACATTTCAATTTTTCACATGAAATCAGAGGCAGGGAAGGAAGAAAGAATCTCTGTAGAGAGGGTCAGAAAGCACGTGAAAGTGGGAGGCAGGATCTCTGGTTTGCCACGTAGCTGAGGATGGTCCAGGACTGTCTTCATGTGTGGGCACAGCCATTCCCTGTCTGACCTTTGCTGTGTGGCTTCACAGTGTCTGAAGGAGAGACCCACCATAGACTCTGGAAATCCCAGGCCTCTGCCTAGCTGCATAACATATATGTTTTGGTGTATGTGTGCATGTGTGTATGGGTGCTTGAGTACATGGGTACATGGAAGCCTCAGGTTGACTTTGGATAAGTTCTTTAGTTTCTTTCTACCATACACTATGAGATACAGGCACTAAACCTGAATCTTACTGATTAAGCTAGCCTGCCCGTCCAGCCAGCCCCAGGGATTCTTCTGTTTCTGCAGCGCTGGGATTGCAAGTGTGCACCATTGTGCTTGATCTTTAGCATGGGTTCAGAGGGCTCCAACTCCTTCTCTGTGCCAGCTTGACAAGCACTTTGTGAATTAAGCCATCTCCTCCATGCCATGACATGATCTTTCCTATGGTCTCTTCTCTGCCAGGCAAAGGCTAGATGGAAGGCCCTTCCCATTTTTCCTAACACCTCTTCTCCGTTTCAGAATATACCTTTTCTGTTGGCCTGATAATTGAAAGACTCAGCTTCCAGTATTACACAACAGTTTTGGCCCCACATCTTTTTCTTCAAGGGCGTTTCTCATCTCTTTGTGGCAGCAATATGTTCTGTGCCAGACTATCACCGGGGCCAGTGTCGTCCGAGCCAGCGTCCCCACTTTGTGAGACAGATGGCTGCTTATGTTTCAAGACAACCAGGCTTGTGACAATTGGCAGTGGGGAGAAAGGAAGGAGTTGGCAGCTCTTGGACTGCCTGAGGAAGGTCTGGGACAAGAGACATAGCAAGTCACTGCAGGTCTTTTGAAGGGAGAAGCCAGAGCAAGATGCTGAGTCATGATGTTCTATTCGTGGCATGATGCCATGGGAAGTAGGGTCCAAGAGTCTTGAGTAGTTGGAGGAGGTCCATAGAACAACCTCCCTTACTGCACTCAAAGTCTAGTGTCATTGTGACACACCACGGAAAGGCATTTCCCATAGTACTAGTGTACTGCAAGGCTACTCTGGAATCTGCTCTATCCCCAGGGTGACAGAGCCCTTGTCGGGGCTGAATTTCCAATGGAGAAGTTGGCCAGGCTGCTGCATTCACATTAGCTGCAATAATCATGCTAACATTTGTACACGTAGCGAGGAGGCTCATTTGTACCACAGATGCTGGGTGAGCCTCCGATGCTCCAATTACAGGGCACATTGCCTTATGAACTGACTGCCAGGAAATGCCCTTGTTGTGATTCCGACAACAGGAGCTAACTCGTTATTCTTCCCTTTTAGAGTGAAAAGGAGGAATGAAGTAAAAGGCAATTGCCTCTTTCTGCTAATATCCTGACTTAATTCTTCTTCTAAGACCAAAGATGCCTAATGAGGCAGGTGCTGAGCCTAGAACAGATGAAGGGCATTAAGCTTGGCTTAAGTGGCTGCTTTCATTTTCACAGAGGTCCCATGTATCCCTGCCCAACTTTCCCTTGTTAGGGACACTCTATTAAACCAATGCTGGACCACGATGATGAAGCCAATGTTGATACGTTATTATTAAATGTATCCACCATTAACTATATCACACACGATAATTCCACAGCCCCAGAAACTGCCCCACCTCTGCCTCCCATTTGCTTTTCTATTCCCACCATGCTCCCAAACCGTGGCAAGAATTCTTTTCTTTTAAAAAAGTTATATATTCGTATATATGTATACATACATATATATGTATATATAATGTGCAAACTTGATATATGAGCACTATATTTACACCATTATATATATATATATTTTACACCATTCCTGCCCCTCTCTTTTCCTCCAACTTCTTCCATGTCCCACCCCTCTTCCCAGATATCTTCTTCTTATTACATGTGTATGTATGTATGTTTATATGTATGCACAGGTGTAGATGCAACCTACTAAGTCTGTTTAGTATTGCTTGTAAGGACATTTATTCAGGTCTTAACTTCTTGGGATTGGACAACCTATCAGGTAACTCATCTCTGGAGGAACAAACTCTCTCAGCAGCCATTGGTCACCTGTATCTTTTCATCTAGGGACGGGACCATGTCCACATTGGCATATCAACTGGTGTCATTATGTTGATCTTGTTCAGGAAACCATAGTTTTTAGATTTTCTGGGTAATTTTGTATGCTGTCAACATGGCACAAGCTAGAGTCTGTGGAGGAGAGGGAGCCTCAATTGAGAAAATGCCTTTATAAGATTAGGCTGAATGTAAGCCTGTTGGGCATTTTCTTAATTGGTGATTAATGGGGAAAGGCCCAGCCCTTTGTGGAAGGTTTCAGCCCCGGGCTGGTGGTTCTGGGTTTTATAAGAAAGCAGACTGAGCAAGCCATGAGGAGCAAGCGAGTAAGTAGCACCCCTCCATGCTCCCACATCTAAGTTCCTGCCCTGAGTTCCTTTAACAATAACAATGATATGGAAGTGTAAGCCAAATAAACCCTTTCCTACCCAAATTGCTTTGGTCTTAGTATTTCAGCACAGCAGTAGAAACCCTAGCTAAGATACCCTGTCACGGTCCAGGGACACTATCTAGCAGCAGATGTCCTGGTTCTCTGTCTCTTATAATCTCTGTGACCCCTTCTTCAGGATTTTCCCCGAGTCTTAGGTGTAGGGATCGCAACACAGATTTTTCAGTTGGAGGTCACTTATTTTCTGTATTTTGACCAGTTTGTGGATCTCTGTAATAGTTGCCATCTGCTGCAAAATGAAGCTTCTTTGATGAGAGGCGAGAGCTAAGCTTATCTGTGGGTATAAGGATAGGTATTTAGAATACAGTTAGACATTATATTGACAGCTGTTCTTTCCACTCTCTGCATAGTTTTGGCTTTTATATAAAGTGTGTATGTTGGAAACATATAGAATCACTTTTCTTTTATGACTATCTAAAATTTCAGTTTTTCTTGTCTTCATCCCTTAGTTGTAGCAGTAAGCCTATGGGGTGGCTCACCAAGGAAGACAAGGAGGCATACTCATTGGTGCAGATCTTTCCAGACCTCAGCAGAAGGAACCACTATCCTTGCCAGGACCATACTGGACAGTGGAACTCTGAGCATCTGAGCTCAGGTGGTTTTACTGATTCAGAACTCCTCAGGTGTTCTACTGATAGCACATGTAGATTCTGAGCAGTCAAACAGCCCCCACAGAAATCCAACAAATCTCAGACAATACAAAACGCCAAGATTTGGGCAGCCCCTCACCTAACAGTGCACAAAACAATTGTTTTATACGTAACTAAATAAACTTCCACAACACTTAGTGACAGAGACAAGACTTCCCTGTCCTCCATGGTCACCCAGGCACAGGCATGTAATGAGAGACCATGGTGTACATGATAAGAAGGTTTCTCACTTAGTAAATAGAGTTGCTCTACCGTCAGCCCAGAGGGGGAAGAGTGCATCTCAGCGGTTCCCTTTTAATCACTAACGCTTTTCATGATGAGTCAGGGATGACTTTCATCATTTAAGTTAACTCTCGTCATCTGTTTTTGATGGCTTCTGGATAACAGAAACGAGAAGAAAACGGCAGGGAGAGCTTTTAAAAAAAAAATCTTTGAATTTGCTACACGGGGACTGAAAATGACCCAGATTCACCCTACATAAAGCTTCCCCTTGGGTGCAGGTGTGGTCGTGTGATGGAGCAGGGACTATAAGCCTCCGGCCCTGTTGTTTCTCAAAAGCACAGCAAGAGGAGGGGACCCTGTGAAGGATGAGCTGAGGAAGGGCAAGCCTGTGTACCATCTTGCTGAGTTATTTGTCAGATTTATGAGCGCTAGTCGCACTTATCAAAAGGGACGTTTATTGGGTGTGAAATGTTCTCATTTGTTAGATAACACAAGCTGTTTGGTATTAAAGAGACTTTCACATGGCACAATCTCCTCTGTCATTAAAGACCTCCTAGGATTAATTACTGAGATCTATGCCCGGATGCCTAGACGCCTCCCAGAACCATAAACGTATCAATCACACATGAGCTGATTGCCAAGACATTTTCCTCAAAGCCAGTATACTTCCTGCGAGAGGGGCAAGAGGAAGGCAAAGGAGCAGCCAGTACTTGAGTGCTCAGGGAAGACCTTAGGCTGTGGTCCGGACCAAGGCTGTCCCTGCTTCCTCAGGCTTGACACTGCTAAGGACACTCAGCCTCTCAAAGCGATTTAGCACAGAGGTCTCTGTTAGTTACTTTTCCCATTGCTGGAACAATATACATGACAAACATAAACGGGGGTGGGGGGAACATTTGTTTTCCTCATGGTTTCAGAATTCCAGTCCATCCTGGTAGGGGTTCACAGTGGAGGGATTGTGTGCCTGGGGTCTTCTCACATCCCAGTCATGGGCACGAAGCAAGAGAATGGGAGTAGGTATAACCTTCAAGAGGCCATTCCTAGTAACTTACTTCTTCCAGCTAAGGTCCACATCCCAACGTTTCCACAACATCTCAAGGCAGTGCCATCAGCTGGTGACCAAGTGTTCAAATGCATGAGCCTGTGGGGGACACTTTCCTTTTAATCGTACATCACAGGTGTCTCCCTTGCCATTTACCACCCGTTGCTGTCTCCTGGGACATCTTGTCATGTGGTAGGTCCTTAGTAATTGTGAATGGCAGGAAGCTTCTTGTCCTAGATTACGAAGGACTCAGAGGCTGAGCTAGCACCAGAGACCAAATCTGCTTTTTCTGAATCCAGTGCATCTTGCCTTTGAACTTGCTCATTAGAATACGGTTCCCAAGACCCTGACTCCTGAAGTCACCAGAGGAGAGCTTCCCCTACAGGCTCGTGTGTTGAATGCATGGCTACCAGCAGGTGGTGCTATTTTAGAAAGTTTGAGAATCGTTGGGAGGTGGAGGCTGCACAGGAACAGTTATCTTGGTCTGTTACCTTCCTACATAAGGTGATCAGCTTCCTCCACCATGCTTTCCCATCACCATGATGTCTAGTCTCACTTGAGGCTCAGAAACATGGAATCTGTTTACCGTGGGGTGAACACGGGAATGCAAATAAACCTTTCCTCTTCGTAAGCTCTTTTCCTTGTCATAGCAAAATCAAGTTTGACTAACACAGGGGCCCTGAGAAAACAACAAGCTCAAACATAAGACAATTTTTTGGACATCAAAAATTACAACGAAGGTAGAGTCTACTCAAAGGACAGCTACCACTAAGAACTCCAGGGCACAAGAAACATGGATCCACAATATTACGTGTTGGATGAAGTTGGGCCTGAGGAAGAATTTTTATGGACATCTAACATATTGATGTGCGTCAGGGAATAGAGTTGTTGGAGGCCGATAGTAGTATCCCCTCCCACACAGTGCAAGCTGTGTGGTTTTCATGCTCACACAGACGCCGTCTCTACCACCACCCTAGACGAAGGCATTGTATCTCTTACAGAGAAAGTCTTTCCATTGCACCTGTCTACCCTTCCCAAACACATCACAGCTGCTGCTTCACTCATTGGCTTTCTGACCTTCAGTACAATGCAACATCTTCACCAGAGCACAGAAGGCTCTCTAGGATCCAGCCTGAGTGCATACTGACGTCACTCCTTCCCAAGCTCCTGTCCCCTCACTGTCTGCAGCTACACTGGGCTTCTTCGATGCACCGTCTTTCTATTACCAAAGGTCTTTGCAATTCTGTTCCCCATGTGAGCATTGTTCCCTGTCTTTCCACATGACCAGTTCTGTCGTATCCATCCATGTCTTCCTGATGTCATTGTAAAAGTAGTTTCCGTAGGGAAGCCAGCCTGACCTCACGACCTTCCTCAGGTCTTCCTATTCATTCTCTCTTGGCACTTTCACAACGCCTATTATTCGTGCTTTATTTTCGAGTGTGTTTATCTCTCACCTTTCATCTCTCACAGGCAGGGAGGGCTGTATTTACTATGCCAACAGCACCTAGCAGCTCAGTGTGGGGCCTGACCTTAGAGCAGGCTCGCAAGAAGTTCCACTCTGTTGCCTGGAAGGAGAAATACGTTAGTTGCTATCAAAAAATGTAAAGAGCTTTTTAAAAGCTAAGTTCTTTGATATGTAGTACAGGGTAGCTTAGAATTCACAATCCCCCTGCCTCTGCCTCCTAAGTGCTGAGATTACATATATATATGCGCCACCACATCCTACAGTATAATGCACTTCTAATTTTCCCAAGGAAAGTTCACCATCCATTTGTGTGTATACCTCTGTATTTGTGTGTCTGTATGTGACACTTAGACCCTAAAATATCAGGGACTCTTAGCTTGTTTATTTCCATAATTGTGATACTCAGAGTGATGTTTGACACATAGAAGTTCAAATACGTAAACACAAATATCTGTTGGATGAATGGTGAACAGAGTTTTAAAGAATTGCGAGACTGTTTATCAGGGAGAACTAACCTGGCGGGCAAGACAGAGTAGCGATCTGAAAGAGGCTTTGAAATGGACTTGGTATTTGTGAGATGGGATATCACGAGCCGTCAAGGCAACCAGAGGCAAAGGGAATTTGGCTGAATAAAGGTCAAAAACTGAATCAGCGGGCTGCAAGGCCAGCTTAGCATCACTACACAGGTCTCTCAGTAAGCACTGACACCCAGGAAAGGCTGATCCGGGCACAAGTTTGTATACTTCCCCAGTGTAAATAACAAAACAGGGATTTGTTTCATATCTGGGGCATTAGATCAGCCAGGGTAGGTTGGTTTCTCCAAGTCTGAGCAGCCCTGTCCAGGGGTATAAGTGAATGGTTTTGCTCTGCAAAGCTGAGGACCAGGCCCGGAGCCGTCAGACCTCATCACTGATGGTAGACTTGCAAGGTTGTGTCGTAAGGCCAGCCTGCCTTCCCACAGATGTGATCAATGCCCATTGCTCAGTATAGATGTGTCCCACGTGCACGGGACACCTTGTGCCTCATGTCTGGATGCTTGGTTCTCATCTTAGTAATCCTTCTACTCTCACCTTGTCTAGAATGCAGGAACCCAATGGTGTTTCACCAACTCTACCGACTCCTAAATCTTGCATGCCACTGGCACTGATGTACTGACAGAAACAAACTGATAAAGAAACAGTCCTGGCAACAGACCACTGTGTTGCTACAGCCTATGCTTGTTTTTTCCTAAGCTCGTCTATATTTCTAACTGTAGGATTACCCAGAAAGTCTTTCTATGTCTTCTTCCAAATTTTCCTTCTTCTCCAGTCATGGGAAACACTGAAATGCTGACGTAGTTCCACTTGTGTTGCTGTAACAGGACACCTGACACTGGGTGATGTGGAAAGGAAAGTGGGTCCTTCGGCTGATGGTAGCATCTTACAGAAGGACCCTGGACGTGACGCGACGTGTCAGAGAAGTGGAAAGAGAAACACTGAATGGAACAGGGAGTGTGTGTGCTGCAAAGAAGCAAGCGAAGGAGGAGGAGCCGGGTTTGCTCTGTGCATGTGTTTGTATTTTTTGTGTGGAGGTCAGAGGTCAACTTTGGGTATCATGCAATTCTTCAGCAGCCATCCATCCTAGTTTTTGAGGAACTAACTCAGTCCTGCAAAAATTCTTTTGAGAGGGGTTCCCCATGACCTACTCACCTTCCATCTGCCATTTAACCCCACTCACCCCCCTGATACTCACTACTCTGCAAGATTCCTACATTGGAGACCACATGTGACCTTTTCGGGAGCCCATATCCAAAATACAGAAACTTCTATTTAATAGAAATCTAAGAGCTTTCCCTTTTGCCGAAAAGATATTGATTAAAGGCTGACTGCCAGCTGGGTTGGGCATTAAGTTCTGGGGATATAATGAATAAGAAATAGGCACGTGCTTTGCCCTCCAAAGGTTATAGTTTGGTGCGAGACTCAGATATTAAATTTAAACGCGTCAGTAAATACAGAACTCGAGTTGTGACATCTGCTATGTAGGAGAGTCAGATGTCTGATAATGTTTGGTTGGTAGTCCTTTGGGACTTCTCTAGGTGACATTTGGGACGAGGTTATGATACCTAGGCAAGTAGCTGTGCAGAGTGAGGAAGAGGTTTCCAGGCACAGGCTAAGGGGAAGCCAAAGTACACCATGCTGCAGTGGGGAACAGAAGGAGGGAAGGCATGGCGTGGACATATATGCTTAGGTCTGCTTAGAGTCTATCCTCTCTACCAGGTTAAACATTCTGAACTTCAGCCTTCCTGCATCTCCGGGCCCCTGCAGAGTCTTAAGTGAGAAATTCCGTCTTGTGATTTGAATTTTTACAAGCTCTTTCCAGCACAGCTATGTAGGAGAATGAGTTTGGAAGATGCTAATGAAGATGAGATTGTAGTAGATTAGACAGAAATAATAGTAGTTTGCACCTGGGGATGGGAGCTGGAGAAGCACAGAGGGAGGGGAGGTAGGAAGTGGCAGAACTGGAGACTTGCCCAGGATTTGAGGGGAAAGGAAACATCAAGAAAGGCTTTTGCTTTAGTCTCTTTGGCTCTTGCAATGGATTCGGGAGGAGGCGGCCAGGCAGTTTTAACCCTGGTTAAGAAAGGACAAATGATTTAAAGTTTCGTATGAAGTTGTGGGCTGGTTGCCCAAAGCCAGGACTAGATATCTGCTCTTCAGCCTCTGACCCTTGGAGGACAAAATCAGTGCTCTGTAGACTCCAGTGTTTCCTGTCTAGCCAATCCTTGCTTTCTGACCTCTGCCCCCACCCCCGTAGTGCCCCCCCACCCTCCCCGCCCATCCAGTGTGCCTTTCCCTGTCAGCTCCTGGCTTAGTTTGACTTTATAACTCTCAGTCCCCAGCAAGTTCCTTTCCAGAATCACAATGGGTGACATTACGTACTCCTCATGTCTGGTGATAACTTTTTATGAGGTTTTTATTCTTTTACAATATATTAAAGCCATATTTTTGCCAGGTTTTTACTTCAGTTTATTCCTTGCCCTTGACTCACTCTTCTCTTCCCTGCCCCCACTCCACCACCCCTGTTTCCTCCCCCTACTCCCTCTACCTGAGCAGGTTTGCTCTGGAGATGTTTAATTCTACTTTAATCCCAACTCCCCGAGGTACATGAAAGCAGCTTTACGAGTTCATAAATCCACAAAGATAAAGTGCATTTTTATTAGTTGTGTTGACATCAAAGGGAAAAAAATAGAATCTAATGTGGAATAGTCAATAAAGAATTTGCTTAATAGCCCCCCTCATCACCTTAACAGTCTCGGGAGGTAGTAGCCTCCAGGGTGGGGCCCATCGGCTGGCGGCCTCGCTGGAGAGACAGGCAGGGTACCGCCCTGGTAGATGCTGTTTCCTCCAAGGAGAAAATATTTCCTCGCAATGGAGCTGGAAGGCTTGAAGGCAGAATGTGGAAGACAGAGAGCCTGTGGCAGAGGAGCAGCGGGAGGGGGTGTGTGGACTAGGAGTCGAGCCATTGGTTATCCCCGGGCTGTGGGGGTTCCTGTAGTCCTTGTTGTCAGCCCTGGTGGAAGTTCAGACCACAGAGAGCTGCTGAGGTGACAAGAGGTATGATTTGCATCCCAGGGTGACTCTGCAGGTGGCAGCATCCCTGGGAGGAGAATGGACTTGTGTGGGTCAAGCTAGGGTCAGGATCAGCATCAGTGCATCTGTGGTGTCTGCAGGTCCAGCCTGCCTCCTCATGTCAGGTCCTGCAGGACTCCCTTTGCTCTGGGTGGTAGGCAGGCGTCCCTCCCACCTTCCTCCATCAGCCCAGGCTTTCTGCATCCCTTCATAGCCCCAGGTCTAGCGTGTGCAAGATTCCATGGCCCCATATCTCCCTCCTTCCTTGTTTCCCATCGCTTTCCCTTCTCATTCTTGAGCTCTCCAATTTGCTTAGCAAATTGTCTTTGTACCCAGGCTGGTACTGACTCTAAAGCCTATGCACTCAGGTCAGTTTCTGAGAACAATGACGCCTTCTGCCATGCTACACTTACACTGTTTGTTTTGTCTTGATTTTCAATATAGGGTTTCTCTGTGGAGCCCTGGCTGTCCTGAGACTTGCTTTGTAACCAGGCTGGCCTCAAACTAATAGATTGTCCTGCCTCTGCCTCCAGAGGGCTGGTATTAAAGGCATGGACAACCATGCCTGGCATAAGAGGATATTTATAAGGCTGGGAGGCAAGGCTGTTAGAGACAACTCAGGGGTTAGAGCACTTACTGCTCTTGTAGAGGATCTAGGTTAGAGACCCGGCCCACATATGAGACCTAGTTTCAAAGAATGTCAATTCTAACTTCTAAGAAAACCAGGCACACATGTGTACATGCAGGCAAAACACATACTTTACAAGCAAACAAACAAACAAAAAACAAAGGCCGAGAGAGGAGTTGAGACTATGCCCGATGGCCACTAGATGGCAATAGTCATACATACAAAACAGTAAGCCTGAAAGGGCAGGTCCAGGTTAGCGTGTTGGGGAAGAGGCCTGTAATGAAAATGTGGGTGTGGTCTGATGTAGGTGTTTGTCTTGGCACAGGAGGCGGGGTCTTGGTGACTTCGAACTAGCCTCTTGTAGGAACAGAAGGGCTGAAGGGCTGATGACTACCTTGTTGCCCTCCCTACTGCCAAGGTAGCAGGGTGCTTTGCTTCTCTTCACACCCCTGGCCAGGTTAGGTCAGAGCCCTCAGCTGGACACTAACACACCTGGTTACCGCTGTGTCCAGGCGTGACCTCTAGGAGAAGGGATGGTTTCCTATTTTCCCAGTAGGGTCTGAGGATATAGTTTCAGTTCATGTCAGGGATTACCTGAGGTCAATAAGAGGAGGGCACAGTGCTGAGAATGGCGTGAGCTATTAGGGGGACTTTGATCATCTGCTGGGAAAAGCCCACATCAGGGATGGCTGGCCAGCCAACCATCCACAGAAGTGAACAACCCAGATGCTTGGCCAATTGAGTTTACATGGTCTCTATTCTTCAAAACCCTCTATGAGTGTGTGTGTGTGTGTGTGTGTGTGTGTGTGTGAGAGAGAGAGAGAGAGAGAGAGAGAGAGAGAGAGAGAGGCAGAGAGAGAGACAGAGACAGGGAAACTGAGAAAGGGAGACAGAGAGGAGGCAGACAGAGATAGAGAGGCAGAGACAGAGAGACACACAGAGATTATGAAAATAAAGTAGTATATAAGTCTGTAGCTTACTGTTGGTGGAACTACAGAAAAGAAAGCTCACCAGACCTGAGCTTGTTCTTAAAGGATTTAAATTTAAAAAAAAAAAAAATCACAGCTTACCCGGATAGGGTAGGAAGGGTTTGAGCTGGCACAATGAAGTTATTTTTACCTGCAAAGTTGAAGAGTTCATATCAGAATCTGTAAGATCTGGGGGTCCTGATCATGGATGGTTTCTTGGAAGTTAGTAGGAGGAGTGGACTTATGATACCAAAGCAGTGGGAGCCATGGCAGGCTGCTGATCAGAAATGTGACCCTCTGGAAGTGTTGATTAAGGGAACTTTCAACTATGGCTCAGGACCGGTAGGTGAATGACAGCAAGGATGGTGTTTCTTTTGCATAGTGCATGGCCTTGGTGTTCAGTAAATGCCGAACAGACACATAGCAGGAGCCCAAAGGACACTCAGGTCAGCAGGGGACCCTTCCAGGGAGGTCAGCCTCGCTGGGGAGTGCGTAGAGCAGCCCTGCTCTGCCTGAAGCCTGGCAGAGTGCCGCCCCACACTAAGCGCTGGTTTTCTGGAGGCGGCTTTGTTCACTAGCTCAAGAGAGCATGGGAGATGTGATCGCTAGCTGCTAATTACAGAGACAGTCTCTGCTCTCTGCCACTTCTGATTTTGCTGATTTGCTTATTTGACAATGCCTAAGGAACTCCTGTACCATCCTGTATCCCAACACGGGGTTATAGCTTGACTCCTGCCCCGTTCCAAGCAAATCCCATGCTTGGTGTGGAATCCCAGCTGTGTATACAAGGTGGAATGCACAAAGGGTCTGAGTTGCAATGTGAATGGAGGCAGGGAGGCCAGATGCCAGGTAGGACGAGGGACACAGTTACAGAATTCAGGGACAGAATGCCATCTCAGAATTTTCACCATGCTGGACATATGGGGTGAGTCTAGTAGAGGCATGATCCTGGGTTTCTCTGGAGCCAACTCAAGCAGAAAGAAGGGAACACTTGGGTGTCTGGCAGAAGGATAGACCAGCTGTCAGTGGGCAAGTGTTTAGTTCACTGAACCCCAATTAGGCAGATGATCAGTAAGACATGCTTCATGACCCTGTGGGTATAGAGCCAAGGAAAGCAGCAGTTATAGCTATAGTGGTACTTACAGGAAAGCATGGAAAACTGTGTCTTTGTTGGACTGGTGTGACTTTGGAGATCACATTAATTTTGGGATGTATTACTGACATGGATCAAAGATGGAGTAAAAGCTTCCTGCAAACAGCAGAGTCCTCCAAGTGCCAAGCAGGCCCCGGGGATGCGGGAGCTGAGCAGAGAGGCCCCTCCTTCTGTCAACACTGCAATCATCCTGAACAAGCTGAGTACACTTGTTTCCAAGGGTACCCTTTTAGCTTCTCACGCGTTAGAACATCAAAACCCAGGGTGATAGACAGCCCCAAACAGGCCATTCTCATTCAAGCCACATCAGCCTCCACAGGGCAACTTCCCATTTTCTGTAACCACATGAGCTTCTAAAATCCTGGACATTTTGCGTGTTGACATGATGTTAAAATATTTTGGATTTTGGAACATATCAGATTTCACACTTTGGGATTATGGATGCATGAGTGGTAAAGTCTATGGTTTTGAATATTTTAGACAAGACACACTCAGTGTGCACTAATAGTTCCTCCTCTCAAATGTTCTTTCACTGAACACCTGACAGCTAATGTCCCCCAATTCTCTGACTCTTTACTTTCCCATAACCCGGGGAATAAAAGCCCAAGACAACACAAAACCATAAATGAAACAATGTGGGTACTGAGGGCTAGGATGGAGGAGAGCGTGCAGTGTATTTAGAATTATAACCTGGAAGTACAACCTCATAGTCACACCTGGGACTGTTGTCCTCCACTTGCTGCTTGTGGACAGATTTGCTGACACCCAGGTCAATTTGCGTGGTGGACCAAAGTTTCTGGACCACGTTTCCTAGTCCCCTTGTAGTTTAAGGTGGCTAAGTGGTGGTGTGTTGGTCTGCAACCAAGTGTGGTATTGTTGCAGGCCTGGCTGGGAGCAGCCTCCCATCCACCAGCCCTCCCTTCTCCTTCTTCTATGGCAGCCCTCTGCACATTGCAGATGATAGCCATGGATGGAAGGAATCTGTGAGCCTGTGCTATCACTGTGGGAAGTAACATTTCTTATATGATGTCCCAGGGACTTTGTCCCTTATGACATCTTTGCATGACTTCACCTTGTAATCAGGCTTCTCAGGCAGAGGCTGATGGGTAGAAGGATATGAGAACTCTCTTCAGGATGTAGCATCTTCTGTCTCTTTGTCACTGTGAAAGAGAATAGCAAACTTTACAGGAATGACTGTGAGCGTGAGACACAGTACACCCTGTACTCCTCTCTAGCTCCTTGGGAACTTTCATTTGAAGCCAACTGATACGGACCATCTTCTACCCAGAGGACTCAGCAAGATCATTCTCTCTTGGGATTGGATGAGATAAGGGCCGGGCACTCTGAACTTTCCAATAGTAGTGAACATGACAAAAATAGTCGTTGGTAGAGATGCCTTTGGTATGCGTCCAGTGCTATATTAGGCATTTTTATTAATGATAATAATTGGAACTTGGAATCAACAAACACCAGGAACTAATAAGCGATCATTTTTAAGTGTGACATTTACTCTCAGTGACATAATATTAGCTCAAATGATGGCATAATCTATTTTATGTAAATCTAGTAGATGGAGATTAAAATTTTTATGCACAGACAAATTAGAGAATAATTATTTTCAGGTCAGGGATCGTTAACTATCAGGTTCCTTCTCTTATATTGATTGGTACTGAAAGAGAGGGGCCACTTTAGAGGTCATCAATTAAGAACTGATTTGAATAACTATGGAGTAACCTTGGAATGGGGGGAGCATGGAGTCACAATGAACAACTTAAATATGCTCTGTAAATAGTAGTACATAAAGGAGCTTAGGGTGTTTAGACAGATGAGACACCCACACTCTTACAGCAGTGTCTTTGCACCCCCTGTGTTGGTAATCTTCCAATGGATCAAGAACACAGAGTTTCTGTTCTCATGGGAAGACAGACGGTGTCCCTGCAGAGAGCTGGATGTCAGATAACACTGAGATCGTTGAATCCCAACTTGCTCTTTTCTAAGTATTCCACAGCTGTTAACTCATGCATGCGAGGCTAGGCTACTGTTCCTCTTCATCTTACAGACGGGAAAACTGATACACGGAAACGGATACTCCTGCTCATTGCCAAAGCCAGGGAACCAGACATCTCACATTAGTGCTAAGGGCTAGAAAAAGCAGGTTAGAGGAGCTGGAGGGGCTCACATGCAGTGAGGAAGGTAGGAGAGTTGCAAAGGGATGGCACTGAGCCAAGCAAATACAAGTGAAGAAAGGAATCCAGGGTGAGGACAAGGGAGCAGCAGTGTTCTGGGTCAAGGGAAGTGGAGACACCAAGGTCTTAGATGGGGTTGAGAAGCGTCATTAAGAGGGCTGGATTGGAGAGAGTGAATAAGCAAGGGGAACTTGACAGAGGACACATTAGAAAGATGCCAGAGCTGGATCTTGATGAGCCTTGACAGCCATTGTAGCTCTGCTTTATAGGGAACCGCTGAGGTATTTGAGCAAGGGCCATAACGAGATTGAGTCAAATGTTTTAGAAGAATGGACCACTTAGGAAAGTCAATAGCAGGAGTGAGTGGTAGTGGGAGCAGAAACAGGAAGGAGCAGAACAGAGATGACTGCAACAGTCCTTGCATAAAATAATACGGGACTGGATGGAAGAGAGAATGTGTCTGGAGCTGAGACGAACTGGAAGTAGGGCCTGCAATAAAGAGAAGAGAGATGATGTAATTAAGTGGCTGGAGCAAGTAGATGGTAGTGGTTCTATTTGCTGAAATGAGAAAGAATGGGAATGAAGAGGTGAGGTCATGAGAGACAACTCAGGGCACTGGTTTAGAGATGCAAACAGAGATGCTGAGGAGGAAGTAGGAAGCTGGAGCTCAGAGGAGGAGAGGTTAGTCAAAAGTTTAGGAGCTTTGAAATCCTCACCACCATTGGGTTACCTCTGTAAACATGGTAGATTGGCGTGTGCTTTAGAACTTCGATATTTATACTTAAAAGATAAAGGTGACGGAGAGGCAGGGAAATGGGAGAAGAATCAAACAAAAGTGGGTTTCCAGGTAGCAAGATACATTTGTACCTCTTTGTGCAGGATGCTGTAGTCAGTGATATTGAATACTACCTGCGGATTTGTTGTAGTCTGGATGTGAAATGCTTCCTGCAGGCTCCTGTGTTTGAATGCTTCGTGTCCAGAGGATGACACTGCTTTGGAAGGCTGTAGAACCTTTAGGAACCTTGAGGTTTGTGACCCCATTTCCTGTCCTGTCAACTCTCCGTTTCCTGACTGAGGTGGGGTGTGTGTGTGTGTGTGTGTGTGTGTGTGTGTGTGTGTGTGTGTGTGAATCAATATGAGCAGCCACTTCCCACTCCTGCTACCATGCCTTCCCATCATGATGGATTCTACCCTTAAACCATGAGCCAAAATAAGTGCTCCCTTCCTTATGTTGCTTTTGTCAGATATTTTGATGCAACAACTAGAACAATGTTCAACAAGGAAGAAGAACCAGTAATGGACTACTGGATTTGGATATGGAGTTGAGTTTGATAGAGAAGTTTTTCCATAGAATGATAGGGACAGAAGCTTGTTTCTTTCGACCATCAGTGTTTGCTTGGTAAGGTTGCAGTAGCAACCAACTCCTGCGTCTCCAAGGCTTGTAGAGTAACCATACCTGTTTCGTGTTCGAGTTACCTGTTGGTGGACATGAGTTAGCTGTGTTCCACTCCAAGTAGCTTCTCCCTCTGAGAGCCAGGCTGAAGCTGTAGCTTTATCTGTAAAGTTTTACGGCCAGAGTGAAGAGCAACGCTGCTGGTGAGAACTCGATACCCTTCTAAACCTTCTTCTTATACAGGGCTCATTGCTTGTCTGCTCCAATGTTATGGTCAGTGCTAGACATGTGGCTAATCCTGTTGGGTTGGGAAATTTGGCTCCTTATAGAAATCAGTGTAGGTCAAGTGGTGTATCAGCTTTTCATAACTGTGATAAAATTCCTGTCAGAAACAATGCAAGGGTAGAAGGCTCTATTCTGATCCATGGATTTAGGGGATCCAGTCCTCTGGGGGTACATTGAAGCTGCATGGCTGTGTCCACGGAGGCAGAAATTTGCAGTGTAGCTCATTTACATTCCATCAGACCAGAAAGGAGAGCATTTGGACCAGAACTAGAGGTAGTGTCACCTTTAAGGTCCACCCGCCACTAGTTTGTGTACACCTGCTAATCCCCATATTCAAAAGGCTCCACCACCTTCTCAAACTGAGCCATCAGATAGTGACCAGATCTTCACGCACATGAACTTGTGGGCAGTACTTCGAATTTTAACAACAGTCCATAACACATGGGGACACATGAGCCTTTTCCAAAAAAGGAGGGGTCAGTAGTTGGCAACAATAATAGAATCTTCCACAGAGGGAGTTCTGGTGCAAATAGAAGGTGAATTAATAGAGAAAAGCATTGCATAAAAACCCAGGAATTTTACTGTCCGGAGAAAAGGGACTAGGTGGTAGCTGGAGCGTGAACTGGGGTCAAGTCAGAACTTTATTTTTTGTTAACATGCTTGTATGCAATGCGCTGACCTAGAGAAAGGAAGCCATTGCAACAGGAGTGATCAAATAGTTACAAGGAAATGCCATGTAGGTGATTGGTAGCATGTTTCTCTGGACAAGAGGAAGGCTCCCCTTTGCTAAGGTCAGCCAACTTTGTTCTCCATGACAGCAGAAAAGGCACAGCTTGTTGGCACGCAGCCTGGGAATTGTGGTTGTAGGAAGAGAAAGGCAGTCTCTGGTGGCTTCCATGTCCTGCATAAACGAAGAGATAGCACGTAGTGACAAATAGTAAGGTACTCATGAGAGACATGAAGGGAGCAGGGCAACTCGGCAGGAACACTGACCCCACGGAGGGTCATGATCATGCGTTTAGGATGACAGCCCTCAGGTGCATGGCTGTTACTGTTAGTGTGAAGCTGGACGCAAGTGTGATATAGATAGAAAGCTGAGTTTAACCACAGGTCTGAGGCTCCCAAGATGTCTCACAGAATGGAGACAATCAGAGGATGGAACTGATGGCTTATACAAAGACTTGATCTTAACAAGCGATCATAGAGTGAAAATGTGGAAGGGCATGATGGCCCGTGAGCATAGGCAGTCTCTGACCTTCAAGTTCTGGGAGCTCAAAATGTTAGAATAGAGATATTAGAGCACTCTGAAATTTTGTAGACAGTGGCCATTAATATTTATTTAGCATTAAGACGTTGAAGGGACCAGGACGATGGCTCACTGGGTAAAGTGCTTGTTCTCCACAAGGGTGAGGGCCTGAGGTTGAATCCCAGTGTCCATGTAAAGTTGGATGAGTCAGTGTGTGTCTGTAATGCCACAGTTCGTATGATGAGAGATGAGATAAAGAGAGGAGAATCCTCAAAAGCTCATGGGCCAGCTAGGCTGGTGTATGTGAACGACAAGAAACCTGTGTCAATGTGGAACACTAATACTGACACGCGGGGTTGTCCTCTGATCTCCATGCATATGTCAGGACATGCATGTGCACAGACAACACACACACACACACACACACACACAAATAACAAAACATATCATATTAGAGTTGGTTCAAAAATTATAGGTAGTATAGCTACTACTGACAAGATCCAGGTTAAGAACACAAGAAGGGTTGGTAGAGTTAAGGCTGAAGTGATTCCCAAGTTGCTCTGATGTGAGGATGCTGAGGAGTTTGGGGGTCTAATAAGCAAAGTATGCAGATGTGGAGGCTAAGAGCATGTACTGCTCTTCAGATCCAAGTTCCATTCCCAACTAAGAGGGTCACAGCCACTTGTACCTCTAGTTGTCGGGGCTTTAACACTGTCTCCTGGCCTCTGCAATAGTGTGTGGGTGCACACACACACACACACACACACACACACACACACACACACACATTAAACAAATAAAAATGCCTTTAAAAAAATCAATGCTTATGGATGATAGGCATGGTCTGGTGGCAGATCTTCTAGAATCTCACAGTGTAATGAAGCACTCACCTTTTGTTCTGCTGAGCAGTCCTTAGGAGGGTATGACATGGGGGTTAAACAGAGGTGTTGGTCCTGCATCACCCTGTAGCCTGGCACCAGAAGAATGCATAGAGGCTCCAGGGGCCTGTACAGCTTTATAGTCTTATTCCACTTCTTTCTACTTCCTGCTGCCAAGACACAGAGGTCCTCACGGGTGGCTCACCAGTCATGAAAACAGACTTCCATGCCTAGTTGACTGTAACAGGGAACAACAGAGGCTTCGATATTGGGGGAAACGAGGTGGTAAAGCCACATCACAAAGTGACAGGGAATGGAGACCAGTATTCTTGAGGAGGGATAGGAGAATGCAGGTGAAGGACAGACCTTCCAGGCTTCCATCTGCCCACCACATGGAGCTTCTCAGAGGCCTGCCTCACCACTGCTGAGACTCTCACTCCGTCCTCAACTTGGATTTTGATTCACTGGGGAAGAGATCAAAGGCTCAAGCACATAGACATTCTGCCTTGGTGCACTTGAACGCAGGTGCCCTGGGGACAGTGCTCAACGGCATAGCTTTTAGTCCATTTTATCCAGGGGATCTGAGATGGAGTTCATCGATCATAATTGGGCAGTTGGCTCTGCAGAATGACAACTGTTTAAATCACAGGTTCTTGAAAATAAAGTCTTTTTCTCAGGCTTATAATGTTTATGTCCCAAGCTTTGATTTTTGAAGGTGCCTTTCTTGGAGTCTTTCTGTTTTTTTTTTTTTTTTTTTTTTTTGTCCCCTTCAGTCTCTGCGAAGTGGCACCTGGACTACCCTTTCTGCCTCTGCCTCTGTTTCTGTGCTCTCTTCCCTTGGACACTTCACAGGAATTGTAGTTGTCACAGACTTCTGTAGCTTTGTATTGAGGTTCTCTCTGGGAGGTCATGAGTACCAGTGCTCACACCCTGAAGATCCACAATACTGAGTTTGAACTTCAGTTCTTCTGCTTATCCCTCCTTCTTTAACTTTCTCCGGATTTCAGTTTGTTTCATTCTCTTGGTGTTTGTATACGTGTGTGTGTGTGTGTGTGTGTGTGTGTGTGTGTGTGTGTGTGTGTGTGTGTGTGTGTGTGTGTGTGTGTGTGTGTGTGTGTGTGTGTGTGTGTGTGTGTGTGTGTGTATGCATGTACAGGTAGGTGAGTATCCATGCGTGTTTAGGTATATGTGTATATGCAATTGCTTGTTTTTGCCTGTGTGTGTGTAAGCCAGAGATGCACTTCAAATCTCAAGACTCAGTCATTACTCACCTTCAGTCTAACACAGTGCCACTGTCCCAGAACCAACCAAGAAGGGTAAGCTATCTGGCCAGTGAGCCTCATGGACCTTTGTCTTTGCCTCCCTAGAGTGGGGATTATGAGCATCATCCCCATTTTTTTCCCCACAAGGGGGGAATCTGAAGATTTAACTCATATATGCCTTTGTCCAATGTACCCCCACTGTAGAGATCGCCCACTGAGTAGCATTCCAGCCACCAGATTGGCTCTTGTAATAATATAGCACTTATGTTCAGGTGACCTTTATCTTTCTTAATAATGGTTCCAAAGTCAGTGTAAAGGAATAGTGCTGCTGGCTATTTGCGTAATCAAAGAGGAGCTGTAGAGTTAACCTTAAGTGAGAATGAGAACGTTTATTGTAGATGGATAAGAAATGATTTTGTCTATACAAAAGGTCTGGTACTAGCTGCAGTTCCAGCAACCACTGGAGGTCCTGGAATGTACCCTCTGTTCAATAAGGCTGGGATGGCACTGCCATCTGCAAGGAGTTAAGGAAGTGACTGCAGCCCTGACAATCTCCCTTCATAAGTGCTCTTGAGGTTTCCTTCTCACCCAGTGACAAGCATTGCCGTGTTGCTTTATGGGACAGGAATGGAGAATAAGACACAACACGAGAACTGCAAAGTCAAGGGCTTACCCTCAGGATATCATTTGAGAAAAGGCTCAGAAAGGTTAAGTACCTTCTCCATGTTCTCCAATCCCTAACTAGAGGTGAGATTCACACCGGGGCAGCAAAGCTCAAGGAAGGGACTCTTTCCACATTTCTGTCTCTTGTGGGTCCCCATCTCTGGCTGGGTCTGGCTTTTGAGTCTGTATAACTAAGCTGCAACCTCATTCTCTACTGTTTTCTGACTCCTGTGCATTCTCATTTTGAACTCCTTAACTTTCCCCATCTCCTGCCTTTCCTCTCTTCACTCACCTGCCATTTCAGGCTCAAATCCTGCTCTCCCCCGAGAAGACTCCTACCTTCACTGATCTGCTTCTCTGGCCACCGATACCATGGTCATCAGGATGGCCTTTTGTACGGTAACTAGTATATCAGTTCTTTCTGGGTCCACCTCTCCCCATAGGACTTACACAATGCTGGAAATCTAGAAGGTCGAATTTCAGGTGTGAGCGATCCTAGGATGAGATTTAAGTAGCAGATAGACAAGTGTCATGATGTATCGTGATGGAAGGCTGAGTCAGGAAGATTGCAAGCTCCAGGCTAGCTTTGCTACATAGTGAGACCCTGCGATGCTGCTGCTGCTGCTGATAATGATGATGATGATGGTGGTGATGGTGATAATGATGTTAATGGTAATGCTGATGATGGTGATGATGATGTTGATTTTGATGATGGTGTGGTGGTTATGATAGTGATGATGATGATATTGGTCGTGGTGGTGGTGATGAGGATGATGATGATGATGATGATGACAATGATCATGATACTTCTATTTGTGATGAAGAGTCGGGATCTGCTGGCATTGCAGTACTGAAGGTACTAGAACACTATACAGAGATTGGCTGAGGGGAGCCCAAGATTTTCAAGGTAAGCAGAACAGCCGTTTCAACTTTCCGATAAATGTCATCAATAGTTGTAACAATTCTATGGTTCCTGTTGTGGGTTTGAATGTAAAATATACCTATCAGGCACCAGTTGGTGTATGTATTTTGGAAGGCTGTGGAGCCTCACTGGGAAAAGTGGGCCATTAGGAGTGGGATTTTGCGTCCTGACTCTACTTCCTGGATACTCTCAGCTTCCTGACTGTGAACTCACTGTGACTAGCCACTTCAGCTTTCTACAACCATAGCACTATGGACTACTAGCCTTAAACCGCAAGTCAAAACCTGAACTTCTTCCATTAAATTGCTTCTCATTAGGTATTCAGTTCCAGTAATTAGAAAAGTAATTATCAAGGTCAGTGATACCTAATAGATCGCTGCAGTACCATGCAGGGCACTCACTTTGAGATCTGCTCCAACTTGCTTTATATAGTGTTTTTTTCTGGACCCCCCCAAAAGGACCAGGATCCCATTGGTTCCTGAACATCCTTGGGGGAGAACAAAGATATAAGAGGATTTTCACAGCAGCCCACACTCTTGTTTTACAGTACTGTTGAGATTGGAAGTATTTCAGTGGTGACTTTGCCTTTCTCATAAGCGGTTGGGGAGGATGTCTTTGCAATCACAAAGGGCTCTTAGAAACCTTGACTGGACTCAGGTCTTTTGAGTCTGGATGAGTCTATTGACATAAAATGTAGGAGTAAGCACAGAGGAAAGGTTTTTCCCTAGTTTCCACTTGATGAGACAGAGCATCTCTTGAGCCTGAGATTCATTCCCTGTGTTCATCCCACGTTCCCTGAGGCGGGGCCGAAAGAGCCTCCTGACAATGCACAGTGATGGGGACCACTTACAATCCCCTCCTCTGGCTGATTCTTGTCTAGGTGCCCAGTAACACACTTCTTAAAGCACAAAGACATTTTCAAATGTTTACTTCTTTCAGAATTGGTAAATTATGGGTATAATTTTGTAGGAAGAAAGGTGGCTCCCTGTCGTGAACAAGATCTGGATCCTGACTCTCTCCATAGGCCTGGGTTTGCTGGTCACCTTACCATGCCCTGACTCCAAGCTGTACCACTCGTCCTCTAATTCCCGACCCCACACTGTATCTGTGACCCTCTGTGGAACGCTCTTGTATTGCTCTGGACTGGCTGTGACTGTCATGTCTTCCTCACAACTTCTTTCTTTAATATTCTGAGGTTACCTACATGCAGCTCCTTAATAAGCTTCTCACTCTTAGCCTTTTTTTAAAGTCTGAAGACCCCACGCCTTTCTACGGCTTTCTCCTCCCCAGAGTCCTGTCGTGGGCCTTCTCTTACTGTTTCTCTGTTAATTATTTTACCTCCCCCTGAATCTCCGAACAGCTTGCTGGGTCTGGGTGACTGTTCACTGTCATAGTGGTCTCTTTATATCTCTGTCTGTTGCTCTCCCTGTTCTCCGGCAAGAAAGAAATAATTTTGGTGTAGGATGAAGATCTAGATTCTAGTCCCAATTTCTTGATGTTCACATATTTGTGTATTCATCAGAGTTTGGGGTATTACTATATGCCAACCATCCCGTGGTCATTAGGAAGTACCAAGATGGATAAAGGACAGTGTGGTGCTGAACTTGCTGATTTTCTCTTGGGCGGCAGACACAGGAGGCAGCAAGAGCAAGGCAATGTGCTTATGCAGTAACTGCACCATAAACATGGAGGAACTCTGAAAAGAGGATCCTTTTCAGCCTGGGATCCTAAAAGAAAGACCCTGAGAGGGGAGAGTTGTTCTGAGTCATCAAAGTCAGCCATGAGAAAAGCCAAATGACACATAGGTGGAAAGATGCTTTGCAAAAGGCTTGTAGCCTGAAGCTCTGGCCTGTGTTGGAGCTGGATGCTTTGGGGAAAGACTCCTTTGGGGATTCTTGCTGTAGCACTCTGGACCAGGGAGTGTTTAGAGATGGCTTAGAGACAGACCACGAAACATGTCACAGGTTTGAGAGGAAGGTTGGTGGATTTACCCTGTAAATGACCAGATACCACTTAAGGTTAAAGAATGGGATCTGTAATTACATTTGTATTTTCAGCATCAGGTCACGGAGGGATTTGAGCGAGGCAGCAGATGAAGTTTGGAACTGTAGCAGAAATCTTGGAGGGCAGGAATGGAGTGTGGGAGCACTCTGGAGGAATGCTCAGGAAGTAAAAGTAGTAAGGAGTATAGACAAGCTTTTTAGACACGCAGGAGAAGGAAAAGGATACACAGGTGTGGAGAAAGCTTGGAAGAGGACAGGGGCTTGCGGGGAGGGATGGCAGTGGGGTCCGATGGGGCGGGGCAGGGGAAGGGTGTGGCTGGACATGGAGACCTATAGAAGCACAGCATCTAGTGGAGGCTCTCACCTGGGAGGCTATGTCTGTGTGTCCACAGGAGTAGCCCAAGGCCACCACAGGAGTGGGAAACAACCACAGACTACAGATGGAGCTACAGGGATGGGAAGATACAAGGTGATAGGTTCTCAGAGTCAAGGACACGAAATGGTCACCCTAATGTTTTGGGCTACCTGTTTATACCCCCTTTTCTAGTTCGCATCCTGAAGCCCCATTCTCCACCAGGCTGTGATCAGGAGGCAGAATCCTGGGGAGGTGAGGGTATTGAGAAATGACGAAATAAGGACTTGATGACGAGAGTAGTGTAGTAACCCAGAATGTACCACCCCTACCCCAGATTAGGACACAATAGCACCAGAAGGATACTAACAAGGAAATGAGCACTTTCCAGAAATCCAGTTGGCTGGCACCTTGATAGTACCTCCCAGCTCTAGAACTATGAGAAAATAAACTTCTGTATTTCAGCCCCTCCAGCCTTGGTTGTTCCGGTGGTTTGACCCTCCTAGGCTCATATATTTGAATGTTTAGTCATTAAGGATTAGGAGGTGTGGCTTTGTTGAGGTAGATGTGGTCTTATTAGAGGAAGTGCATTCCCGGGGGTGGGTTTTAAGGATTCAGAAGCCCAAGCCAGGCCCAGATGGCTCCCTCTCTCTTCCTGCCGCCTGCTGATCTGGATGTAGAAATCTCAGCTACCTCTCCAGAACCATGTCTGCCTGTGTGCTGCCATGCTTCTTACCATGCTGATAATGGACTAAACCTCTGAACCTGTGAGCAAGCCCCAATTAAATGCTTTCCTTTACAGGAAAGCTGTGTGTCTTTACAGCAATAGAACACTGAGAGGTGTTTTGTTACAGTAGCTGAGCTGAGGAAGATTCCTAATAAGACAGATAAACAGGCCCATTGTGGGAACGCAGGGGTGAGTTGGTAGAAGTTTAGTTGAACAAGGACAAGAGGTCTGGCTTCAAGGACTCTGACCAAGAAGGGCTCCTTAAAGACTTCTGCTTGACAAAAGGAGGAAATCAAAGAATCCATGAGATGTTCATGGGATACTGGCTGTTCACCAGCACACCAAACTGAATTGCAATTATTACTTTAAATGATTTCATTTGCATTTTTAATCGTGTGCCTATCTGTACACGGGTATGTGCACGTCAGTACAGGAATCTGAAGAGATCAGAAGATGGCGTTGGATCCCTGGCATTGGCTAGATTACAGGTGGTCGGGAGCTGCCCTTCGTGAGTGCTGGGAACAGAATCTGTGTCCTCTGCAAGAGCGGAACATGCTCTTAACCACTGAGCTGGCTCTCTGCCCAGCATATCGTCATTTTCATAGGGGTTGTTTCTACATCCCCTGCACAGTTCTACTGAGGAGACTATCTAAGCCTCCTGTAGTGAATTTGATTTGGAACCCTTGCTAGGGCATGGTTACTTCTGACTAGGGAGGATGTCTCTTTACGTCTCTTTCCTCCATCTGTCAGTAACAGCTTGTATTTCCCTTTTTACTTGGCCCACTAGGAAACCCAGAGGCCGATTTCAGACAAATCATAGCAAAGAGAGCCTTTTTAGTCCTCAGCCTAAAAACCCTTTCCTCTGCCTGGAGGATGTCTGATTTCTTTTTCGTCTTTATTTTCTATTCCCGTGTACACAACTAGTGATGTTTTAAAAATGTTCAATATAAGTTTATTGAGCAAATAAAACCTGCAAATGGCCATTTCCTCCATAAATTGGAGTACTTAAATTGTCATAACATGCATTTTGCACGTTGTTTTTGACCAAATGCTGAGATGTTTCTACAGTGAAACTTCAAATGCTGTCATTATGTAAATATTTTATTTTAAACCACAGGAAAAATTTTCATAGTCTAGAGAAGTATAAATGACTGAAAGTAGGAAGAGGCTTAGCCTCTCTGGGTCTCAGGCTCCCCTGTTGTGATGTGGTGATGGGAACTGTTCAGGAGATAACAGAGACGTAAACCATCTGAGGGTAAATGTGCTGCAGATGGAGAGTAACATCAACAACAAGGCTTAGCTTCTGTCTGTCTTGCTCACTGAGAGAAGCCCAAGCCCACAGATGATCTATTGATCATGGGGTTTAGAGAAAGTGTGATCTTAATTACCTACGGCCTTTTCAACTCAAAGATCCCTCAAGTTGGGGGCTTATTCTTCGGCTAAGTTGAAGCTCAGTAAAACTCTCTATTTATAGAGTCTAATGGTTGTTCTCCATTGCCAATGTGATGAAGTCTATAATCACCTGGGACAAGGGTCTCTGAGCATGCCTGTCTGTGGCATTATCTTCATTAGGTTAATTGGGTTTTGTTTGTTTGTTTTTGAGACAGGGTTTCTCCATTGTAACACTGGCTGTCCTGGAACTCACTCTGTAGACCTGGCTGGCCTCAAACTCATAGAGATCTACCTGCCTCTGCCTCCCTAGTGCTGGGATTAAAGGCGTGGCTGCTGCCACCACCATCCAGCGATTAGGTTAATTGTTATGGGAAGACCACTGTGAGTGGCATCATCCCCTAAACAGGGATCTTGACCTACAGGAAAAAGAGAAAGTGAACTGAAAACGAGTATCCATTGCTCTCTTCTACCTGTTTGAAGACTTAATGTGACCAGTGTCTCACAACTCCTGCTGCCTTCACTTTTCCACCATGATGAACTTTACTTGAAGGGCCAATTAATCCCGTCTATCCCGAAGTTGCTTTCGTCAGGATATTTTATGACAGCTACAAGACAGTGTCTAGGACATGTAGTATGAGTGGTTGGGGGGGGTGTAGCATGAAGAGTGGTGGGATCAGGTAGTTCAGTTCATATCTAGTAACAAGGCTAGCTCCAGGATTGTCCCAGCGGGCTTTGCTGGCTGCTCCATCCCTTCTAGACAAAAGTTGGGTAGCTGGTGAGAGATACAGTGCCGAGGCTGATGATGAACAGTCCATTGCAGACCTTGAGGTCCCCGTTTCTGCTTGCTCTGCGGTCTGCATGGTTATAGAGGGAGAAGGGATGACTAATGAGAGCCAGGCTTCCTCCTTGCGTGGTCTGCTGGCTGGCACATCACTCACAGCCCCTGACGAACTACCTCCTTCTTCAAAGGCACTGTTTCAGGGTGGATTATGGATGAGCTGCCCTGAAAACTATTTTTTCTAATTACATTTTTGAGCTTGGGATACAGTTGTCCATGGGAGGTGCCTGGTTCTGGAGGAGGAGATAGTGACATAAAGTTAGAGGAGATATAAAGTTAGGGAGGTTTGCTCTTGCTGTGGTGGTGGGGACAAATTTATTAATACAGTTAGGAACTCAAGGCTTCAGCAATGGCTGTGGTTAAACTGTCTGGGGTTTGACAATCATTTTGACAATCAGTCACCTATTTATTCAACAGTTTCTGAATGACTGTGGTTTGTAAGACATGGTATACATATTCTCTAGACAGAGCTTGTCACACTTTATAATGTTTTTGCCATGTCTAGGGATCTTGTTAAAACCAAGAGTTCCTCCATGGTTTTCCAGTGAAGCCTGAGTGTTTGGATTCCTGACAAGCCTGCCAGGGCTGTCCCTGTTGCTCATCCACAGACCCCGGCTCATAGAGCAAGGTTCAGGATGCATAGCCAGATAACACAAGGGTCTGGCTCTCAAGGAGCTTTCAGCCCAATGAGGCAAACAGACAACCAACAAGTCAGCACATCAATTAAGGTGAAAGAGTTAAATTCTGTCTCTGAGAATGGACACAGAATGACATGGGAACAGAAAAAAAACATTCATTCTAGGTACAAAGATCAAGGGAAGCCCCCAGCATGGGAATGATTAAATTATATCTTGAGGGGTTGGGGACATAGTTTATCAGGGGATGGGTTTGCTGTTCAACCAGAAGGACCTGAGTTTGAGTTTCCAGCACCCACATAAGGGAGCTGGAGACAAGAGAACCCCTCAGGTATGCTGTCCAGCCAGCCTAGCCAAGCACTGAGGTTTGGTGAGTTATCTCATTTAAAAAAAATTAGATGGAGAGAGATGGAAGAAGATGCTGGGTGTCACTGGCGGCCTCAATACGCACACATATACCTATGCATATGTATGCTCCCTCCTTACAGAACCTGCATCTTGAGGGGGAGCTACATTTCAATAAGGAAACAGAAGTGAGTGTGGTAGTGAAGACAAGCCACAGGCCGAGGAGAGAACAATGTCTGTGAGGCTCTCTGTGGCTGGCTTCCTGCCAAACGAGGAAGGATCTCTGGGCACATAAATGGCTGAGGACACCAGTTCTTTCTGCAAAGCAATGGTGAAGCTGCCCAGGGACCAGAGGGAAAGATCTAATTTGCACTGCCCTCTGTGTAGAGAGCATGGACAGTGTCAGAGGTGAGGTGAGCCTGGGGTGCTCTTCCTCGTTTTTGGCCTTGGGGAAAGACAGAAAGAACCAAGGAAGCAGCCAGCTGTCAGGAGACATCATAGCTCCAATCCCGTGCTCAGCCTCCAGAGCTCTCATTGGCCACCCTGGAGGTGCTTGGCTTTATACATTCTTTTTTTTTTTTTCCTCTCATAAAAAAACACCCCAATCCTCTTCTTTTGAGGACAGGAGCTTTGCTTGCAGCTGTCAAAGCCACCTGTGCTCAGCAGTTCTCACCAGAGATTTAGAACAGCACACACTGGAGTCCTTGAGCATGCTCAGAAGGTAGCGAAGATGAGCAAAGTCATACCACTCCTGAGTGATTCACAGTGGCTCATAATCCACCCCTCCGTCCCTCCCTCCCCGTTTCCCCCTCCCTCCCTTCCTCTGCTATCTCTCCATCAGACAACCTCCAGTCTCTGTCTCTTCTCCCACCTGCTCTTTTGCTCTGCTCTCTCCTTTTCTCTTCCCTTTCTCCCCCACTTACACCACCACTCCCTACACCCCTCTGAGTAGGCTTGCCACACAAAGAGGCTCACTTCTTCCAGGAGCACTTGTTTTATCCGAGGAAGACTGATGAAGGCCACAGTGGTTGGTGTAGCAACTCTCCTCCCAATCTTAGCAAGTACACAGGAGCTGGAAGATTCTCTGACACCTGGCTCAAGACTGCAGCTCAGGGGAGGAAGTCCAGGTATCTTAAGGGTGGGTAGATGGCCAGGGTCTAGAACTTTAGATATGTGTCTGATAACAGTCAGGTTCTGTTGGCTTTTTAGATACTAGAGATGGACCCCAGAGACACTCAAATTATGGGCTGGGTGAAATCAAAACAAACCTGGGAATTCCTGCACGAAGTGAGTGGGCTTCCCAAATAAGCTTTGTAGTTCAGTTCAATAAACATGAATGTGTTCCCATCCAACAAAGGATGTCTTAACCTACTAATTATTCAAGGAAAGACTCCGAGGTTCAGGGAATGGAGGTGGCCAGTTTAGGACTCAGGTTTAGAACTGGTTCTCTTGCATGGTTGCATGGCAGCCTGACTGGGCAGCCTGGCTGAATAAGCATCCTATACATGTGTCCCCAGTGGCCTGTGGTGTAGACAGCTGGAGATACATTTACACACACAGGCAATTAACACCATCATTTAACCCACAGCTCAAGAACCCTGAGGGAAAATGTTTTACAACCATCAGCAGCAGCTATCTGGGGAAACCTGGAAGAGAGTGGCCTGGGTCATATCTGCTCACAGGGCGTTGTCACTCAAGTGTGCTAAGCCCAGCCTCTGGGATTGGAGCCACCTAAGATTACCAGTCATAGCCAGAAGTAGGTAATTTTCTGTGTAGAATCAAGTCAGGCAGTCAAAAATATCCAGGTGTAGACCTCAGCTCCAGGTTGTGGTCAGGGTGAAGCAAATAATCACTGGAGGAAAGGATGAATCCAAGGAGTCCATGCTCAGTCCCTGTGGGGTGATAGTATGGGAAGAATGTAGACTCCAGGGGCAAATAATTTTAATTGAGATTAAAGTCTTACTTTCCCCCATTTGAGCTGTTTGACTCTGAGTTGGTCTCTTTATCATGGACGCCTGGCTGAGTGCTATTTTGCTCTACCAAGGTAGACATCCTGGGTACCCAAGTGATAGCCCCTCAGTAGCATTATCTACTTTGAGTTCCAGATGCTCACAGGGAGGGCTTCCAAACCTGAAGGCTGATGGCTCTCAGATCGCAGAACTAGAGTCTCATGGCTCCAAGGTTTTGAGGCTGGAGGATTGCTGTTTTAGTTGCTCAAGGCAGAGGTATATTGCTCTGGTACCAACATCCACCTGCTAGCTTCACAATTCCTGGGCTGTGTGGACACTCAGCTCTTCCATACTTGGTGCCCTGTAGACTGCAACTTTGGCTCCGACCTTCAGTTCTCCTACAGACGCATATACTACATGGTCTCATCTGTGTCTTTCACCTTCTCAAAATATCCGCATCGTCTTTTGTAGTCATAGCTTCTTGCAGAATCTGACCTTGGTTGGTGTGTGTGTGTGTGTTCTATGTGCATGCAATGGGGACTTGGGCCCAAAGCCTTAGAATTGCCAAGCAAGCACTCTATCATTGAGTGAAGTTCCTAACTCCTGCTCTAAGGAATTCTTAGTTGCCACTTGCTTTTATATTTTTAAGCTTTGGGTATTTGGTGACTTTCTGGAACTTTTTTATTTTTTTGTAAGATAGGACCTCAGTGTGTTTGTAGTTCTAGTTATTCTGAAACTCATTAAGTAGACCAGGCTGGCCTTGAACTCACATAGATCCTCCTGCCTTTGCCTCCCAAGTGCTGGGATTAAAGGTGTGTGCCACTATGCCTGGTAACTCTGGTACTCTTCAATCACTGCCTCATTGCTGCTGATGCTACTGGAACTGGAAGCCCTGGGCTTCTGTTTCTTCTTCCTGACACCAGCTCAGTCTGCTCATCCTGTGATAAAAACAACCAGCAGATTATTCATGAGAAACCTTTATTGTGGTCTAACGCTGTAACACTGACAGAGGGTGATATACAGAAGAGAAACTTCCCAGACTAACCTGAAAACATTGACAATTAGTGAATGAATCTTATAATGTAGAATAGTGGTACAGAGAGGGGTGTGGCATACTTGTGAATGGATTATAACTTCACAAGGCTCTGCATATGCACAGCTTGTAGCTCTATCAACCATATGTCTTACAAGTGGACCCACCATACACCACGCAGGTACATCTATTATAAGCCTTGTATAGGTACAATCTCCTTTCTGTCACTCATTGGCTGAGTCACCCAGCAGTGTACTTTCCCACTTTCTGGACCTTGTTTAAGAGTGCTATTTCAGGGGTTCTGGTACAGGCATACATTCCCAGAGTATAAACACAAAGAGTTCTTGGTTATAGGCATGAGCCTCCCATGGTACATGCTCACTCAGTTCCAGGTAATAGGTATGAGCCTCCCACAGTAAATCTACTGTCTGAATCTCATACAGTACATTCACATGTACTGGGTAATAGACAAGAGCCTACTACAGTATGTGCACCCTGTGTGCTAGGATTATAGGTATCTTCCTCCTGCAGTAAGTACATGCATCATGAGTGTTGGCTTAAGCTATGAGACCTCCACAGACTATGCGCCATGAATACTGGAGCTTTAGGTATGAGTCTCCCAGAGTATATGCACCATTAGCCCTGGCTTACTGTTTCAACTATTGCTCAGTACATTCACAGCGTGTTTTGGGTTATAGACACAAGCCTCACACAGAAAATGCAGTGTGAGTGCTGTGCTATAGGGGTGTGTCTTCAGAGTAGATGCACAGTGAATGTCTGGCTAACTGGCTTGAGGCTCACGCAGTACATGCCCAGTGAGTACTGGCTTACTCTTTTGAGCCTATCACAGGATATTCACAATTGGTGCTGGATTATAGGCATAATCCCACAGAACATGTACCATGAATGCCCGTGTCCTGGCAAGTTTTCTGTCAGCCTGACACAAGCTAGAGTCATCTGAAAGCTGGGAACCTCTAGGTAAATGCCTTCATGAGATCCAGCTGTAGAGTATTTTCTTAATTAGTGATTGATGGGGGAGGGCTCAGCCCATTTTGGGTAGTGCCATCCCTGAGCTGGTGATTCTGACTTCTGTAAGGAAGCAGGCTGATCAAGCCATTCGGAGCAAGCCAGTAAGCAGGACCCCTCCATGATCTCTGTATAACTCCTGCCTCCAGGGTTCCTGCCCTATTTGAGTTCCTGTCCTGACTTTCTTCAATGATGACTACGATGTGGAAGTATAAGCCAAATAAACCCTTTCGTCCCCAATTTGGTTTTGGTCATGGTGCTTAATCATAGCAATATTATCCCTAAACTAGGACAGTTGGTATACTGTTTTGAGTCCCACACAGTACATTTCCAAACACTACTGAGAAATAGGCATGCATCTACTGCAGTCCAGGCATCATGAGTGCTAGGATGACAATGTCAGCTTCCCAAAGTACATGCTCCACGGGTACTGGCTCACAGCCATGAGCCTACTGTAACATGTACACCACGAATCCTGGGTTATAGGCATGAGCTTTCCATGGACCATGTACCATAAGTGCTGGCCGACTGTTGAGTTGCACACTGCACATACATAATGAGGGCTGGACTTACAGGCGTGAGCCTCCCAGAGTTGTTGATGTACCCTGAGAACACGCTTTTTCTTTGCCACACAGTACATACATTCAAAATGAGTCCCGGTAATGGGCATGAGCCTACCACAGTACAAGCACCATGTGTGCTAGAATTACAGGTGTCACCTTCCCACAATGCATGCACCATATGTGCTGTGCTGTCTTACAGGCAGGCATCTTCAGTGTACAACGCACAATGAGTGTGAGGTTACAAGTGCGTGCAAGTACTTCTGGCCTACTGTTTTGAGTCTCACACATTACATTCACAGAGAGCACGGGATTATAGGCATAAACCTCCCAGGTCCATGTTCCATGCGTGCTGGGTTACAGGTGTGAGCGTCCCACAGTAAATACACCATGATCACTGGCTTACTGTTTTGAGTCTTGCGCTCATTCCCAGTGAGCTTTAGACACGAGTCTCACACAATGTACGTGCCCTACAAGTGCTGTCTTACTCTTAAACCTTGCATAGTACATTTACAATGAGTGCTGTGATATAGATACGAGCCTCACACGATATATACATTGTGAGTGCTGGCTTAGTGTTTTGAGTCTTGCACAGAACATTAGCAATGAATGCTGGGTAAGAGGCATGAGTTCCCACTGTTCATGCTCCATGAGTGCTGTGTTACAAGCATGCATTTCCAGAGTCCTTGTCCCATGGGTACTGTTACAAGCATGAGCCTTATAAGGTTCATGCACCGTGAGTGCTGTCTTTCTCTTAAATCTTGTACCTTACATTCACAATGAGTGCTGTGTTATACCCACGAGCCTCCCACAGTATATGCACCCTGAGTGCTGGCTGAGTAATACACAGTTCATTCCCAATGAGTGCTGGGTTATAGCGTAAGCCTTCAGTGGTACGTGCACCATGAATGATATGCTAGAGGCAGTTATATGCACAATGTCCAGTTACATGTACAATGAAGGCCAGGATACAGGCTTGAGTCTCACACAGTGTGTGCACCATGAGTGTCAGCTTAAGCCATGGACATGCCACCATTGAACATGCACCATGAATCCTGGGTTTTAGGCATGAGCCTCCTACAGTACAAGTGCCATCTTGCTGTTTTGAGTCTTGCACATTATATTTACAATGAGCGCTAGTTTATAAACATGATCTACCCAAAGTGTATGGACCATGACTGCTGGGTTACAGAATAGGTCTACCATAGTACATGCCCTAAGAGTGCTCCATCTTAGGAAAGAGCCCACTACATGCATACTCCATAAGTGCTGGGCTACTGGATTGAGTATCCCACAGTGCATACACCATAAGTACTGGGCTACTGGTTTGAGTATCTCACAGTACATTCACAGTGAGTGCTGGGGTATAGACACGGGCCTCACAAAGTTCATTCACCATGAATGCTAGCTTACAGTTTTAAAGCTGGCACAATACATTCACAACGAATGCTGGGAAATATCCATTAGTCTCACATAGTAAATGCACCACGAGTGCTAGGAATATATTTGCCATCCTCCCATGCACCATGAAAGCTGGCTCACTGTATAGAGTCCTGCACAGTAGATTCACAATGAGTGCTGAGTAATAGGCCTGACCCTCCTACAGAACATGTACCATGATGGTGCATTGCAGGTGTGCATCTCCTGAGTACTTGCACAATGAGTGTTCAGTAACAGAATGGAGGCTCACAAAATACATGGTCCGTGAGTTCTGGGTTATAGATGTCAGCCTCTCGCAACAAATGCACGATGAGTGTTAGCCTACTGTATTGATTCTCACGCAGTACATTCACAGTGGGTGCTGGGTAATAGGCATTTGCCTCTGACAGTACATGCACCCTGAATGCTTCTTTACTGCGTCCAGGATTGCAACATAACAATGAGTGTTGGGTTATAAACAGGAGTCTCCAAAATGCATGCGGTGTGTATCCTGATTCATAAGCATGAGCCTCTCACAGTACTCACCATGAGTGCTAGCTTATGGTTTTGAGTATTGCACAGAACACACATCATGGGTGCTGTGTTACCGGCATGTGTCTGCAGAGTACAGTGCACAAGGGGTGCTGGGTTATAGGCATTAACTTCCCACAGTACATACAAGATGAGTGATGGATTATTGTTTTGAGTCTTGCACTTACATTCACAATGAGTGCTGAGTTATAGGCATGAGTCTGCCAATTGCATGCATGCTGAGTGCTGCATTGGAGGTGTGCATCTCCAGAGTAATCGCATAGTGAGTGCTTGGTTACAGGCTTGAGCCTCAAACAGTATCCGATCTGTGTGTGCTGGATTGTGAGCATAAGACTCCCACAACAAACCAACCATGATTGCTGGCTTTCTGGTTTGAGTCTTACACAGCACACTCAGAATGAGTGCGGGGTGATAGGCATGATGAACCTCCAGCACTACATACACCTTGAGTGCTAACAGTGCATGTGTCATCCTCCACGGTGCATGCATGAGTACTGGCTTTCAGCCAGGAAACCCCCCCATAGTAGATGCACCATGAATCCTGGGTTAGAGATGTGAGCCTCCCACAGTAAATGCTCCATGAGTGCCCGTTACTGTTTTGAGTCTTTAGCAGTATGTTCACAAGGCATGCTGGGTAATAGACATGAACTCACCACAGTATACATGTCATTATGCCTATGTTCTAGGTGTGCTTCTCCATTTACATGCACAGTGAGTGCTGGGCTACAGGCTTGAGCCTCACATGGTACACGCACCACATTATTCACCATGAGCACTGGCTTCTGGTTTGGAGTATTACGCACTACCCTTATGAGTGCTGGGTTATAGGCATGAGCCTCCAACAGCACATGTACGATGAGTGCTGCTTTACAGTGATTTGGCTTCAGAGAGCATGCACAATGAGTGCTGGGTTACCAGCTTGAGGCTCACACAGTAGATGCACAGAGAACGCTTTCTTATTGTTTCGAGTCTCCCACAGTATAGAAGCGCTGGGTTATATGCATGTGCTTCCCACAGTACATTCACCATAAGTACTGCATTACAAGTGTGTGCCTCCAGAGTCCATGCAACATGAGTACTGGGCTGGAGACTCGCACAGTACAAACACAGTGAATGCTGATTGTAATAGGCATGGTTCTACGAGAGTACACGTACCTTGAGTGCTAGGATTACATGGATCAGGGCCATAGGCACGAGCTCCCCCCAGCACATATACCATGAGTGCTTTCCTACTGTCTTGAGTCACATAGTAGATTCCCAATGAGTGCAGGTTCTAGGCATTGGCCTGCCACAGTACATGCACCATTAGTACTGGCTTAATTTTTTGAGGGTCTCACAGTACATTCAAAGTGAGAGCTGGTGAGGCCTGAGCCTCCAGAATTGTATACATCATAATTGCTAGTTTATAGGAATGAACCTCCCATAGTATAGACTCATTCTGTACGTTCCGTTTTCCCAGAGAACTCCGACTAATACAATGCATCATGAGTTCTGTGTCACAGCTGTGAGCTCCCACGGAACATGCACCCTAAGTTCTGGATTATAGCCGCAAGCCTCCCACAGTGCATGTGCCATGAGTGCTGGTTATAGGAGTGACCCCCCACATTCCATGCACCACTAGTTCTGGGTTCCTGGTTTGAACTTCACACAGAACCTCAGCCTTCCATAGCATGTGAATCATGAATGCTGGGTTAGTGGTTGAGTCTTCAAAATATATAAACCTTGAGTGCTGGGTTACAGGCCTCATTCTCCCACAGTATATGCAGCCCACGTGCTGGGATCCAGATGGAAGTCTCTCACAATACAAGGACTATGAGTGCTGGGATACAGGTGTCAGCCTCCCACTGTACACGCACCATGAGTGCTGGGTTACTACTCATAGTCTCACACAGTACATTTACAATGAGTGCTTGGTTATGGGCATGAACCTCCCACAGTAATGCACCATGAGTGCTGTGTTACAGGTCTAAACCTGCTAGAGTACATGCAGCATGAGAGCTCAGATCTGGGTGCCTGTCTCTCGCTGTACATGCAGCAGGATTGATAGATTACAGCCATGGGCCCGCTGCAGTAATGCATATGTACTATGAGTGCTAGGTTAGAGGAATGCACTCACCATGAGTGTTTGCTTACTGGTTTGACTCTCCCAGTGTGTTCACAATGAGGACTGGTTTATAGGCACGAGCTTCCTACAGCACATGCGCCATGACTGTTGGGTTAGTAGTGTGAGAGCTTAACTCCTGGCCAAATTGCCCTCAGGATGATTAGGTCCTCATATACTTCCCAGCTTAACCTCTCTGTTGCCATTTTTTTCCATCTGCAAACAGAGACTGGATATGATCACTCACTTCCCACTTGGAGAAGTAGAACACGGGAATCCACGAGAAGCACATAGCGCAGTTCCTGCTCTATTAATAGCCCACAATTCCTTGCAGCCTGGATTTCATCTTGTTACCTAGATGCTATACATACTTTGTGCCTAGTTACCTGTGTGTCTTTGAGAAGACTCCTCCCTCCGTGTCTACACCAGGGAGTGATGTACGACAACATCCAGCCTGCTTAACACCTAACTGCTGTTAGGATCAACAGGTATGGACTATTTTTCTTGTCATATTCCCGAAACAATAAGCCCATCAGCCATACAGCATTTAGACCATATCAGCACTATGCCTTCTACAGATCATCTGAAGCACACAGGTATATGGGCACAGGCTATATGTGAACACTAAGCTATTTTATATGAGAGACATGAAAATCTATGGATATGGGTATGTAACATGGCCCTGGAAGAAACCCCCCACGGACACTGAGGGATGGGATGGATGTACAGCTGTTATATGTTGAACACTGACTATGGTGGCATTGTTTTCAAGATTGTATGTGATTATTAGGACACAGGGGATACCTAGAACATATACCTGTCACAGAAGGATGCTCCACAGCCATTTTCCACGGTCATTATCTTTTACCCCAAGGCAACAGACGAGGGGACAAGTGGAAATAAGATGAAAGATAAAAGGTTGTGGCCCAATGTGTCCAGTCCCTATTCTCTTAGCGGAGAGCTACCCTCTCCTGTGCTCATTATTTCTTACAGAGTGTTTGAAGGAGCAGTCAGGGTCTGTAGATTGTTCAGAGTCCAGGAGCCAATGCTGGCTCATTATTGGTCACTCACAAGTGCCACATTATTCTTTACGTGTGTGAAGGGGTGACGAGAATGGTCCCCCATCTCAGCATTTCCTCTTTCTTATGGGTTACAGCTCACCACTTCTCTGCTGGCTCCCTAAGTGCTTAGCCCTCCACCCTCTTCTTCCATTGGTGCAGTCTTCCTAGAGACAAACGGGATCTTTCTGCTCCCCTTCTTATATCCTTCAATGGCTCACTGTTTCCCCTGCAGTAAAAGCTGAATTCTTCATTGATCTTCCTGCTCTGGCCTACCTCCATCACTCCAGATACAGCAAACACTCAGAATGATCTGAAGCCCCACGCGGCCTCGCGACTTTCTGGAAGCCTCTCTCCCACTGACCTGTGCATCCTCTCACTGCAAATAGCACAGCACTCTATTATATTCCGGGCGTCAATAGGCAACTTGCTAAAGTCAGAAAAATAAGCAAATCAGAAGGCATCTTATCCCTTGGGGCTTGCATTATAGCAAGCGCAGACATACCTTAGAAAGAGAACAAACAACTAAAATAAATAGAAGAATAAATACATAAAGTAAAGAGGAAAAAATAACGAAGGCAGGCATACTTTGGGTTCACATACCTGCATATTTGGGCATGAATGAATGAATGAATGAATGAACAGCATCATGCTCTGGTCCTTGGGGTCAGGAATAGTAAGCATTGATCATTAACTCACTGAGCTAACATTTGCCTTTCCACACCCAGACCACGTGTTATATTTCTCTAGGAGGCTTTCTCTTGGAAGGGAACCTGCTCACGAGGGGTGTCGCTCAGTGCTCTCAGAGTCCCTTGCCTTGTCCAGGGTATTTACTTAAGTAAATACCTGACCCCAGGTGTCAGTGGCATCTCTCCCTGGAGACTGTCAGCCTTTTGAGGCCAGTGACTATGCCTTTCAATGCAGAATGGCTGCCCATCATCAAACTGATGATTATGAATGAGCACACAGATGCACAAACCAGGGGGACCAGGATCAGGAAACAGAGAGACCGAAGCAACCAGCCCAGGCAGGCTCCCCTCTCTCCTATTTAAAAGAGTGCACTTGAAAATGGAATTGTGGAACCAAGTTGGGCATTTGTTTATAAATGACAAAGGCAGCCAGGAGCTTTTGAGGAGGCTCTCATTCATCCTGCCCCCATCACCTTCCTGTCATTTTCCAGTTATTTAGAACCAGCCGGCCAGATAGCCCTTAACCAAGCAATATACATGTTAATGTGGAGAGCAGGGACTGAGATTGAAGTAGCAGCAAAAACACATTATTCAAAAGGGAAGACGAGGAGGAAAAGAGAAACGGACAAGGTAGGGGGAGGCTCGGGGCAGTTCCAGCTTTCATTGAAAGTCACAAGCAGCCATGTCTGCAAGGGCCTGGTGGCCACCTGCCTCTACTCCATGGCCCCTTCCTTGGACCCCTCCTCCCCCCAGTCTGAAAATGCCTTCCTTTGGTTTATTTTTAGCCATCTCCATAAGGCCCCTGGCAGTCTCATTTTAATTAGATTTGTACTCAAAGAGGCTGCAGTTATTGATGGAATGATTTCTTTTCTTTCCCCCTTATTGGCACTGCGTAGGGGGCAGCCAAAAATTCTTTCAGAGAAGTGGAGAGTTTAGCATTTAATTATTTTTTTTCCCTTGGCTATCTGGTTACAGCTCAAGAACACTGGAACTGGCAAGAGAAAGTAGCTCTTGCTCTCGCCTCCTTTAGCGACATGCTGTCGGTTCTTGAGTATGGCTCCTTCCAGTCTTTACCCATGGACAGGCTTCATTAGCTGCCCTTGCCTCCAATGAACTCCCCTGGCCCTCAGAGATGATGGCGTCTAGGAAGGAGAGAAATAGTTGGAGGAAGGATTCAGATATGAGACTTCTCAGGGCTCTGAGACAACAAACGTTTTGGGATCTGGGCTGCCCCTTTCTATGTCATGGTCATTGTGGTGTGGAGAACAGCGCTGAGGGAACTGTAGCTCGGCTCCCAGACCTAGGTGGTAGCTCACCTAGACAGATGCATGCAGCAGAAGTAGTCATGTTGAGCCATGTGTACACAATCATCCATGCACACACAGACACACATAGAAACACACACAGGAGAGAGAGGGGGTGAGGGAGGGAGGGAGGGAGAGAGGGAGAGAGGATGAGAAACTCACAGAAACAGGAATGGTGTTAGTCACAGCATGCTGTGCTTGTGTTTGCTGAGTTAGTCATACCAGATTAGATCACCCTGGTGTGATGAACACCTCACCGCACCCTTGCACCCTACCCCAGCTAGAATCCATTTTTCTGTTTTGCAAACTTTCTCTGGACCTGGGTGCTTGGCTTGTCTAGGGCAATTTCCACCCAATGTCAACTCAACATTCCACACGGGTGCCTTTGGGGTGACGGGTGATCGCCATGACAGAGTCAGAGCTGGACCACAGCAGTTAAATGCTTTGTCATTCACAGTTCACAAGTGTTATTTCTGAGTCCAGACCAGCAGAAGAGAATCAGGCATTAATAAAGACTATTTACATCTTCTAACCTTCCCTCTCCAGTGCCTCAGTTTCCTTCTCTGCCTTCGTTACTTTGATGAGGGAAGTGAGAGGACGACTTCCTGTTCTGTGAAGAAAACACTGTTGATGGTCTATACCTTCCTGTACTTGCACTTTGTTCTCTAAGCAAGAGCCTTGGCCCTGTTCCAGGATGCTCTGCTTTGGAATCTCTGGGCGTAACCCTGAGAACGTGGCCGCCAACAAACCTGGGCTATGCAGTCATGAGACAGTTCTCCTCCAAGATCTAAGCATCTCGTCCTTAGTTTGCCATCAGAGGTTTTCCAATCTTAACCCATGGTTCATTTCTGGCATCACCAGATGCCAGTTCAAATCCCTGACTTATGGCTGCTTGGATACGGCCATGGTGGTTGGTTCCACCCATGTTCTTCCTTGTCACTCTGTTCTTGATATACTGGCAATTTTTCAACTGATGTTTGATTTCTCCAACACACCACACTTATGCCTACTTCAGAGCCACTCTACAAGGTTTCCTTTGTGGTTCTTGTCCTTAACCTATCCCTCTCTGCAGTTCCCAGAACATTTTCATTGCCTGGAAAAATCTCCACTTTTAGACACCTCTAAATCCTCATCCTCTCGTCATGATCTTACCATGATCAGAAATTATTTTGAATGTATTTGACCGTGTGTGCTGTTCACCCTTCTCAGGCAGAATGTGAGCCCTCTGAGGGCAGGGACCTAACCTTGCCTGTCTTAACACTAATGTCTCGGCTCTCAGGACAGTGGCTGACAGAGCTGCTACTTAGGGCACTTTGTTGATTAACCTGATACGGGTGTCAGAGCCTTTGCCCTCATTTCTTCTACCTGTCTGCTCCATCACCCCAATCTCACTTCACATCTACACATTCTTCCTATTCAAGGTCACCTTGAAGGCCACTCCCCTTTGTAGGCTTTTCCACTTATCCCTGTTGCCCATTGTGCCTTAAAAAGGACAGTGTTTACAAATGGCTTTTCAAACCCATCCTGCATCTTTTGCTCTCATTATGGATCATAAGCTTGTAGCAACTCAGAGGTTATGACCTTGGAGGTGGAAGACTTGGAGTGACCCTGTGGCTCTTGAGAAATATCCCAATGCCTTGAAGCCAAATGTCTTGCTTTGAGTCCACCTCCCATATCCTGGCTGTACACGGACTGAACCGTGGCCTGTTTCCATGTGGAGGAGCTCCTGCTATACCCAATTATCTCCTGATGCGCCTGGGTATCAGAGAGGAGGTATAATCTTGTGTTACAGCAATTCCTAGGGAAGATTAACCTGAGGTCCAGGCTAGCAGAAAGTGGACTATGATGGGTTCCAGAAAAGGTTCTCTGTTTAGTATGCATAGGCTGGGCATAGCCAGAACTTCAGCATCCACAGTATGTGTGTACTGTGTGTACAGATAGACAGAGAGAGAGAGAGAGAGAGAGAGAGAGAGAGAGAGAGAGAGAGGGAGAGGAGATATTCAGAAACCTTACAATCAGTGCAGGCAGAAAGTTGCAACTAGAATTCCCAAGCCTTGAGTCTCTAGTCTCTAGTTCATTGCTTCCGCTCTTTGAGCCATGTTCTCTCTCCTCCATAGCTCAATTAAAACCAAAACAAAGCAAGAGGCAATGCTTCCTGAACAGAAAAGCACAAAGCCAATTAGGACAAAAGTTGATTAGCTGCTTCTGGTTGTTGTTTTTCCTCTGCTTCAGGTGGCTTAAAAGCTTTCAGAAATAGTTTTAAAATAGACTGAGAAATAAAATAACAACGGCGCTTTTCAATAACAGTGATAAAAACAAGACAAAAATCTCTCAACCAAGACTCTGAGACCCCTTCTCTCTCATCTTGGTTTGGAGCTTCTATTAGAGGGAACAGGGAAGGTCAAAAAAGGGTGGTGTCCTGGTGTAGGGAATGGGAGACAGATAGAATCTCTTGCAGAGGGAGGCAAGTTATTCTCCGGACTCATAACATTTTTCTTGGGGGAGCACAGCAAGACTGGAAGAGTTTACAAAGATGAGATTTGGAACTGATTGACGTCTGTCAGTAGGTAAAATCTTCCAAGTCTTTCAATGGAGATGAATTCTCAACTTCTTCCCTTATATGTTGACTTCAACCATCATATGTTGCCCATAGAGTTCCATTCAGACTTCCCTGGTTCTGTTCTATTGATCCTGAGTCTCTTCTGGATAACATTTATATTATTGGTTATTTTCTTGATGTTGTGATAAAATGATAAGGGAGAAAGGTTGTTTTTATTTTTATTTTTTGACTCACAGTTTGAGGGTATAGTCCCTCATGGTATCTCCATGAGAAGGCATGACAGCTGGTGCTTGACATAGCTGGTCACACTGTATCTGTAGTCACGAAGCAGAGGTTAATGAATGCTAGTGTTCAGTCTGTCCCCTCATTTTTACTCAGTTCAAGGCCCAGCCCATGGAATGGTGTCTCCCACAGTAAAGTGGCCCTTCCCACTTTGGCTATCTTAATCCAGATCATCTCTCACATATATATCCAGGAGCTAATTTAATCTAGGTGATTCTTCATAGGTGTGCTCTAAGGCTGGTCTTGGGTGATTTATAGATGTTGTTAAGATGACAACCAAAAAATTATCACAACACTCATCAGTGATAGATCTGTTTCTCTCTCTGGTACATGGAGAATGGTTCCCTCAAGAGGAGCAGGAAGGAGGCATTTTGACTCATTCATTTGATGCTACAATCAAGGTTTTGGTCACCATATAAACTGTCTCTGATGAAAAGATTTAGTTTTCTGGCAAAGTTAGAAAGCATGAGGCAGACAACACTTCTAGAGCCCAAAGTATATGGTGTCTCAGATACCTGAGCTGGGATTATGATGAGGTAAGGTAAGCACTGTGATACTCAATAGAAAGGGGCTTTGCTTTCAGAATGTGTAGGCACAAAGAAGCATTTAAAAAAATTCACTGTTGGCACCTGAGGTGGGTGAAGAGAAGGTGTATTTGTGGAGCTTCATGGTCTGCTGAGGTTTCCTTGCCTAGCCAGGGCTAACCAAGAGGGAAGGAAGAGATTGAATGGAATGATACATCCCCTCTGAACCAAAGAAGAGCCATTCCATGGAGCAGAGCATGTGTAAGTGTAATGGGGGCCTTCAGTGTTTTCTTCCAGTGCATCTGAGAGCCGATAGAGGAAGCATGGTCTGTAACACAGATAATGAGTATGAATTTCTGTATCACAGGAAACTGGATGTCACTTTGCTCCTACGAGCCCTAGGTTTTCTCATTTATAAAATAAGACTCTCTCATGGAGGATGGGGGCTGGCTACTTCACCTACAAAGGGCTTCCATATTTCACTGACAATGGATGGGTTGAGTCTATCCAGGAGAAAGGAGTCCTTGTGGTCAATACCCTGGTGCCCTTCTGCTGTCTGTGGCCTGATGGCTGACCCAGGCCACCTGTGCTGCTGTTCTGTGTCATATGACCACATCAGGGACCTATAGAAATCTCTAGCATCTCTATGTCCCCGGTCTCTTTTTTTATTGTTTTGAGACAGGGTCTCACCTCTACAGCTTCGGATCTTGCTATGAGAACAGGATGGTCTTGGACCTGAAACAGTGTTCTTGACTTTACCCCGCAAGGTCAGCTCTATTATTAATAGCCCCAATAGGGAGAGGTTCCTATGTGATACACCTGTTTCCCAGAAGAGCGTATTGACTTTGAAGAGAGTTTGTCAATCATACTCCAGAGAAGTATTCATACAAGGAAAGGAAGACAGCCTTGGAGGCCTACGAAAATGTTTCTCTTTGGAATGGGGAACTGTGTGGTTGCTAAAGATGCCCCAAAGCAAAAAAACACCCAAGTTCTGATTCTGATCCAATCCTCACCAGCTGTGTGTAGGCAGCTTTGCAGCCTTTCTGAGTCCCACTGTCCTTATTTATACCATAAAGGAAAATTCTTTCTCCTGGGGCTCCTAGGAGAGGCAGGCATGATGAAGGTATTTGAACGCATTTGGCATATACGAAGCTACCACTACATTTTAATATCAGACCTACTGGGAAGGAAGGAAATTATGTCCTCTTCCTTTTCTTAATCACCATCAATACCTAGTCCCTGCTGTGCCTTCTTTTCTCCAGCCGAGGATTCTCAAAAGTTGTGTATCAATTGAATTTTTTTTCTAAATTGAATCTCATTTCCAATGCACTAAGGGAGCCGGGGATTTTAAAGAATTCTCCAGTTTGTCTTTTTGTAAAGCTAATAACCACCCCTTGATGTCTTTGGTACAAATCGGATTTTTCATTTATAGGTTCTGTTGAGAGCGGGGTTCCCTTGTATTCATTAAGAAACCCATGGACACCTACTTGGCACTGAGACACAGATTGAACAAGCCACTAAACAGACCTGGTCTCTCTCATGGGTGTGTGGGTGAGTGGGGGTGATGAAGGATGTTGGAGAGCAAACTCATCCGTGGAAATACTGGAAAAGGCTGATCCATGGGCACCTAAGATCAAAGCCATCAAAGAAGGAGGGCTATTGCTCTTTCCCATCATCAGATGTTTTTGAGACTTCCCTGGGCTTGGGTGGGAGTTCTACTTGTTTCAGGTAGATTCTTGATGCTATATTCTCTCCTTTTATAAGAATTTATTATCTCTTTACCTCGCCCTTGCTTTTCTTTTCAACTGTTTGCTGGTGGAGGTAACTCAGGGTTCTGTTCCTCAGATCCCTTGAACACAAGCCCGAGGTCCCAGACTTGACTTCAGCATTGACACGAATTCATTTGTCTAGTCTTTAAATCTCATTTGGTTTGTCTGTTTTTTTCCTAATAAGAAAAACAGAATCAGTTAGCTCTCTCTACTCAGCAGGGCTCCAGTATGGAATTTACGTAAATTATCTCCTTAATAAAATTACTAAATATAGCATCAACATGGTTACACCGGGGAAAAAAACAAAACTCTTAGGTTGTAAGTGTCTTTAAGAAACAAAGCTACATTCTACCACCAAGGGAAATGAAATTTAGCTTTTTAGCAAGTAGGAACAAGGTATGGGGTGGAGGGTAGATGAGATTCTAGGAAGGACCGGAGACAAAGACGGAGAGAAGATGGGAGAAATCTCTAAGCCAGGCACACAGATTAATCACTCTCGAGGGATTTTGCTGGGTGTTTGGAATCAGGTCAAGAATATAAACAGTCTTTGCCTTCCTGAAAAAGATACTCTTGTTATCTCCTTCTGTGTCAAAGAAATTGTTCCAGTAAAACAATTAAAGGTATTAGACATGACAGTAGGTCAGAGGTGAGCTTGTGTGTGTGTGTGTGTGTGTGTGTGTGTGTGTGTGTGTGTGTCTGCATGCATGCTCATGCACATACACAGGTATATTCTTTACATGTCTGGGAGAATAGGGCAGAAGGAATGACATCAGAAACCATGGAAGACATTGGAAATATTTGTATGAGAGGCACACGTTTGTTGCTCACAGGAGAAACACAAAGGACACAGTGCACACTGTGGTTTCCTGCTCCTCTCTGAAGTCCTACATGTAAAATGTCTGTTTTCCATCTCTCTGGGAGCTCTTTCCTTGCCAGCCTGTCAGTACCTCTATTTATTCTCCCTCTGTCATGATGCTTTCCAGGATGCCCTCCTCCCTCCCATCTCTGGTTTCTCCATCTCAGTTTTGCAGGACTGCCAGTGACATCTTTTAAAAATACCCTTAGATCAAGACATTGGGGTGACAATAAATAAGGCTCTCTCACTTCGCTCCCATCAGCCCAGAGTTTAGGGCCTTTCCCTTACTGCCTGCTCCTTGACTTTCCAGACTAGCTCCCTGCTTAGGCTCCCTTTTTAACCTCCCCTCTGAGACGATGGAGGGGTGGTAGCATGATGCTTCTTAAATATCACCTCTGCATCCAGGCTCTCAGTTGCTCTTCATGCACGCATCCCCTGCAAATAGGTGTCTGCCCAGCCCACATGAAGATCTTTCATCTCTTAGTCCCTGGTCCATAAGTTGCCCTTCACCCCCTTTGCAGGACACTCCAGCTTACTTTCAGCTCTGTGCGGTCTTTGGAGTGGCGTTTGGGTGGATTCGAGTGATGTTGACATATCTGAATGCAATGCATGTCCATGTAGGGACTGAGAGGACCTCTGAAGTCAGCCAGGCTGGTTCACATTTCAGATCTATTGCCTACCAACTGTGTGACCTCAGGCAAGTTCCTTCATCTCTCTGGAATCTGTAACACCCCCCCCATCTGTAAAACAAAGATATCAAACTCTACCCCCACTGAACCATTAAAGGTATCTGATTGTGCAATGCCTGCACAGGCCTTGATACCCATGAAGGAAGGCTCAGCTGTGTACATAGACATCGTTATCAGCTTTTCCTTCACCTGGCCAAGAACTTCAGAAAAGTACAGTGTCTGCTACAACTGTGCATTTTAACACCTACCCCACGGAGGCCTCGCAGACTTCTAGAGTAAATGAGGAGCCCTGAGCGAGGGACTCCATAACACTCCCTTTACTGCTGGTTACTCCTCTGTTAAGGCCAAGAACTGGAGTTCCAGAGATCTAACAAAAGAAAGAAGTTATATGTGGGCTAGAACACACATTTTTTTTTTTTTTAAAAGACAGGGTTTCTCTGTGGTAACTCTGGCTGTCCTGGATCTCACTATAGACCAGGCTGGCCTCGATCTCACAGAGATCCACCTGCCTCTGCCTCCTGAGTGCTGGGATTAAAGGCTGGGCCTGGGTGACCATATTAGAAAAGACTTACTCTGCTTCTCTCACAGCCAGAAGTATAGAAAGTGCACTGGCAGCTCCTCCATAAGCCGATAAGCTTGAATAATGCCTTAGCTCATCTTCTGTTGCTGTAACAGAACACTCGAGGATGGAGGCTTTTTAAACAAAAGAAACTTATTCAGCACATGATCCCAGAGGTGAGAACTTCTCCTCATGATGTGGTGGGAAAGCAGAATGGTGAATAGGAAGATATGGAAGGGACAAAACACAGGGTCCCCTGCCTCTCTGTTAATTTCTTGCTGAGAATCCACTCTTATAAGAAAGATGCTAATCCTTCTGCATGGCCTCATCACCCTTTAAAACCCCTCCTGCTGACAGAACCACACAGCAATGGAATCCACATGTGAGTTTCAGAGGGGACAGGACATATTCCTCTCACAGCAGGGAAACCAGATTTCCCTTTTGCACTGATGTGAGCTCAGAGACCATGGTCTATGCTCTGCTCTAGGGAAGCAATCTGCCTTGCCTGGCCAAAGCCTGGAGCAAGTCAGCATGGGGTCTAGTTTTCTGGGACTGCTCAGCAAAGAACAAACCAAGGGCCTTAACAAACAAGACTTTGGTTTATGATTTCTACAGGCTGGAGGTTCAAGATCAAGGTTTCAGAAGGGTTGCCTCCTCTGTGAGGGAAAGAATCTGGCTCTCCCGCAGCTTCCACCACTGGCAACCGTGGTGTTCGCTATATTAGATGTAGCGTTTTCATCCCCAGCTTCACCTTTACGTGATGCTCTCCCAACCTGTGTATCTGTGCGCATATTTCAGCCCCCTTGTAAGGACTCCAGGCCACCCTAATGGTCTCATCTTAACCTGAAATCCTAATCTCAAATTAGATTGCATTCTGGGGTACTGAGCACTAGAATTTAGGGTATGAGTTAGGGGGAAAGGCTTGTCAACAAGAGAGGAAGATAAATTATGAATAGTCAAAGGGAAGTGGGAATCAGGAGGGAAATGAAATAGCCATTGAGAGAGAGAGGCAAGTCTAAGAGTCCTTGCAGCCTGGAACAAAGGGAGCCAGGAGGGAAGGAGGGGCTGAGAAGGTTCTATCTTGATCCTATTCTTTATTCTTAGGCTCATTGCAATGATACCAGATTCACCTGAGCTCTAAGCTGCCTCCTTCCAGAGACTTCCAGGTCATCTTTATTGTAGCTATATCCAGAGAGTACAGTTGGCGTTCAATGTGTACAATATGAAATTATTTGTCAAACTTTCAAATGTGCCTATGTCTTGTTTATCTAAGAAGATGAATTCCACAAAGATATGGATGCTCCCTAGGCCCTTCTTTATGAGGCTCAGTAAACATTAATGGAATAGCAAAGTGGGAACGTCCCACCTTTAATAAAAAATAACAGGTAATTTAGCTGATGCTAAATTCAGAAGGCAGACAAAGATACTTAGTGCAAAGTCTCCCTCCCACCCCTGTTTCTCCGCTGCAGATGGGTCTCCCTGGAGACCCCTCATGTTCTCAGTTTATTGTGTACCCTTGCAGAGATCTTTTATGCATCTGCCAGCAAATGCATACAACTCTTCTTTCCTTCTTGTTACATTTGTAGTAGCCCGACATCCAAACTGCTTTGCCTTCTATTTCTCTCTGTTTTCCTTTTAAAAAAAGAAAAACTTAGCAATTTTGGTAAGGTGGTTTTAAAGTTATGCCTGCAAAGATCTTTGATACTTCTCCCTTCAGTAGGTGAAAAGTTCCCTTCTCTTTGACCGTGGGCTGGAGTGAGTGAGTTGATCTTAGTGAACACAGCATAAGCAGACTATCAAATTGGGATTCTGTGACAGGACACTTTCATATTCCATCTTAGATGTTCTCATAGCCTGGGGAGAAGCTCACGGGGAGAGGGGCTGAGGCTTGCCCCTAACTATTTGTGTATATAAGCTGGCCTTCTGGGACCTGCCCACAGAGTTATGGGAAACAGAAAGCAGGTCCTAGAGCCTCCCTTGCTAGGTGAGAAGGGATACAGCCAGTATGTATCTTCACTCCACACTCTTGGGAGATCCTGAACAAGAACTAGCTGATAAAGTCATTCCCTAGTTCCTACCTGGTGGAAAGAGAGGGGGAGTACATGCTTACTATTTTAAACCAACATAGTTGTTACACATCAAGAGGTAAGACCTTGGCAATCCTTCATGTGTGTTCAGGGAGAGTGCATACACCCCTTTCCACTGATATTTTATATTCCATCTGCTTCACGTAGCATGGTTTATTTTAATGGGTCTCCTATCGATAGATATTTAGGATAGTTCCAAGCTCTTCAAACAATGCTGCTGCGATGAAACACTTCTTAAGTAGAAATATATCACTTTGCCTGTGTGAATGTAATTATAGGATAAATTCTCAGACAGTGTGCAAGGGGTTGTGGTTTTAGTTGTGATGTGGTATTTGTGTGTGTGTGCATGCGCGCGCGTGGGTGTGCGCGTTTGGTTGAATCCTGTTTGATTGCTTTGGTTGATACCAATTTACACTCCCATCAGCAATAGATGAGAGGGTGGGTTTATTCACAGCCTCTATGTTGTCTTTCATTCTCAGAGAACTGAGCAGTCAGTACAGATTTTCTATGCTTTTGGACTGAATGAGTTTGGCACCTCAGCCAGAATGATTGAACCCACCCCTGGCTTGTTTGGGATGGCAAAGAGCTGCTCTGCTCACAGCTAACAGATGCACACTCTATGCAGTGAGGAGTAATAGCCACAGAGCAGCAAACGGAGAGGGTGGTAGCAGCAGCAGCAGCAGCAGCAGCAGCAGCAGCAGCAGCAGCAGCAGCATTTGTATTTGGAAACTGAAAATAAAACCAGTCCAAGCCAGATTTTCTTTTATCTCCTGTTGAGAGTGAGAAGGCAAAGCTCCAGGGTCTGATGGTCCTTTGCCACTGAGAGCAAAGGGAGATGATTAGTTCACAGGTGTCTGTGATCTTGTAGTCTTGTTGGGGTGATGGGGGAATGCAGGGCAGGGGGCTGCTGGCTATCTCTGAATCTGCCTAAGCAGCTGAGCCTTCATATGTATCCTACCAGCTCCTGTCTCTGAAGGGAGCTGTGCCTAGAGCTCAGGCAGCAAGAGGTGCTGTACCCTGGCTGCAGGAGAGAAGAGTGCCTGTAAAGCCAGCTCCAAGTGATTGAAGTAGCAGGTGCTGACTCCCTCCTGCCAGTTCGGGATGCTTTTGCCTTTGAAAGGAGTCTCTCTCCTCCACAGAGCACATAGGCTTCATCTCCTTGGTCCAGAGAACAAAAGAAGAAAGAGGTGTGTGATGGCTAATCTTCATTGTCTTCAGTGACAACTAGATTGAATATAGAACCTCCCTGCAAATAAACCCTTTGGGTTGTCTATGAGGATATTTCTAAAGAGGTTTCATGAAAGAGGGAAAACTCTCCCAGAGTGTAGGTACAGTGTGAGTCCCCCACTGTATGATGGAAAAATCGAGCTGAACACCAGCATGATCGCTTTCTGTTCCTTGACTGAAGATTCAGTGTGGCCAGCTGCCACCATGCTGTCCATCCTGCCTTCCATGCTGTGATGGGCTGCACCCTTGAACTGTGAGGCAAAAGAAACCCTTCCCGTGCTGAGTTGATTTTGTTATCTACTTTGTTATAGCAACAAGAAAAGAAGGAGTATAGGAAGGGGTATTGGGAGTTTAGTAATAAAATGGCTTCCAAAATTTGGAGATGAAAATTAGGGGTACAGTTGCTAAGGAAATGGGAGTCTGTGCTTGCTTGTTTTTATATCCAACTGGATAAGAATGCCTTGCACAAGGTTTCATCCACTATCTGTTGAGTGCCTGTGTGTAGTGCTGCTGCTTAGTATAAATCTCTAGTTCCCTTGATCAAAGGGGCCGCAGTCATTGCTCTAGTGACAGATCCTGGCACCATCTACATGCCAATGATTCTGTAAATGTGAAGAATCTAAGAATTATGGGACCATGGAATTCAACCTCAAAGGAAGGCTTAAAAGATTAGGCAACATGTAGCTGGGTGAGGATCAGTGCAGGCAGCCCAACATGTGTGAATGAAGCTGAAAACACAATGGAAGTTCCAGATGTTCAGAATATGGAACATCTGCCAGGAAAAGCTCCTGGCAGTAAGAGGAGACAGCCCAAGAAAGAGACTGTGTGGACTACAATTAGGAAGATCATAGCGATAGAGTTGCCCTAACTCTTTAAATCTCACCACAACAGCTGATGCTGGGCACTGTCTGAGTTAGGGTTTGTATTGCTGAGATGAAACACCATGACAAAAAAGCAAGTTGGGGAGGAAAGGGTTTATTTGGCTTGCACTTCCATATCACTGTTCATCATCAAAGGAAGTCAGGACAGGAACTCAAACAAGGCAGGAACCTGGAGGCAGGAACTGATGCAGAGGGCACGGAGAGATGCTGTTTACTGGTGGGTGGCTGGATCAGACTGCTTTCTTATAGAACCCAGGACTATCTGCTCAGAGATGGCGCCACCCACCATGGGCTGGGCCTTCCATCATCAATAACTAATTGAGAAAAGGCCTTGCAGTCAGATCTTATGGAGGCATTGTTTCAATCAAGTTTCCTTCCTTTCAGATAATCCTAGTTTGTGTGTCAAGTTGGAATAAGACTATCGAGCACAACTGATCCCTTGTCAACTAGACATACAAACACATTACTGTTAAGACACAACTTTTCTTTCTTATTCATCCCCAAGATCTCACATTAAAAACACAAATAACTTTAAAAGACTCACTGACTTTACAGATTCCAATAATATAAATAACTCAATGTTCAATTATCTGGGATTCACTCATGATCCTCTGGACTCCTCCAAAGGGTCAGGTCTCTGGCTCTGCCCTCTGCAGCACACACAGCTTGTCCTCCAGGCTTCTGTTGCCTCCACTTCAGTGCTGCTGCTGCTCTTGGTGGTTGTCCCATGGCACTGGCATCTCTAAAACTTCTGGGGTCTCTGGCTGCAACTGAGTTGCACTTTTACCAGTAGCCTCTCCTAGGCTCTCTTCATGGTGTAAACCTCAACTTCTCTGCATGACCTCTTCAGTCCTGGGCCTTCAACTGCCACTGAGGCTGCATCTTCACCAGTGGTCTCACCTGGGCCCTCTCAGAGCCAAGCCTCAGCTGCTCTCCATGACTCCTTCATGTCTTCAAAATCAGGACCACCTGGGTGGCTCTTACACATTACCAAGTCTAGCTGTCAACACGAAGTACAACTTTGGCTGCTTCTGGTACACAGCTTCTTCTGTGCTATCAGGAGATACTTCTAGAAGATTTCACCTCAGTGATGCTGGTCTCTTCTTAATCACCACTAATTTCTTAGCTCCAGATGACCAGAATCTATTGTCCTAGTAATGAAATAGTTTCACTTTAATGGTGTTGGTCTCTTGTTAATCATGGATGATTCTTCAGCCCCAGCTGACCAGAACAACAGGATCCTAATTCGAAATACCAAATGGATCTCATAGAACCTTTAAACTTTTCTCTGAAACTGCTCTCAACATTCTTACCTTCCAAATTCCTATAGAACTTCTCACTGAGCTCTTAAAACTCAATGGCTTTTCTAGCCCAAAGTTACAAAGTCCTTCCATAACCCTCCCCCAAACATGGTTAGGTCTGTAACAGCAATACCTCACTCCTGGTACCAACTTCTCTTAGGGTTTCCATTGCTGCAAAGAAACACCATGGCAAAGAGCAAGTCAGGAAGGAAAGGGTTTATTTGACTTATACTTCCATATTGCTGTTCATCATCGAAGGAAGTCAGGACAGGAACTCAAACAGGGCAGAATCCTGGAGGCAGGAGCTGATGCAGAGGCCATAAAGGGACTCTATTTACTGTCTTGCTTTTCATAGCTTGTTCAGGCTGCTTTCTTATAGAACGCAGGATCACCAGCCCAGGGATAGCACCACCCACCATAGGCTTGGCCCCCCTCCATCAATAACTAATTTAAAATGCCTTGCAGCTGGATCTTATGGAGGCATTTTTTTCAAATAAGGTTTCTTCCTTTCAGATAACTCTAGTTTGTGTGTCAAGTTGACATAAGATTAGCCAGAACAGACACTGAACTATAGGATTGAGATTTTTTGTTTTTTGTTTTTGCTTTGTTTTGTTTTTTTCTGGTTTTGATCCTGCTTTCTTCCTAACCCTCCTTTCTAGGCCACCATTTTTCCTTTTAGAATAAGTGTATGTACTGTATGTCACTGTACCTGCTGAATATGTATGATTTTTATTATTTAGTATGTTGAGTTCAGAAGAGACTTTAAACTAGCGATTGTGAGCAAGGCTGGAGTTGTAAAGAATTTGTGAACTCTTAGAGATGGATTGAATTCATTTTATATTATGAAATGGATGTGAACTTTTTGGGGACCAGGGGTGGATTGTTATAATGTGGAGATTAAGTGTCTCTCCCCAACACTCGTATACTGAAGACTTGGTTGGCAGATGTTGTTCAAATAGGGAAAGAACCTTCAAGAGGGAGGTCTAGCTGGAGCTAGGTCACTGAGTGGGAGTATCCTTAGAGACATCTTGTCCATGGTCTCTCCCTGGCTCTCTGAATCCTGGCTGTCATGGGGTAAAGATCTCCCGTGTATCATACTCCTGCCTCTACCATGATCTTTTGTTCAAGAACATGCAGGGAAGCAATCTTTGAAAATCTTTGAAACTACAAGCCCAAATAAATGTTTCTTCCCATAAATTGTTTTGTCATGTGTCTTGTCAAAGGAATGGAAGGTCTCACTAACACGGATGCTATGCTCCTGGTCATCTGAGTGGACCTGTCTTTCTACTGAGGAAACTTGGCAGTGGTGATAAACGTGTTGACTCTGTTATTATCTTAATTTGTTTTCTGTTCAGGTTGACCATCCCTAACCTGAAAATCCCAAATGCTTCCAAATATGGGATATTTGTTTGTCTGTATGAAACCATAATTCAAATTCCATACCAAGAAACTTAGTTTCATACCCAAAGATTGTTAGCAAGATTATATATAACTGTCTCCTGTTATGTGGATAAGGTATACACAAATCATGAATGGATTTTGTGTGTAGCTTTGGGTATTATACTCAGTGCACATGCAAATATTCCAAAGCTCAGAAAGATCTAAGAGCTAAAACACCATGATTCCAAACATTTAAGAAAAGAGACACTCTGTCTTTAACAGAAGAGTCTGGATAATTTACAAAAAAGGAAGTTTTATTTTGGCTCGTGAGTTTGGAGGTTAAAAGGATTGACCTGAGAAGCCCTTACCTGGTTAAGTTTCTGATGAACTTCTTACAGCCTAAGTTCAGCAGAGGGGAGAAAAAGTCCAAACACCTTTGCTAACCCACCTAGCTAACCCATTCCCCAGAGACAACAACCCACCGGTGAAGGCAGAGTCCACCTGAAAAAAAAAAAAAACACCTTTTAAATCCCCACCACCTCTAGAAGCAGCCCAATGGGAATCATGCCACAACTTAAGTTTCCATGGACACAAATTGTGTTCATACCTTAGCAGTGCAGGAGCCTTTTAGTGGGTCCAGTTATGTTTTGTTTTTTTTTAAATTATGTTGAAGCCCAAACTCCTGGTGTCTGTGAATGAGGCCTTTTTGGAAATTGGGTCTCTACAAATGTCATCGAGTTCAGATGAAGTCATACCAGATTGTGGTGGGCTTTAAGTTTAGAGTCAGGCTTTCTTACAGAGTGAGAAAGGTTTGGAGACAGACACACACAACCAGTGGAAGTTTGTGTAAAGACAGGGACTGGAATGACCGAAACTCCAAGCCCCAAACTAATGAGGATTGCTGAAGCCATGAGTGGTGAAGAAGAATCAAGGAGGGCTCCTAGCATTAGAAGACCAAACCTAAGACAAGTTCCTCTCAGAGGATTCTGTGCTCCTGAATTGAGAGAGTACATTTCTGTTTTTTCAAGACACCATGCTTGTGGTAATTTGTTACAGTAGTAACAGGAGACTCATTTAGAACTCCAAGCACCTGGGGTGTGCAGAGTCCAACATTCTGGGAGGCTGAATGAATGAGGCCACAGCTACTTCTGTCTCCTGTGCCCAGTGTGTGGCTGCAGAACCCCTGCATCCAGCCAGAGACTGCCCCCCAAAGAAAACAGCCTTGTGGGCAGGAAGGAGGCCACTTCTCTTCCCTGTTTTTTTTCCGTGTTGGAAATTCTTCTTACATTTCTCAGGAAAATTTATGTTTCTTGAATTCCAAATCTTAAGAAATATGAGTGGAAAACACAGGCAACAGTGTAAGTCTCTTGTGAGAACTAAAGGTTACAGTGTACATCCAGGTCTTGTAGACACGAAGGAATCTAGTAAAAAGCCAGGACAGAGTACACAGGAGGAGAGTGCAGAGTTATGGGGTCTGTGCAGGAGAAGCTGGAGAGGCAGATACAATTAGTCAATTCTCCTGTCCTGTCGTCGCCGCTACACTGAAGTTCATATCCGTGGTTTGACTGTTGCTACTCACATTGAGTCCTTAATACAGTTAACAACACACATATGAAGATTATGGACTCTTTTAGTGGCCTTCCAAGAAATACCAAGTTTGGAAGCAAAAACAGTCCTTTGTGTGGCAACATGACACACAGTTCTGACATGTTACATGTCGTGTCAGGAGACCCGGATGTTAGGATGATAGGACACCATAGTAACTCGCTGTAAACAACTTCTGGACCACAGTTCAATCGAATGTTCCAATACTTGTTTCCTTTTTGGGTCTGAAAGAGGGACTGTGGAGAGATCATACCACTGTATCTAAGCTGGACCCCACCTCTGTCCTCAGTCCTCAGAGAACCATCTTGTGTCCCCTGGTGTTTCCTGGCCCTGTCCTTGTATGCACAAAGGCTATGTGGTCTCATGCCCTTCTTCCCACTGCCCAGGCAACACCTTAATAGCTGTGTCCTATGTCACATTTCTCAGTGGAAGCACTCTGTGACTATTTTCATCTTTTGTTTGTTTCTTTTTAAAACTGATGCATAATCTCTTATCTTCATGATGCAGTGAGTAGCTTGATACAGGCATCCATTTTACAACTACCGCACCGGGGTAACTAGGATGTCCTCTCTGACATTTGCCACACCCCCAGTGGGCTGTTGGAACCATTTCCGTTGTATTTAGAGAGTGACATTCAGGGAGGGTTTTGCTTGCTGGACAGCGGGCTAATTTCTTGAGTACATTACTTAGCTCAATCCCCATCATGACTCAATGAGGGATGTTTCATTATCTTGACTTACAGATGAGAAAACCAAAGCCCAGAGAAAACATGTCTGGTGGGAAAGGCCACAAATCAAGGGAAGGGACATTGGGATGAACCCTGTGAAGTGACTGGCCACATGGGGCATTATTTTCTGCGTGCACTTCCTTTCACCCTCACAGGAGGGCTTTGGGGCAGTGATGTTTAGTGCTCATTGTCAAATCTACAGATTCTAGAATCACCCAGAGATGGGCCTCTGGGCAAGTCTATGAGGGATTATCTTGATTACATTAGTTGATGTGGGAATATCCATCTTAATTATGGGCAGGTGCATCTCTAGGTAAGGGACCTTAGACTGCATAAAGGAGAGGGAGCTGAGCACCAGCATGCATGCATTCACTGTTCCGTTCTGACTGTGAACATAATGTGAGCAGCAACTTCAAGGCTGAGGTGCCTGGGCTTCCCCACCATAATGCTATGGAACCTGGAACTGTGAGCTAAAATCAACTCCCATCACCTTACATTGCTGTTATCAGAGTATTGTTATCATAGCAACAGGAAAGAAACTAAGGCGGGGACTCAGAAGAAAGCTGCAATTGAGGGAAACCTTGGCATAAAGTGCTAGTTGGGGGAGGGGATCTCATTTAATGCAGGCCTGCATTAAAGAGATGACTAAGATGTCCCTTCTCACAAGCTCCATGGTGAAGGGAGATGCCACTGAGCAGAGCATCCTGAGCACTGATGGGTACAGCTAGAGGGAGACACCACTGAGCAGAGCATCCTGAGCACTGATGGGTACAGCTAAAGGGGCTGGTGGCATCTACAGAATCACCAATGGAGGAGCGGCTCTGCAATGTCTATTCCTTTCTGCTTTGTGTTTCCAGGTTATATGATGAAAATAAGACCGCGTTCACACTCCCACTTAGGAAGAATCCTTAATGCTGCCAATTGGAATTTGCAGCAGCAGCAGATGGCTCTGGTACTTAAATTACAATGGACTCTTCATTTGTCCAGAGGGGATCTTTCTGGGAGGAAGCTTCTTCCTGTCATGGACTGAAAAATGTCCCTTGTCCACCCTCATCCCCCACCTCATCCTCTAATTTGTGTGTGAAAGCTAAACTCTCAATAGGACAGTGTCTGGAGACAGAACTTTTAGGAGACCTGAGGTCAAATGAGGTCATTGATGAGGCCCTAATATAATGAGACTGGCTGTGTTATGAAAAGAGTAAGAGAGAAAGAGAAAGGCCATCTGCATGCATACACACACACACACACACACACACACACACACACACACACACACACACACACTCCACATAAAAGAAAAGGAATTTTTCTGCAAACTCAATGGGGAGCCCTTCCCAGACCTTGGCCCTGCCAGTACTTGAATCCTGGATTTGTAGCTCCAGAACCATGAGATCATGCATCTCTGTTGGGTAAATCACCAGGTCCATGCCTTTTTAAAATGATTACAGCCCTAGCTAACTGATACAGACTCCACAGCCCAACAGCATATCAATGTGCTTTGACTTAACAATTACTAACATGGAGCGCTTTGTACATTTAGGTATGTATGGCCTTTCAGAGATGCCTAAGAAGACAGTGCGGCGCTGAACGAACTCTGGCCAGTTGTGAGCCTGCTTCTCTCATCTGCTGCCCACCCCTCGGCATGCTGGATAGCATTTTTTAGATATGTGTGGGAATTTGTGCTTCTATGTTCAAGAGTATCTGTATGAATAATAGAAGTGTGCACGTATGTATGCATATGTGCATATGATTTAGGAATGTATAGGTATATATGGGTATGTATATACAGGTATGCATATATGTGGGTGAAGGTATGTATGTATAAGTAGATATGTGCATGTATACAGAAGTATGTGCATGTACATGTGTATGTAGAAGTGTAAGTACATATAAATGTGTATGTAGATGAGATGTGTATATATGTACAGGGATATGTATATGCTGTTGTATGCATGTAATTATGCACAAATACGCATGTATGCATAATATGTGGTTTCTGTGTGTACAAGCGTGTGTGTGTGTCTAGATGTGTGCACGTATGGAATGTGTGTAGGTGGTGTGTACCGCATTTCTGTATATATCCTGCTGCTTTAGGTAAACACACAGAACCACAGTGTCACAGAGTTTGAGACCCTCTCCATGTGCGACAGACCCCACGTCTGTGGAGTGAGCCTCAGCACAGAGAAGCCCTCTAAGATCCTGCTCACAGTCTGTTTTCTGGCCCTCCCTGTTCTGTTCTCTCACCCTGTGGTGGACAGGTGATAGTGCAATCCAGCTTTATCTCCTGTCTCCTAGCAACTATCCTTCGCAGGTGAGAAGCAAGGTGTGGATCAAGGTGGGTCAGGTGGAAGCCCAAATCCTTAGGGCTAGTTAGAGCCTTCTTCCATTTGTGTAACAGAGGGGGTGGGGGTGGCTCTCATTATTTAGCTGTGTAATTTGTGTTGACAGACTGGACGGGGATGTTTCATCAGGCAATTACACAAAGGAGTCTGACTTGTTCCAAAACACAAGGGCGACAGGCGGCATAAATTAATGCGCACATGTTCTCTGGCACTAAGTTCTTGCTACACACACACAGCAAAAGGGAGAGAGGGGCATCACTTTCTCCTTCTGAGATGGGAGTTGCTCTCAGTGAGAAAGAAAAGGCAGAAAGTCTGATTTCCTGGCAGAGTGCAGGCAGCTCAAGCAAGAAGCATCCATCCAACTGAGAACCCCTTGGGGTCTTGGCCTCGTCTCTCACACAACTGGGACACTCTCATTTCAGCCCTCCCCAGTGAGAGCCAGCTCCAACATGTCATCTGCTGCCTTTCTGCCTCCTTTGATGTTCATTGTGAGTAGATGTCACCTAGGTGAAGATCAAAGGTAGCCTTGGAGGAAAAACAATGTCACAAAAGGCTGCTCTCCCATCTGAGACTGGGAGGGACAGGTGAGGAATGAGAGAGGCTGTCCCCCTGCCTGCTTTGTCAGAGTGGGAAGAGAGCCCTTTGCTTTATGCTCCCCCTGCCCTCTACCCTCCCTCTTGCCTGCCCTGCTCTTTCCTCCTCTCCTATTTGCTTCGTAAAGGAAGATTTTTCTGGGGAAGTTGAATGAATGCACAGAGAGGACTAGCCTCGGCAGATACAAATAAAAGAGTCGGGAGAGCTTTTACTCAGGCTGTATATAAATTTCAATGTGAAGGGTCTCTGGTCCACAAGCTGCAGTCAGATGTGATGAACCATCATCGCAAGGCAGACTTAAAGCTGGCCTCTGATTAGAACAACTTTTACCATCCCTCTCATCCCCCTCCCTTCTTTCATTTCTTTGACAAATCACGAGAGCACATTTGTTCTTTACTGAGAAGAAACAGGAAAACAGAAGATCCTCTAGAAAAAAAAATAACTTTTTTTTTTTTTCGTATTTAGAAATTTACTTAGTGTCTCCCCAAAGAACAAACTTTTGGCACAGGTACTGAAATAGCCTATTAAATTGCCTTGATGCTTCCCATTCAGTGACTGCTAGAGAGGATTTGACATGTGTTACACCTCCAAGGTCCTAGAATTGGGGGGGCCACACTCTTTCCACAAGGCCCTTGGGACACACAGCTAAACCGAATCGGGGTTTCCCTCTGTGTGTTCTCAACGTATTCAGAAAATGTCCCGAGAAAAGTAATTATGGAATAGCATGGCATGTGCTAACATTGAAAAACATGGTATCATGGTATTTGGAAGGGAAGAAGTCATCAATTTAGTAGATTTAAATATCTGGTCAATTTAAGACCATTGAGATAGTTTAGAACACCTTCCTTCTATAATCCCAGGCACAAGTGACTTGTTCTCATTTTGAGAGGCTGAGAAGGATGTTTGTGGGTGGACTTGCAGACTGGGGACTCCAACTCCTACTTTCAGCTGCTCCAGGCAGAGATGTAGGCGGGAGCATTTTATTTTCTCCCTGCAGAAGTCTTGTTTGGCCTCCGTCTCTTAAGTCTATAGTCTTCCATCTGCTTGGGTGGGAGTGGGTATGTCTGGCAGCCCTGGGGTAGAAGCATTTTTAGCACAATAGGAGTCTGACATCTTTGTGATCCCATAGATTTTTTCCGATAAGCTCCCAGAAGTCTTTGTGTGGGTCCAGCTCAATGCCAACTCCGTAGGAGGAGTGTAGGCTGGCGGGGAGAGCATTCTCGTATTGTAGCAGAAAAGCACATTTGAAGTAAATTTCAAGACAATAAAGTGACAGGTAAAGATTGAGTGAATGAATGGGAAACACTCCAAGAGGAGAATCGTTTGTGGGAGGGTTCTCGAGGATCTGCTCTTAAGAAAAGGGAAAAGAGTGGATTGGATGGTAGATGAAACCAATCCATAATGCAAAGCCCCAGCCCTGGAGACGTGATATACCTTCAGAGTCCCAAACTGAAGTAAGAGTACAGTGGTTGTGTCCTTGTTTCAGCTAGTCAATAGTTATGAGAGACCTTCTAGAAGGGAGAGTGCCCTGGATAAACCAGTTCTCTGATGCTGAAGGTGGTTCCTGGTGATGGCACTATGGATAGCAATGCTCCCAGGAGCAGAGGGACAAATGCTAAGAAGGAAGGCCAGAGGGTAAAGGCCAGGCTCATGACCTGACCTCCATTACTGGGTCTCACTCACATAGTAGAAGGAGAGAACCAACTCTTGCAGACCTCCACAAGCTCACTGTGGCATCCACCTGCCCACATCTCCCTCTCTATGCTAAATCAGTAAATGTAAAAAACAACAATGAGCCCGAAGGTGGTGGCACTTGCTTTTAATCTCAGCACTCGGGAGGCAGAGATAGGTGGACCTCTGTGAGTTCGAGGCCAGCCTGGTCCACAGAGTGACTTCCAGGACAGCCAGAATTAAACAGAGAAACCCTGTCCCAACCCCTCCACCCCCTAAAAAACCCAAAGCAAAAAAACAACTTCCCAAAACAAACATACAAACAACAACAATGAAAAAAAATGTAAGAGAATCAAGGTCGTCAGTGGCAGAATCCACATCTGGAAACAGGTCCTCTAGGATCCAGTTTATTCTAGTTTTCTAGGGAATTTGCAGACAAAGGACAGCTCCTGCTGTATAGTTGATCTTTAAGCCATAACTGATGCGTTCTATCTGCGTACTTCTTCTCCCATTCTAGTTCCTGTTGCCTTGAACAGACAATGTAAGTTGTGTTAGGTGGCTTGTTGTTTGGAGATCAGGTTTTGATTCCCAAGCATCTGAAACCCTGATTATCATTCTGTACTTTGGATGTGAATTTACTATTAAAACAGGTCCTGTGAGCCACAAGAGCTGCCTCAGAGGATCTGTGTATTGCCAGAGACATTCTCCCCTGCCCTGCTGTCCAGCAGCAGCTGATCTGTCATATGAGATGATTCCTTTACCATACTGTTGGCCTTCTGTGAATAGCCAGAACCATCTTTTTTAAGTAGAGTAGCCTAGTGTTCAACATATTCTAAATTAGACTCAATGTCAAATTTCTCCCTGTCTGAGATACAGGATATCAAGAACCACAGAGCCTAATACTGTAAGCTTGGTGGCATGTCTGTAGTTATTTGGTATAGTTTCTTTAATAAAATTTTCTAGAGGACATGGGACCATATAATATTCATTTGTTTAGGATCTGTCCTGTGTACAGAAGATAGTGACATCTTCAAGATGGCACTGCACTTATTTAAATTATTTTTGGGGCAGGATTTCACTGTGCAGCTCTGGCTGGCTTCGAACTCACAAAGTTCTTCTTGCCTCTTGCAATTAAAGGCATATACCACCATGACTAGCACACTTGCTTCTTCAAAAAGCCATTCGATCACTGTGAAAGGCTGTGATTCTTAAAGACACAGCAGATGACAGGACCAATGGATCCTTTTTACCAGTACATCACTTTTTTTCCCTGTCATGTGGGTCCCTTGGCCTAAGACAATGTCTGTTACTATTTTATTGCAGCTGGTGAAATTCTCCTGACATCTTTAGACAATTGCATTGACCAAAGCCCTAGGGATAGAAAAGGCAAGTTTATACTTGCCATGTGTGTTGATATTTGTCAAATGAAATCATTGCCCCTTCCAAGGCAAAAGGTGCTCAGAGCAGTCAACTTGTTATCAAGCACTTAGTTGTCTAGTTCATGCCTGCAAAGGTCAAATATGGAGCTCAGCCTTAGTTTCTGCTACTGGCCAGGTGGATATTCAACAGCAGCTCTACCAAGATCAGCCTCAACCAGTAAGAGGCCCCCTCCCCTGATGGGCCCATATGGAGTTTCCATCTCTTCTCTCTGTGCCTGCTCTTTTGCAAGTCCATTGTAGCAGCATTACATTGATTCGTAACAAACACTGGCTGGTGGCAAATGGCAAAGTTGTCCCACCTATCTGATTGACTAAGGGTTGTTCTTTGGTGGCCATTCTATGCTGCAAGATGATCATCACACTTCATGACCCTTCCCATAAGGCCATCTGCTAAGGATTCCTTGAACCTATGTTCAAATCTTTCAGTTTTTAGGGAATAAGCTAGCTCTATTTAAATTTGCTCCGAGTACATGAATGATTGCACTTTGGGGTACTTCTCTTTCCAAGGTAGAAGCTTGATTCATCAGACCAGTCCTGTCAGTTGGGACAACAGATCATTGCTGTCTTTCAGGGAGTTCCAATAAGGGACTGTAGTGAAACACCAACCGATTTTTAATTCATGATAGCACACCAAAGTGACCAATCCATATGCCAAGCTCAGACTTCTCTCTCATTAGCTTGGCATAATGGAACAATAGGTGTGAGCCTCAAGAGGAGACAGAAAAGCAGCGATGACAGGCAACATGGATGTGAGATGACCTACTCACATAATTTACCTGTATCTCTGGTCCGATTCATGCCCAGTCTCAGATGTGCTGCTTATAGTTTATAAAAAATTTATGCTGGTTCAGCCTGCCTTTATGGATTGGTGGGGATGACAGAACTCAGCTTGTGAGGGACATCTCTGGCTGCCACTTGGTGCCTTGTTCAGATGGTTCATATTTACTAGAGCCCAGTGTCCAACCAAGTCCTGCCTTTGAAATGGAGCATACTCCTGCAGCAGATGGCACGGCCTCGCTCCAAAACTCTAATGGCTTGCTCTGGACTGTGTATCAACTGTACTTGATGTCTATGTCTTTTCCCAACCCAGAAACCTCTAATACCATAAAGTCTGCCAGGCTGTGTGGCCAAGTAAAAAGCCTGCTTTTGTTTCAGTTTGAACTTTTCATAGAGGTCTTTCAGAGGAAGTTGGCAGCCTTTCATGTCACCTGGTGAATGAGTCAGAGACCTTTTTCCAAGCATAGAATATGGTGTGTCTAGAACCTAGAGGCTTAGGGACCACTGTGCTTCTTTCCGTGTGGTGGGAATTGTGAAATGTGCTGATTTGTCATCTATTTTGGGGAAGGGAAATACTTTGCTATGGCTAGATCATTGGGTCCTAAAAAAAATCTCACAGATAAGGCAAGGTAAGTTTTCTCGAGTTTTCCCTACCTCCAAAATATACATACCTATAGTTTACCACTGTGTCTTGCTTGCGTGGTCTAATTAGCATGACTTCATTAATATAGTAGCTAAAAAGATCATCTGTAGAATCCACGAGTTTCAGGTCTTTCCCTTGCCACTTTTGAAAAATTATTACATAGTTTCATACATTAAGATAATGAATTGTATTCATTTTCAGTCCCATTCCTCTTCCTTATGTTTCTCTCTAACATTGACACTTGAAGTAGTACATTGCTGCTGCTGTGGTGGCTCAGGAGGAACACAAGGAGGCATATTTCATAATTGCAAACCCTGCCAGACCTCAGCAGAGGGAACCACTGTCATGGACAGTGCCATATTCACAGTGAAACCTTGAGCCTCTGAGCTCAAGTCTTTTTATTGACTTCAGAACTCCTCAGGTATTCTACTGATAGCACTTGCAGATCATAAGCAATCAAACATCCCACACAGAAATCCAATACCTGCAGAGAATACAAAATGCCAAGACCTAGGTAGTCCCTCACCCAACAGGACACAACACAATATTTTAAACACAACTAAAAATAAACTTCTACAATAGACACCCTTCTTAATAAGTAGCTGCCTGCTTCCATCTTTCTTTTTCCACCTGGTTTAATTAGGTATATGCCATTGGGTGAGTAGAAAGTTACTCAGTGAAGCAAGGGCCACTAATCTGTGGCTATACATACCACAGAAGAAAGTGATATCTGTCCCCAAACAAGTATTAGTTGCTAAAAGTTCATCATTCATGATGAAATGTGGATGGGCCCAATCTTGTGTAAGTCTTGTACAGATAACAGTGAGACCGTGAATACAATGGCCATGCTATGTCTAAAATACATATTTTTACTGCACATCCCTCAATCTTTAGTTCTTAAATTATTTTAGCCCCCTTTTCCAAAATGTTCTGAGTCTTGGAGGAGGTGTGATGGCTGGTCCATTTGGTACCGAACACCTCCCCATCACTTATTCCTGGCACTTTGGCCAGTTATCAGTTTCTGTAAAACTCATTGTCTGCTACAGTGAGAAGAGTTTCTGATGAAGACTGGAGGCAGCACTAGTTGATGGTCATAAATTTAAGTATTAAGAAGGCAGATTGACAACATGACTGTTTTTAGAAACAATAGCAGTAAGTTTCTCCTTCAGGCCTATGACCTCCTCAGCAAATGGCTTATGAGTAGACTACAAAACCCAGCCATGAGTTCCCCCTGCAGTGTGGGCCATCAATCCGTTTGCAAAGTGATTGGTTACCCTGACAACAGTTGTGCCACTATGGCAGTCGTGTCTGGCAGGTTGTTATTGTAGCTCACAGGACTCATAGCTGAGTCACACTGTTGGTGACTTTTCTCCCCCATGGCCTGCATTCTGGGACCATGAAGGGTAACTTGTACAGAGGAAGCTTCCATCTCAGTTCCAGTTTGCTTTCCCTATGACTTGTGATGAAAGTGTATGATGTATTGAGCAATTGGGTCTTACCATCACATTCTGGTAGGCAACCAAAAGCAATGGCAATTGCCTGAAACTTTTGTTTTCGGAGAGGGGGAGCTTCTATAAAATCTCCCAGGTCAACAACTCATAAGGACGTATTTTACACCTAGTACTAGGAGTTTTTGGAACCAGCCTGGATGTTCATCAACTAATGAATGGATATTGAAAATGTGGTACATAGAAAAACTCTGCATGTTCTTCTTTATATAAATATCCTAGGTACACATTTTTAAAAGAATGGTGTGCTTAATAAGGTGTGATAATAAAAGCCAAAATGATAGAAAGGGGCCATTGGAGAAGGGGAATACTGGAGGTATAAGCATTCACACAAGTATATACAAGTGGGAGGATGGGTAAGAGGGATGAGAAAGTAAGGACCAGAAGCAAGGATAAAAGACAAACATATAAAAACCTACGATTTCATAAATTTTGAAAAAATACAACATGTAAACAAGTATTTGAATGGAGGCACTCTCCACGGATGGATAATGCTCATCTCAGAAGCCATGGACTATTAAAGATACCTTTGAACTGTATTATGGCAGAGGAAAGGTGAATTAACCACATTCTGGGGAAGGCTGTAAATGCAGAGTGTTATTTGTGATGTGGGGACCATACATCGTTTTTTATTCTCCTGAGACAAAGGCAGAAACAATATACTTGCTGGGGCCTTCATCATATGCCAGAGTCTGTGTAATCTGTAGCAACAAAGGAACCACATGTAGTACAGTAGGTCTCAGTAGGCAGCGCTTCTTGATGAAATTGGCAGTCATCCATTTCTCATCCACAATAATCTGTCTGGTTTGGGGGATCCCAGCATTTCCTTTGCTATAAGGGAGACTGGTTTTGTAGCAGCACCCTCTGTTTCTGGCTCCAGCTTTAAGACGACATATACCACTGAGGATCCCAATGATGCTCTGCTGCTTCTCAGTGCATTCCTTCTCACTCCAGGAAACGAAGCATCCTCCTAGCCTTCACAGGAGACGGTAGGTTTCCTGTCTGTATCTGTTCTATTTTGCCCATTTTCTGAACTCTGAGCTTTTTTTTCCCTCACCATCTGCCAGGACGTTCTGGGGTATCCACTCAGGATGAGCCATTGCTTTTGCCACACGTCCAACACGCAACGTGGCAGTTTATCAGTAATGTCTCCCAGGATCCTTGCCAAGGTATTGGAACGTTTTAAGACAACAAATGTTGATACAACTTCCTTTTTCCAACCTCATTTCTCTCATTGCATTGTCCTAAGGATCTATGTGGCACACATATGCCCACTGCTTCATACCTTGTCTTCTGCGGTATAGAATCTTTCTCTTCCTTTAGTTGAGCCTCATGGTGTGTCCACAGTTGACATCTTCTACTGATCTGATTTACATTATAGTACAATGGAGTAGTGCTCCTGAAAGGAATGAGTAAGAGCCCATAAAGCATCTGACTTCCTGTGGCCTCTGCACGACAAGCAGTGAGGAAGAAATGGGGTATTGCTTTCTAAGGGGACAGCCTGCTCCTATCTAGCAGATTGTGGAGAAGTTGGGAATTTAAATTCTAAACTGTGTCATTAACACGATAGCTATATCTCCAGTCCCAGAGTTCTGCACCTTTTTTCTTTTCTTTTTTTCTCCTGTCTTTCTTTTGTGTATGTTTGTTTAGTGTAGCCTTGACTTTGGCATGCATATCAGTCAGCAGAGAAGCCGACCTTTTCAAGTTCAGAGTCCCTTACATCTTGGATATGATCGTTATGCCCATGGTCCCCTCCTGTAAGAGCTTAGGATTTTCTTTAAAAAAATAAAAGAAAATATCCTCTGGCTTTCATGTTTTGCTTTGGATCGTCAACTGCTTACCCTGAGTCTGATATAATTTTTCTCCGATGGGTGAATTCCATGTGCACAGCCGCAACTACCAATTCCATGCTTTTATCTCTTAGGTCTCTCCACTCCCAGAGATGTTAGTCCAGGCAGGAATCATACTGCCACAGCAACCAGAGACTATTCATGTACTTGACACTAAGATGGTCTCCTATTGCCAGCTGGCCAGAGAGTAACCTACCTCAAAAATCTGAGCTTCTCCAGAGTTCACTTTCCAGAGCTCTGACAGATACTAACTGGATTAAACTAGATTTCCTGAAGTGAAAAATGTCATCTGACATTTTCTTGAGAGAAACACATGTACAAAAAACAAAGGACCTAGAACTGAGAAAGAGGAAGAAGAGGAAGAGGAGAGAGAAAGACAAAAAAGGAGGAAGTCAATTTAAAATTTGTTTCCCTCTAAAGGTCCAGCCAGTTCTGTGGGGGTCATAGAGTTAGGGTGACTGTTTGGAGTTGTTTCCAGTTGAGGACAACTTGAGCCCCTGTGTTTCCATCAATTATAGTATTCTCTAAGGTAGGAATACTACCTAGCAAGGAAAAGTTCTTTGTGCTTGAGGGCAACATATAACTATCGTAACTATGAATTGTTATCAGTCAATACACAGAGCAGCCGGGGTTTAAAGAGACTAGTCCTGAACCAATGGGACATGCAAATGCCCAGTGCAGGTGCCACTGTAGGCACTCTATGCTCATGGTTTCTATAAAGCCACAAGGAAAGAACCATAGGAAAAGTGAAGGAGCAAAAAAGTGCATTTGTAGCAACAGTATCAATTTGTCAATTTCACACCTGCCAACCATTATTAAACATTACTCTGTTTGATATTACAGAAGTTGTTCTTCCTTTATTTATGCTTCGATTCCTTCATCTACAGAATGAAGTTACTAATTAGTACCGACTTTGGAAATGTGCCTAGCACATTGCAAATATTTTAAAATGTTGTTGACATTAGCATAAACTGCAGCTTTTCAGGGATTCAGTCTTTACTTTCTGTTTACATTTCCCTTCCCGCCAGGCTCTCACCTAGGTCTTGAATACTTCTTTTCTCTCTTAAAATGAAACCTCCTCTTTTCATCTTGTTAATTTCCTAACTTGTTCCTTCCTGGGTTCTGAGCCTCCTGCCTCACTGACTGCTATTTGTACTCCGAAGGGTACATTAATTGGGAAGGTAAAATACAATATTAAATGCTCTTTTTGTGGCCTGTGAAAGGTCTCAAAAGCTTAGTTTAACTCCAAGAGCTTAAATCAATAGCTCCATCCCATTTTCTAATCACAGGGAATTTAATAATGATCGGGAAAGCCATTGTCAGTCTGATCTGTGGGACTGTTAGGACTTTAACTCTTGGAAAACAGCTTCCTGTCAAATTCACACATTGTTATCATATTAAATGTCACTCAGAAAGGTATTAAAACCCTTTCCGAGGAGCAAGCATTATAGGGGTTCTACCAGAATTACTATATATGCTGATGAGCTGGCTGCTCAGGGAGAGAGCTAAGGAGGGGGGAGGAGTTTTCTCACTAGGACCCATTCAAGCCAGGAAGGGAGGCTGATTCCCCAAGTCTGTTGAGAAATCTCACCCAGGCAAGCTTGCTTTCACCTCCTGAAGCCTGGTATAGCCTTGAGGGTGTTTGAGTAGGGGGAGATTGTTTCTTTTTCTTTTTCTTTTTGTCCAGAAGCTGGCACCACACAGATCTTTGGGAAAGGGTTATTTTCCCCATTTTATGTCACCCTACTCTACCATGATGCACGTGTTTGGCATATCAGATCCAAGTACTGGAACCAGTGACTTTCCTATAGATGAAACCCACTGTTGTAGCTTTTAGGGATTTTTCTAGTTGGCTTCTTCTGTCAACTTGACACAGCCCGAAATCATCAGAGAGAAGTCTCAACTATGGGATTTCCTGGATCAGATCATGGCCATGTCTGTGAGGAATTGTCTTGTTTCATGATTGAATTGGGAGAGCCCAGTCTACTGTGGGCAGCACCTCCCCTAGGCAGGCCGGCCTGGGATGTTTAAGAAAGCTAGTTGAGCATAAAACAATGAGAAAGCCAGTAAACTGTGTTTCTCCAGAGCTTCTGTTACAGCTTCTGCTTGAGTTCCTGTTCTGGCTTGCCTCAGTGATAGATTGTGACCCGGAACAAGCTGAAACAAACTCTTTGCTCCCTCAAATTGATTCTGTCATGGTATTTGTCATAGAAACAGAAAGCAGACTAAGGATAGGGACTGAATGTTCAGAAAGACACTGAATAATCAATGGAACAGGGAGATAGCTGTCCTTAAAGGAACCCGTAAATGAAATGGTACCTTGTATCCTCTTGTTGGCCCAGGATTGCCATCTACAATGCTTTTTCTTACTTCTGTCTGTGGACTCATGTCAGATGGCCTTCTCTCACATAACTCTTAGGCCAGAGTCATTGCCAGACCTTGCCATTATGCCAGACAGTGCTACCCTAGTACAGAAACTGTATGACACTGGCTCTGGGGACAGAGTGTCCACTCAACATGAAGGTAGTCCTTCCTCTGCACCCATTTGACTGCTTTAGGGTCTAAACTTTCTTTCTTTCTTTCTTTCTTTCTTTCTTTCTTTCTTTCTTTCTTTCTTTCTTTCTTTCTTTCTTTCTTCTTTTTTTTTAAGATAGATTCTCATGATGTAGCCTGGGATTTCCTTGCACTTACTATAGAGCCGAGGATGACCTAGAACTTCTGATTCCCCTGCCTGTATCTCCTTATGGATTCCATAAACTGTAGCCTGTGTGACCATGCATGGATTTTGTATGGTCCTCAGGGTTTTATGTATGCTACACAGTGCTACCTACTGGGCTACATTCCCAGTCTGGTCTAAAGCATTTAAAGTCACAAGGATTTAACAGACCATAGTTTCTTTTACAAGATGTGAGCCTCTGATAAACACACCTGGAGAGTAGAGGCCAGAAAACTGACTGCACACGTTTAGGAACTTGGGTTAGCTGAAGCAGCCACCATTATCCAGGATGCTAACCCAGGACCTACTGTGGCCTCTGTGCTTTCTGCATACTCCAATCCTGTTTTCCTGGGGCATAAACTAAAGGCTCTGGTGAGGGTCTGAGTGTATGCTTTGTCAGTCACAAACTGTAGTCCCTCCGGGTATTTGTTCTTTTGCAAAATGAGGATAATAACGTCTAATTTGAGGCTTACATGCATACACTTTTGCTATCATAAGATCTGTCACTTGGAATAGTAGGAGGGACTGTAGCAAGCATGCTTCTGGAAAGACATCAAGAAAAAAGGACCACGAACGGAAATTCGGCATGTTATGGACCTGTGTGTTTCCGTGCTCCCTCCAATTCTTGTCAGAGTCCTATTTTCTGATGTGATAACGTGAAGAGATGAGGTCCTTGGGGGATCACTTATGATGGGTCAGGACCTTTGTAGGAAGAGAGATTCCCCCCCACCCCACCCTCATGTGAGACTACAGTGAGAAGGCAGCCATCCCTTTGTTCTCAACCCTGAGATATGAAATCATCAATAGGAACTAAAGATTCTAATTCTGCTGTGCCATCTCAATTATCCAGTGAGTGAGAAGAAGCAGGTGTATTGATACTTTACCTAAGATACCTCATGACTACTCATTGCCTCCGTTAAATATACTTGGCAGGTATTTTCCCTTTCCCAGACCCAGGACCACTGTCTCATAATTACACACCAGAAGGTTTTTAAATGGATGAACATTCAATGCCAATGTGTAAACTGACAAAAACCGTAGTTTCAACACGTTAATGGCTTGCGCTAAAATGATCAGTGCTCGGTTGCTTCATTATTGGCTCCTACAGCAATGTTACCCAGCAGCTGTCACTGCCTCTCCTCATTGCGTACTTTGTATCTTTGTAAGCCATAGCCATGTTTGAGCAGAGCAGGACATCATCTACAGCAAGGCAAGGTTGGAGCAAACCTTTGCTTCAGAAAAAATCCTGAATCTTCAGAGTTGGAGCAACAGGGTGAGCAGGTTTTCATTGATATATGTGTAGCCATTTTTTTTTTCCCCCTGTCATTTCTGGTCCTCCTAAACCAGGCAAAAAACTGGAAAAGTCAGAGGCAACCCCAACTTCCTGAGAATTCTCCATGAACTTTGAGTATTAGCACTCTTTCTGAGGCCGCTGTAATTGAAATTAATTGGATTTAGGAGATAATAACATTTATGTTAATATGTGTATTGAGAGGAGACAATAGTGGAAGATAAGTTCCTAGGAGAGGTGGGGCAGGAGGATTGCGGTCCTGGCAGGAGAGATTAGGAGTCTGGAGAGAGGATTGGGAGGGGCTAGGGAAATGGCATCTTCAAGAAGCTGGGGGAGGGGTTACAGGCAGGAGAGAAAAACAAATGACAGAAGGGGACTAAAAAATGTCTTTAGATCATAAAAGCCATGATATTAATATTGGTTATGCCTCCATGCCTTTTTAATGCACAATGAACAATATATTTATGTTGTCATTTTGTCCTCACAGTAAACTTGTGAGTTTTAATCTGCTCTTATTTGTTTTTATCCTGTGTGTGTGTGTGTGTGTGTGTGTGTGTGTGATGAATATTTATGTGTGCGTGCCACATCCTGCATGTGGAGATCAGAAGACAACCTGGGGTGTTGGTTCTCATCTTCCACCTTGTTTGAGACAATGGCTCTTGTTCACTGCCACATAAGGTTGGATGGTTTATGGCCATCTGGAAAGTCTCAGGCCTCTACCTTTCCTCTCACGTGGGAGCGCTGGGATTACAGATGCTACTGTATCTGGCATGATGTGTTCTCTGGAGTCAGAGTCTTCACCTCTCACACTTTCTTCACTCTAATTTAAGCCAACATTGAATTTCTGGGCTCTCAGATGGACATCTCTATCATTATTAATCCATTTGTTCAATTCCCCCGTCTTTATTTCAGTGTCTCTTTAGTTACTCATGCTTAAAAAGGTCTAATGTGTACCTTTAATCCTTCTCACAAACTTCCACTTCCAGCTTTTTTGATGATATATGGATGCTTTATTCAGTATAATTTTATGCTATGGCAACATTCAATTTTTTTGCGTGTGCCCAGAGCTACTATTGAGGTCAAATCATGAGACTATTGCGTATTTGAGAGAAACGACTAAATTGGAATGGTAATGAAGTTAACTACTATTATCTTGGCTTAATAGACCTAGTATCAAATTGAAAGATGTTTAAACTGATTCCAAGGTCATGGTATGTGTGAATTTCATGCAGTCTTCTTGGCTTGCTTTTCAAATCATTAGAAAAATCACTCACCTCCTGACTAATTAGTCTCCAAAGCCAAGAAATCCCAGCCCAGCTGCCCATTCACTCCCCTCCACCAGGACCACAGTGCTAACCTGCTGGCTCACCCCCTCCCCCACCCGTTTCCGCCCCCCCCCCCCCATGGAAAGCCTTACAGGGCCCTTACACATTTCATCTGACCTTCCCAAGGCGTAAATATATCACTATAACAACAGTCAATTAAATAAAAAGCCTGTCTATTCTGACATTGCAGTGCACCTAAAACACTGAAGACTGCCAGCCACTTAGACACGATGAAAAGCATCAAACTGGGTAGAAATTGCAACATTGCTCTTAAGTATAATTTGCCTCATAGCTCAATTTCCCCTAGCTTCGTGCTTTCCTAGGTAAATCACATTAATCAAGAGAAGGGAGACATGGGGTACTAGGTGGTAGATAGCCAGCCAGCCCTTTGCAAGAAAAGTATCTCATCTGAGCCATCAGAGAACAGGTAACAGGCGGTCTTGACAAGCATGCATTCAGTAGTCATTTAAATGGGAGGCGGGAACAGAGATCTTCTGCTGGCAGGGAAGATCTCCATTGCTGTTGTCATGAAGCCCGTTAACTATCCCTATCCATCATTTGTTCAATTCCTTGGTGAAATTAGCCAACTGCATATTACGGCGGCTGAGTTTCAATGTGCCAATCTCCCCTGAAAGTATTAGGCTGTCTTCTGCTCCGAGTCTCCCACCACTCACCACCCCTTTTTACTGCTCATTAATGATATTTCATTTGCATTATGGAACAATGGAGTCCTTTAGCCAATTATATGAAATTACAAGTGCTCTGTAGGTGCCCTCTGTCACCTGTTTTACCTTCTTTGTTGAAGCAGTAGGCTAGAGTTGATTTATATTTTAAACATTACTTGACTTCTGCCCATTTCTAGATGGAAGCAGTACAATGGCTTAATGAACTGGCTCAGACCCAACCTCGATGAAACTATAAAGTCAGTCTTGACGGATCTTTTTAAGAGTTTCTTTCAGTTCATAAACCAGGAGGGGAACAGGGCATTTTGGAGTATAATGGACTTACTCTGTCTGTCCCAGGAGACTCTGCCAGTATACAACATCAAATTACTTTTGTCTGCCTCTTCTGAGGTGCTTCTCTTACTATACAGCTATTATTCCCACTTCTTTGATTCAGGACACAAAGTTACATTATCCTGTTCTAGGAGCAAGGATATAAAAGTAGGAGAAACCAACAGAATGGCACACTTTCCCCAGCCAGGAGCAGCGTTATGTCGGTTTATGTAACTTCTCAGTCCAGCTCCATCTCCAAAACTGGGATTGAACTTAGTTTCACAGATGTGAAAACTGATAGTTTAGGAAAAGGATCCAAGACTGACTAAGCCTACGGAGACTATTTCTGTTTTATTACACAAGAAGGCAGTGTTGAGCAGACCCAGAGATGCTCTCAGGTGGGAGCCCAGCCACGTGTTAGCCGCGTTACCACTGGAAAACCATTTATTCTCTCTGTGTTCCAAATGTATCATCTGTGTAAGAAGAGAAATTCTGTTCAGCTTGCTCCAGGATTGTGAAGAGATTACATTAGACATTATAACTACCCTGGGCATGAGGAAGGTTCTCAGCAGCAGTGACAACATTGTTTTCCTTTCCACATGTATTACTCAGGGAGAAAGCTTAAAAGATCCTCAAAGAGAGGACAAGATGTACTCATGTGAAAAGAAATGGAATCATAAAAGCATGAAATTTTGAAGTACCATTTATTGATATTATGTAAGTTTAAGCAAGATGCTGTGGCACACAGTAGAAAAACTTGTCATTGAAGCAATACATGGGCAGCACCAACACTGAAAGCAAGAAGAATAGAGTGAAGGCTAGATCGATACCTAAATTATACGGAATTGTCCTCACCCTTCTCTTTAAAGGAACTTTGACCTGAAAGAGTTTTAACAGGCAATATGTTCACACGGCCCAGTAGAAAACTCTTAGATGTTTTCCCTGCCTCTCTAACTTCTAGTTCCCCAGTTTACCTCCTAGGAGATCACCAGTGTTATCAACTTCTGATTTTTGTAGCAACATACAAACAGATGCATGTAAATAATTTTTTCTGCCTCATTTATGTCTTCCTTATGCTATTATTTAGTTATTCATCTCTATTTCATTTATATTTTAGAGGTGGTCACATATCAGTACATGAAAATTTCTTAATTTCTTAATTACATTATATTCTGCTTTATTTTGTACATTATATTTACTATTTTATACAATTTTATTTTATAATGAATATGTAATAAATATATAAACAGAATACAGGTTTCTTATATACATTATATATATCTATAATATGTATAATATATATTCTGTATATGTATAATATGTATAATTTTATACATATCGTAACGTTCTACTATATACATCGATTTTATTCACAATCCTTTTCCACCAGTGAAAGCGCTGCATTGAATAATCATAGACATGTAAGTTTTCACAAGTGTGAGACTAGAATGGGGTTTCTGGGTCAAAGACTTTGTGCATTTGAAAGATCAACAAATTGCCCTCCATACACATTGTAACTTACCGGCCTCCAGCCCATCATGAGAGCATCTCTTTCCTTAAGGTGCTTTATTCTAATGTTCTATAGAATGTCTACATTTTTACAGCCTCATAGTGCAAATGGCATGCTGGTATAATTTAAGCATATATTTCTCCTATTATGATAGGGACTCTTAATTCAGAGTTATCCTACTATCTGGCTAGGAAATGCCTCTGTGAATTTTATCCTTTTTAACATTTATTTTTATTGATTATGTGTATGAGTGTGGCCTGTGAGTGTATCTGTGCAAGTGAGTGCAGGTGCCCAAGAGGTCAGAGGCGGCAGGTAGTTGTGACCTGCTTGATATGGTGCTGGGAATTGAACTCAGGTCCTCTGGAACAGAAACACGTGCTGTTAACTGAGAAGCCATCTCTCTAGCCCCAGAACTTTATTCTCTTTGACATTATGCTTTACATATATTATTTTATGCATGTGATTCAATTATATTTCTGAATTTTTCCTTTGTTTTTTTAACTTTGTAGATTGTTTCCCCTATGCATATATATAAAATTTAAATCTAACATGATTTTTAAATTCTCCAAATTCACGTGACTATTTTTGGCACCACATTGCCTTCCCAATCCTTTTCAAGAGCTTATGGAAGAAAGCAAGTTTCCAGATGATATTTTACTATTCCACAGTTCTCTGATACAGCCAGAAACAGATTCTATGCATTCCTTTTTCTACACTTTACTTAATGAACGTTTAATACATGCATGAAGGGAGAGATTAAAAAAGATTAAGGAAAGGCTGAGTTGCTGAATACACACTCTGACAGTGATGACATGAGAGTTCACAAAATACACTCAAAGTTTTTGGATTCAGTGTATGTATTCATTGGTCAGGGAAACGGCAATGCAGAATCTAGGGTCACTAAACTTGTGAGTAGCCATGCAATGCTAGCAGTAACCATGTAACAGCTAGTGTAAAAGGTGAGAAGAAAAGAGGTAAATACACTAGATCAGAGGTTCTCAACCTGTGGGCCATGACCACTTTGGGGGTGGAATGACCCTTTCACAGGGGTCACCTAAGACCATCTGCATAACAGATATTTCATTACAATTCATAACAGTAGCAAAATTACAGTTATGAAGTAGCAACAGAAATAATTTTATGGTTGGGGGGGTCACCATAACATGAGGAACTTTGTATGAAAGTGTCAAGCATTAGAAAGGATGAGAACCACTGCACTAGACAAAATTAAAACTTCAGGACCGCGGAGAGCACCAGGCCGGGACCACTCATCAAGTTCGTCTCAGTGTTGCTAGCCCATTTCCACCTCTGAGTGGTGCAATATAATTTCTTTTCTTTAGAACAGATTTGGTCTATAACCTCCAAAAGATGCAATTGCAAGTAGTATGATCTCAAATGTTGAAATCCTCTAAAGTCGATTTCCTACAGTTGACAATTCTGGAAGACCCAAAACTTTCCAAAAATATTTGGAAAAAGAAGGCATTTATTATCATTGAAAGGGGAATTTATTGATAAATATATAAAGACATGGAAGAACACTTCGTAGGCCATCTTACATATTTATATCATCTTTGTAAGCATGAACATTTAGGTCTATGAACAACACTCGGATAACAGTCACAGGTATATGAATCCTACTCATAGAAATATATGGCAAAGGAAATGTGAAATCCCTGCAGTTGGTGGCTGTGTGCTCTCAGCTTTATAACCACAACCATCTGAATACAATGGTGGACAACACAAGTCTTTGAAGAGTATCAATAAAACACTGTGGTGGGCCATGACAACACATATGGCCATGTAAAGAGCCAAGACCTTGAGGCATTAAGACTTCTATAGATGCTTATTAACACAAATGGAATCTCTCACTTCCTGATGAGTGTTTATGCACGAGCACAATGCTTATACCTAGAGTCAATAATGTGCAAACACATTTTCAGTGCGAAGTCTTCAAGGACTGCAGCAAGGGAACTAGGACTCTAACAATCTTCACACATTTCAAAGCTACGAGGCTTAGACTTGTGTGTTGATCACATCTCAGCACAGCAGTGCTCTCTCAAGCATATCTTACATAATGTTTTACCAGGTTTAAAGGTATTTGTTCTGCCAAACATCATATACAACTCAAAATGTACTAACCTTTTTCTGAGAATCTTGCTTCCTATGCCTCCTAGATAGCCCTTTATACAGTGAGAGTTAGTGCTTCAGAATTTCAACAATCAAAATTTTAATCTTTTGATATTCTAGATGTCAAGGACTTTGATCTTTAGGTAATTTGATGTGATGCTCTTAGAGGCTGTGTATTTCAGGATTAAGATCAACACTACTGTTGAATTTGGGACTGAATTTTCAGCTACCTTTTATCTCCAGAAACTTTATCCTAGCATGTCCTCTTGCTCCACAGGTTTCCAGGATCTATTTTATGAAGAATATGATCTGTCTTTTCCTAGAAAGACCAGTCCTGTGGCTAGTAACACTGCAGAACATGGCAAGACAAACAAATCGTTGTAAGATGGTAATGGTTATGTTAACTTACGAGTCAGTTTTAAAACCCAAAGAATAAACATAAGAAGAAAGGTAACAATGGATGGGTTTTGAGTCTGAGATATCTGGTTCACAATTCTTACTGTGTCTCATTCTGTTAAGAAGCGTTCTTACTTGTGGTACTTATTATGGGATGAATAAGTTGTACAGAGATCTTTAAACTGAAGAGCATTGGAAAACCGAAACCTCACTGAAATAATTTCCCTATATGACTTGAATGTCCCAAGGAATTTGAGAGGGTTCTAGGAGTCAGAGCGTCCAAGTTACTGAAAATAACCCTACTCGTATCCCAACGGCATCCTGTGAACCTCCTCTACTTCAGTATTTCTCTGTAGGTCAGGGGCCACAGCCAATAAAGCATACTGATGCTGTGTTCTCTTTCATCAAATTCCTTTCCAGCACCATTGACCATATGGACACCTGTTCTCTAGTCTTGCCTATCAGCTGGGTCTATGGCTCTGTCATGATGACATACCATCAAGCGAATTGTCTCCTGTGCCAGGTTACACTTGTCTATTGAAGTTGCTAAATGTTCGTCCTTGTTAAAGCTGTTACCTCAGTTTTTCGTGACAGCACGCTGTTTACTGCTGCTGACGACTGACACCAGTGGGAGGGATGTCTGAGGGCTTTACCAGAAAGAGAAAAGACTTCCCCAAAGGAGCTTCTGATCTGGATGTGGATAAATAAGTAGATGTACATTTATGTCTTTTTCTTAGATAATTTCCAGAGAGGGGGCGGAAAGTGGGAGCATGTCAGGTGCCACACATGGGCTGTCAGAAGTGCTCCAGTGAAGTTTTTCATGGTGTTTTTATCACTTCACATGACTTCTTTGTTGAAAGAAAGACTGATGATTATAGAATCTTTAGAACAGAGATGGAGGAAGGGGGACTAGAAAGGACCCTGAGAGTAGAAGGAGACATAAAATGAAATTTGTGCACACATTGTCTCCCCTCCTCTCACACACACACACCTTTTAAAATCATGAGTTAAATATTTTCTTTCTCATATGTATGTGAAGAGATTGGATAATTTTCAATCTTCAATTTTTTTCTGAGAGATTGGATAATTTTCTTGAGATCATGTTATTAGCAAAAAGTAAAATAAATCGAACTGATTCCAAATCTCATCCTAGGAGAGTATCTCTTCCCCCATTGCACCCTCCTGTCATATGGGTGAATAAAACTCAGACACAGAAAACCAAAAATCTTGTACCCATGCTCAAGTCAAAACAGTAGGAAGCCAAAGAGGGAAGGATGAAATCCTTTCATCTTTAACCTTTCATCCTTTGTTTCTTTAATGATGTATTTAGCTGACTAGCATGGAGGCATTGCTGTTGACATTTTGTGAATCCCATAAGTGTTAGGATCATTTAAGGATCCCACTTTTAATAAGTTACAAAGTCGCTCTGGTTTGGTAATTGAGGTGCTCGAATAAGACAAGAAGGGTAAACTTCTTCCAGTAACTTACTATTAAGTATGGAGCTGTGGTGCTGGGCCTGCTGCATGCATGTTTGTGTTCATGCTTGCATGAGTGTTCACATGCACACGGATGTATGTCTGGACATGAAACAGAAGTGACTTTCTTTCTTCCTTTTTCATTAGATTTCTGCCAGCGTTTTCATCCTGTACAACTTAGGAAGCTTGAGGAAATTGCTGGATCATGGATCATCCACTATGAGACTCAACCCCGGAAATGGTAACAGTAGTACAACCAAGAATATACTAGGGTTGTGGCCTCATCATTCTTGTCATAACATCTTTTTGAGTCAAGTCATGCTCTTTGCACTTGCTGACTGAAGCTGGCACTTGGAGATAAGCTTTTGAATTGTGTCATCAAGCCAGGATTCGTAATGCAGGGAGGGAGCTGTGCCTTCCATCATTACTGACTGACAGCAGCAAGGAAGCCAGAGTCACTCTGGTAGAAGCTGGATCCCTTTATTTCCTCCAGAAGGTCAGAGGCCTGTGTTTTACCTTCTAAGCTTGTACTGAAGTTCCAAAAGTCTTTGTGGCTTTCTCAGTAAAATTCCTAGCAATAGTACAAGATGGTGTAGGTTCTCAGTTCTAGGTAGGAAATTGACTTCACAATCCTGGCTGTTCCTTGGTTAGTAAATCTGCATGTGACTTGAGATGAATGATTTCACATGTCTGGACTTTCGTTTTCCAATCTATGGATTGGAAATAATAGTTTCTGATCTACCTGTTCCATAGGATTGCTGCAAGAATCAAAAGAGCTCAAATGTGTCATGTGTGTGAAATTGTTTCAAATTATTTAAGTTCATGTATGTCTATAAATGCTTCTAATGATCATAGACAGTGCTGCATTCCTCAGATTCAACTAGTGAGATCTTGATCGAGGTTTGATTTATTCTTTGTAGCTCTCCCAATATAGTATACAGAATCATGATGCTTACACTCTGAAGGATGAGCCTTATGGATCCTGCTCTCCTTGAGTGTGCTTGGGGATGGTGATGATGTTGAACCAGTCATTGCTGTGATCTTTAGCTTGTATAGCACACCACCATAACAACCTAAGATGGGGTCTCTCTCAGTTGCCTTGAAGATGCAGCCTCTGTACATCGTCATAGAAATGAACACAAAGCATAGAAAATGACCTTGACTCTCAGATGAGGTTCTAATCTTGGCCAGTGCTTGGGTTCCAGCCTTGTGATATGCCAAGCAGAGACCAACTAAATTCTCTACTGACCTTTAACTTAAGGAACCATGAGACAGTAAATGATTGAATAATAAGTGCTAATTTTGTAGAAATTTACTATGTGGCAATAGAAAACTAATACACTTGTTTATTTGCTTTGCAAATTTCTTGGGATACCAAGTGAATCATCACAGATATCTTTCCTTATGGGGTCATTGCCATAGGTATTCTGGTTTTGTTTTGTTTTTTTTGTCTCATCCCTTCACTCCTTGGCAATATGTTCCAATCAGAGATCTGTGACCTCTATATCATGTAGAACCCTGATTCAGTTGGTGAATATTGTTTTCAAATTTTTATGCTTCTAAATAGGAATGTCTCATGGTGGATGCTCACACTTAGTATAGTGCTTGTTGTCTTCCTTTAAAAGCTCTTTTTAAATTGATGGTACATTTTACTGATGATGATGTCTAAGAACTGAAGCAACTTGGTAGTTCAGTTTTACACATGACTGCTGTGTGGTACTACATAAATGCTACTGAGAGCCTTTCATATGCCTTCCAAGTGGGGAAGAGAGAGTTCTGTTTTCAAGAACCTCTCAAACATCATGAGCCTGAGCTATGTGGATGCTCAAGGTTTGGTTGGGGTGAAGCCACCGCGGGAGACTTTAGGCTGGGACACATTTGTATTTCTTTTCCTCCTTCTGATTGCTCCATGTTACAGGCCCTGCCTCTTCTTTGAACCTGCACCCCAGATATTACTTATTATATGACTTCCAAAAATGCTACGATTGAAGTTGCATTCCCTGTGATTTTTCTGACTGATTTAAGACTGTCTGAGCTTTCCTCCCTGGGTGGGCAGACTACCCCATTCATTTCCTTGCTTAAGCCTCAGTGGGATTTTCTTTAGACATAATAAAGGGCATTCTGCTATAGGAACTGGAGAGCTCCAGTGTCATTCACGTCCTGTGTGACCTTGGGGTTGTTACTCCTTCCTCCCCTGCTGTCCATATTTTCCTCTATGAAATGAGATGTTTCCTAAGGTTCTTTCATTACTTGTCCTAACCCAGGCTAATATTTTGTCTCCTTATTTCAAATCTTCCCTGAGGTAGTCATCAAAGTAGATATGAAAACGAAGCCAGTCTATATCACCAAGGGCTAACAGACTTCTCTGAGCAGCCCTTGCCCGAGCCCCTCCCTCCATTTACCCTCATCTTTCCCCAGCAGGTGAATGAGCTATAACCCAGATCTCCTACAGCAGGTTTTCCCGCACAGCCAGGCTAACTGACATCTTTGTGTCTCCAAGTTCATGCCTGCAGATGTTTCCAGTCCTCCTCACTTTATCATAATTGTTATGATAAGCATTTCTGCCAAAATGGTTGTAAAAACTCAATTTTCCTGAGCAAAATTAACAACAAAGAGTGTTCACAGCTCCTGCAACCTGGTTATTAAGCTGTAGCAGGAATTGACTGCAGCTGTGAAATAAGATATAATTAAAATCTGGGGCCCTTCACCGCGGATCTGTTGTATGCATTTGCAGGTTGTAGATACATGAATTACTGGGACTGACCAGCTCAGGCTATCATTGGGAACCTGTCCAGTGGAATCACATCTGAACGTCAGGATTGAGGTAGGGGAGTGGAGCATACACACATGCAGAAATATACAGCAATAACTACCCGAGGAAATCCAAAAGGCATGAAGTGAAAAGCACTTTGGGAAAGGGTTCCATCCTAGATCTGGCACCAGCTGTGAGGTCTTAAAGGAGTCATGTATCTCTCAGATTCTTAATGTCCCTTTTGAGTCTATGAACGGTACAAAACATTAGGCATAACACACTTGATTCCAATGTTACTGAGTGCATTTATTTTTAAGAAAGGTTTTGGTATGTGGGATATAACCCTAAGGCCTTGCACGGGATAGGCAAGAGCTCTACCCCTGAGCAGTTCTGTTCATGCAAGGTAGAAAGGAGAGGGCTAACATGAGAACATGAAGGTATAAGAGTTAAAAAAAAAAAAACCCATCTCAGAACCATTAAAGAAAGATAAGGATGAAAATGAAGCCAGGAGATACTGAACAGTGGGTTTAACTACTCGGCTTGGTCTTTTTTTTACAATTTATATGGACATTAGTATCTCATTAACACATTTTTCGTCTAAATGATCATGTTTTTATTAAACTCATACACAAAATTCTTATCTGCTGAAGCCCTTGGCTGTGCCATTAATTATCCTGTTTGGCTTGCTATAAAAGTCAAAGGCTGTTTTGTGACTGACCTCTGTTCGCCCCTCTGTCCTCCTTCAACCCCTGGCTGCAGCTGTAATCTTTTACCTTCATTGCAAATGAAAGATAACTGTGCATGTGGTGCATTCTGGGTCTCAGGGATTCAGTGGCATTTGAGGTTTGACTTCAATGGCTGACTGTATGTCCACTGAAGCAAGCTGAAGTCAAGTGGGACTCTTTCACAACAGTTCCTTATTTGTCTTGGTTCAAAAATGCTATGCTCATACCTAGCATCCCCCTGAGACCAGGCAGAGCAAACTTGTGTATAAGGCTCTGCTATAGAACTGAGAGACAGAACAGAAACATGATTGCTAGGTGTCTGGAATCCAGACATCTGCCACCTTGGCTAACCTGCTGGTAGAAGCTGCCCTTCACGTCCGAGGCATGGGCTTCTGAATTATAGTATTGTTCCACCTCTCACTGAAATTCACGTTACCTGCTACTCTCTGGACACTTCCAGCAGTTCAGCCCCATGGCCAGTAGTATACACCAGAACTTCCGAGATGCTCCCATTTGGTCTATCTACATCCCTAATTGATGCTTGTTTCTCTCTATAGGATCTTTGCAGAAACATGCCTATCTGACCAGGGATTTTTTCTTCACTTTGAATAAAGCCGTGTGGAGCTGAGCCAGGTATTTGGTATCTATAGACCTTTGTTTGAGTATTGGAGTGAGTAACTGTCTCCATGTTAACCTGTGGGTAAAGCCTGCTCTACTTGTCAGGCAGATGCAAACACCTGTGGACTAGATTCTAACATAATTACCGTATGATTCTTAGACTGTTTTTCTTCTTGCAAATGCTTCATTTGGGTTTTAAAGAATTGAAGTTTACTACTATCTTAGATCCTCAAGATACAAATAGGTGATTTTAAAAGTAAGACAATTAAAATAAACAGGAAGTGCCCTTAAAGTACATCAGGTAGCAGGAGCCCAGCTTTATGTGGGGGTATTGCCAGGGAACCATTTCAGGTTAAAGCACAAGCTCTTGGTTCCTACTTACTGCCTGGATTCCAATCCTGTCTCCAACACTAAGTAGTTTGATGGCTTCGGAAGATGCCTAACAACTCTTCATCCATCTGTAACATGAGGGAGGAACCGTTCACCATGAATTTATTGTTGGAAATTCAAGTGATTGCATAAGCTTAAGAGCACAGAGAGGAAACTGATGCATGATAATTATTAAATTAATGGTAGATCTCATGACCACTAGTCTTAATCACACACTCCTTCTGCACATGTAGAATCTGAGGCACCAAGAAGCTAAGTACCCTACTTGAACTCACCCAGCCAGTGACAGGAAGAAGCCTGTATTATTGTAGTTTAGTGAGGGTGGGATAGGGGTCGACTAGAATTCCCTTTGCCCCCTATTTTGATTTATCACTGTGAATACATATTAAGGAAACCAGAGACTTGCTATTGACTTAACCACAGATTCCCATTCAAGAACCTTCCACACCTCCAGGGTGTGATTGGACTGATCCCAATCAGGAAGCCATAGTTGGATGGCAGATGGGCCCTTCTCAGCAGTCATCAATGTAAGAGACCAAAGGATGCTTCCGTTGGTATTAGCAATTCATTGTGGAAGTAGGCAGTTTTAAGACTTGGCATCCCCATGGAAGGACTGGAAGCTGATCTGCCAGCCTTGCAGGTCTGCAGCTGGGTGACATCACCCCCCACCTTCCAGCTGCCTGGCACCTGTGCTGGGGATCTTCCTTAAATCCTGTGGATTTCCTTCCTTTCTGTCTTCCCCTTTTCTTCAACTGATAATTCTCAACAACCCGAGACAGTGTATCTATGATCTCCCAGGCATTTCTATGTTCTTATACATAAAATAAAACCTTCCTGAAGATTGCAATTGCTTGGGGATTTCCCTTCTTCAAGCCTCTTTGGGTATCTTGAGTCTCTCTGACTTCTCGTGCTTGTTTGTGAAGTTAACATTTTGGTAGCACATTCTGAGTGTTTTTGTTTTATGAATTCCAGTGTAGATGGAAGCTCTCCCCAAGAGGGGTGTTAAAAGCAGGTGTTTTTAAGTGAATGACTCAATATCCACATGCATGTTTCTGTGACTAAGAGCCATCTTTTTCTTCTAGACATCAAATTGCTCTAATTTTCAGACAGCTTTGAGGTGGTCACCTGACTTGTTTAAGGATGTTAGTGCCTCTCTATGGAACGCTTACTGCACTTAGAAAGCTCTGTGTGTGTGTGCATGTTTTCCATAAACGTGTGTGATGTATAATCAGAGCAGTTTGTCCACAGCTTCACGTTGCCCTTCCCTCCCATACTGATTAAGGAGAAATGAAGCTGTAACATCTATGACTATGTCTTTAGGAGGCTTGCCTCCATGTAGGTGGTCCTCCATGGACCCATTTTGTTGGATTTACCTGTGCTTTTCTAGTGGTGAACTTGAGGGTCTGCCAGCTCTAGAGAACCTCCTTTCTTAGTCTATGCAACTTGTGCTTGTCCTAGTTGATAGGAATTTGTGAGCTTTTGGGACCAGAGTTACCTGAAGGAAGCAGGAGGAAAGTGAGATGACATTGTGGTGGACATATGACATTCACAGTTTCCCATACTGGTATGTTCAAGAGCCTCACCTGGGAAATGCTGAGAGAGCATCTTCTAAAGATGTGATCACAAAAGCTCTGGTGACACCACTCTACTGGTTCTTTCTCAGAGTGCAGGGGTACCTGTTTGTAGAGTAAGGACTCTTAGAATCCTGTACTTGCTTGGATTGCCTCTCTGTTATCTGAATTTCCCAAAGGTGTTTTAATAGTCATGTTTCTTGGTACACACTCAGCAGTGTGCTTGTGGGACGCTGCTCTTCAGGGCATTGGTTGAGAATAGAGGAGTAGATAAAGCCCAGGAAACTGGCACCAAAATACTCACATGGTTTGAAGCTCATTGAGAATGATGTCACTTACGATCTTGGACGGTACAGAGAGAGCAGATCAGGGATGGATGCTAATCAGGACTCAGTCAGCCTAACCACCCCACCTTTCTCGGGTAGGACAAGGATCTTGTCCAAGATCATAGAGTAAGTAAGAGCCTAATGCGGGGGGCTGGGACAGGTCTCCACGTACTTACTGCCTACTGCAAGGTGCCTAGCTCACTGTATTGGCCCAGAAGTTTGGTGAGAGAGAAAGGAGCTGAATGTGTAGATCGAGATCGGTAGTACAGAATTTGCCTACCATACTCCACCAGGCACTGGGGTGGCCTCACAGCACCAGGTTAAGTACGTTAATTGAGATGGGAGGGTCCACCTTAACTGTGGGCGACACCATTTCATGTGATGAAGTCCTAGGCTGAATAAAAAAAAGAGAAAGTGAGTTGAGTGCACGCAGTTATCACCCTCTGCTTCCTGGCTATGGATGCAATGGGACAAGACGCTACATAGCCGTGCAGCTGTGAGTTCTCCGCCAAGATGGAGTATACCCTCAAGCTGTGAGCCGTAATAAACCCTTCCTTTCTTTCTTCCTTCCTTACTTCCTTTCTTTCTTCCTTCCTTCCTTGTTTCTTTCCTTCCTTCCTTCCTTCCTTCCTTCCTTCCTTCCTTCCTTAAATTGTTTTTGCTGGGTCTTGATCCTAGCAACAAGAAAAGCAACTAACTGATAAAAATGAATGCACATGTGTGCAGAGCCCAACCCTGAAAGTAATGAATCTGTGACAGATTCTCTGTGGACTTGAAAGTGCCTTCATACTGTCTCAGGACAGAAGGAGGCATGAGACTCTGGTCTGTGGGTAAAAAAAAAAAAAAAAAAAAGGCTCTGTGTATGGATTCTCTTGCCAGTACCCTGCAAGGTGCTCCACCTGCGTGTCTGTACCGTGTGATAAAGATTGTCCCCAGAACACAAGTAGTGACTCAGTGGTCCGGGGGAGGGCTCACTTACCTGTACCCCTGTGACATGGTTTCAAGGTGGAACCTTAGCATAGTGGCCTGCTCTCTCCCTCTCCAAGTTCCTCAAATTCACACATGGTGGCTAAGTCCTCCCAAACTTTAAGTCAGAGCACCCCTACACTAATACGACCCACCTTGCTAAATTTTAAATTTTCTTTGTGGTAGCTTCTAAGACATCACAATTAGCTGCATGTTGATGATTTGGTGTTTCACTGTCTTCTGTCCCAAAGGGCTGGCTCAAGTTCCCCAAGAACCGATGAGGCAGCCAATGCACAAAACATTTGGTCAGGAATCACTTCCTCTAGTTTTGGCAGGCACGGTTTCAGAAGAGAAGCAGGCGAACAGGACATTTGAGTGACAGTAAGTCCTCAGAGCTCCTCCAGAAGGGCTAAGTACAGTAATTTGGTGTAATGACTTAAATTTAAAACAATAACCCAGAGGCATAATAGCATAGGCCAAGAATACCTACCGCATATGATGGGCTGTTAATGGGAAACGAACAGTTTGATTCAGTAGCAGAGAATTTCCAAATGGCTTCCACTCTAGCCGTGCACAGTGCAGCGTGGAGAGCTAAGTTTTCTATCAGGGTTAATTTGGACCACTTCTTCCCAGCCTGCCGAGGGCCATTCTCACAGTGGAGGCTCTTTCATTGCTCTATTCTTCCTGCACCTTGAGGCAAATGCCTAAGGCTTTCCTTCTGTTCCCCTTTCATTTCCTGCTCCATCCTGCCTCTCAGTGAAGCTGCTCCATCGGAGCCACTTTTCTAAGTAATACGGGGCTACTGGGCCCTGCAAGGCTGCATGGGAGAAGCTGCAGAGATGCTGAGGTCTGCCTAGTAGGCTCAAGGTTCTCCTATGGAACAGGCCTATGGAGGCATACACACAGCAGGGTCTCCAATGGCTGGGGCCACAACCTAAATTTTGCCATTGTTCCTCCCCCAACATCTCTGTCCCACCTGTGATGATGTCAGCTTATGACCCATATTAGATTTTTTTTCTCATTGAGAAAGAATACCCAGCTAAAGCAACATGAAGTAAAAAGGATGTATGTTGTCACAGGGTTTGAAGGCCCACAATCCACAGCTGGGGGAAGTTTGGTGACAGGTGGCTCCATGGTATAGTGTTGGGTTTAGACTCCTTTTCTCCTGATATCTCAGTAGAACAGGAAACAGAAAAGACAGAAAGTGAGACCAGCCTATGAACCTCAAGGTCTGCCTTCATTGATCTCCTTCCTCCAGGGAGGCTCCATTTCCCGAAGGTTCTACAACCTCTCCATACACCATGACCAGGTGAGGACCATGAGTTCAAACAAATGAGCCTATGTGGGGGTGTCCACACCCAAACATGAACAGGGCCAGCACAGTACACTCTCCAAGTCATCTTTTGAGAGAGACAAGGTTAAAATGTACTGTGTTTCAAAGGAATTTAAAAATTTTAAAATCACTGAGTCCAGTCACTCACTCTGGGAAATGAGCCTTCTCTTTACCTTCTTAGGTCTCATGGCTTCTTCCTGGCTCTCCCTCTAGCTTGTAAGTATCTGTTACAGATCCGTCTCCACTTCATCCCAGCAGCATTCTGTGGCCAGCATCTGCCTGTGTTTTCCATCAGAGAGGCCATCCTCACATGGTGCTTCACTTTGAAAGTACACCTGGAAGAATTCAAGTCCAGCTAAACAGTTAATTTAATTGTTAACCTCTTGGATGGCTCAAGGACTCAATCCATAAGAACAGACTTTACCATTATCATTATGAATGGCCAAAAGACATACATGAACCAATGCACGCACATACAGAAGGGGGGGGGGCTAGAAGTCCAAAACTATTTGTGATTCCTTGCAAGGTTGCAATCCTTTTCAGAGAGTCAACATCTTTGGTTCAGTTCAGTAAATAGTCCCTGCAATGGGTTGCACTGTGTTTTCTAAAACATGGTGTTCAAGTTTTAACCCAGTACCTGTCTGTGCACTGACCTCTTTTGACATAGACTCTTTGAAGATGTAGTCAAGATAAAGCTATCCTCCCTACTCAAATGGCTGACATCCTCATAAGAAGAGGAATCTAGAGACACTGGAAAGAACACCATGACAACGAAGAATGAGATTAGAGTGTCAAGGAATGGCAGCACCAGCAGAAGCAGGACAAGAAAGGACTCTCCTTGGGGCCTGTAGAGGGAGCAAGTGACTGCTGATGTTTTGAATTTGCGCTCTGGCCTCTGTAGCTAGAGGAGAATACACACATGTTGTGTTAAGCCCCTGGGTACCTGGTTGTAACAGCCACAGAAAGCAAAATAGAGTCTCAAAGGACTTTTGAGCATAACACTTTTCCAGGGCTGTAGATCAGGTAGGGTTGGACCTAGAAAGCTTCTAGATCTTTCTGGAGAAAGATGATGGTGTTCAGCCACTAGTGGCAAGGACTCTGATGATTCCAGTGTTAATTACCCACCTTCTCTGTCAGTTTATAGCTATTGTGTACCTCTTTCTTCCCTGCACCAGGAGCCTCAGGATTAGAGCTGGGGACTTTTCTGCTCTATCCCTCCACCCATGGACTGTGGCAAGTGCTTGGCTTTGGTATTAAATGGATCTAGTTTAAAATCCTTGCTTCATCGCTTAGGCAATGGAATTTCTATTTCCTCACATGTACAGGGGGATATAGATGGCCCCTGACTTGCAAAGGTTCTACTTACTATTTTCAATTTTAAAGTGATGTAAAAATCAGTATCCATTTAGTAGAACTGCCTTGGGATTCTGAATTTGGATCTTTCCCTAGGTTAGTGGTCAGTGGTGTAATTTCTACCACTCCCTGTTTTGGCGAGGAAACATCTCACTCTTTAGTTCAGGCTAGCCTCAAACTTGAAATCCTCTTGCATGCAGCTCTGAAAGCTGCATGCACAATGCGATTCTCTTTTGTGATGTTGGGGAACTGTCATCTACATGGTCATGAGGTGCAAAACTACTACCCTACACTGCTGTGTGGCCCAGTTATGATGCTCCAGAGGTTAGATACACTCAATGAACTTTCATTTATTTTTTACTGCTATTGTTTCTTGCAGTGCTGGGAATGAACCCAATGCATTTTTAATTTATATTATTTTCAACATTAATATTTTCCTTTAGGAAGCTAATCTCTTTATAAGTTGAGGAACATGTGTACTTGGGTGTTGCCAGGAATTTGAGTGGCACATCCAAGGGACAGACAGAGGACCTGGATTATATCATCTTTTCTTTTAACCATGTTGTTATCTTGGGGAAGTGGCTCGACTTCCTGGATCTTTCTGCATCTATAAACTGAGACTTATAAAATAGTATGAATCCTACAGGGTGTGTGCACTAAGTTAATCCTGTTAGGCACTTGCTTCAGTTTATAAGGGTTTATAAGATGATCAATAATGAATGTTGGTAAGGAAACAGAGTCCCAGGAGACATTGGAGGCTGATCTTATCCAGAGAATATTCTCTGGTCCTCTGAAAAGCACTAGATGATTCACCAAAAGGAAAAAAAAAGGGTATTTATCAGAAGATGGCACCTGCAGTTATTAGAAGTCCCAGCTGTAGAATCAGACAGACCTAAATGCAAACGTGAAACTTGTTAATTACTATCTGGGCTTCTGGGCTCATTTTTCAACCTTCAGGGTCTTGGTGCTTTCACTTCCATGACAGAGCTACTGTTCTCATTGGACTGTCATGTGCAGGTGATTGAAATTAATATGAATATATAGCTACAGGGTGTTAAATGTATTCACAAGTGTTTGTGGATACTGTTTGTATTTGTCAGGATTAAATTTGGCTACACACAAACACACACACACATGCATATATACATAAATAGTGTCTTAAAAATCTTTCTAGTTCATTTTCTCTGTAAAAGGAGTTTGAAGAGAGTCAGTCCAAGAATAAGAAGGCAGTATCATACCTCTGGATCAATAGGGACTGGCATCTTTCCAGGTAACATCTATGCTCAAGGTCACGTCATGATTCAATGTGACATCTAGTGGTCTTGCTTCCATGTCCAGATTATGACCAGCACGAAAGCAAAAGTACGGTTGCCGTGTAGACAACAAGGACTACCTCCTAACTGGAGCCAGCTCCTACTTTTTCTTCAGCTTAATTAACACGATTCAACTCTTTTTAAGGCAGTGGTTCTCAACCTTCCTAATACTGCCGCCCTTGAATGCAGTTCCTAATGTTGTGGTGATACCCAATTATAAAATTATTTTCATTGCTATTTCATAACTGTAATTTTCCAACTGTTAGGAATTGTAATGTAAATATCTAATATGAAGATGGTTTTAGGCAACCCTGTGAAACGGTTGTTTGACTCCCAAAGGATTGAGACCCACAGGTTGGAAATCACTGCTTTAAGAATCAGCTTACAAGTCTACACAGTGCTTGTATCTTGTTGGCCAGAAGTTAGCCACATGGCCACATCTGGTTGCAAGGAAGCATGGGAGATATGTTCCTAGAGCTGTATTCAGTAATATCCAAGCTCTGCTACTAACTACTCCTAAAGTAGAAATTGATATGAACATACAACTAGAATTATCCGATAGATAATTTTTAAAAAGTTGCATGCCAGGAATCCTGCTCTTTAGGAATACCCACCTTTTAATATGACCTGGCCTGCAGGTCAGTCAACTAGGGACCCTGGAGGAGAGAGTGAGGGGCAAGGGGACAAGAGGAGCGAGAGAATGGGACAAGACAGGATTCTCTGATCAAGTCTGTTTATTGAATGTTTTTACACTGCATACATAGGCTAAGGAGGGGGTGAAGAGAGGAAGGAACTAGCCAAGGGCAAACCTGCAAAAACAGGATGTTTTACACCTGGAGGAAGTCTAACTCTATATTTTGTAACTACCAAAGGATAAGCAAAAACTAAGAAAAACAACTCTTGTGGCCAGTGGTGGAAAATTACCGACTGCTTAAGAAATTCCACATCATGGCATTGATGAAGACAAGCCTGGGGGGATCGGCCTGCCACATTAATACAATGTTTTAATATTTGAAAGAGAGTGATATGGGTGATATAGGTGTTCTTAGAAGGAGAGATGAATTGAGTTTGAAGGTATCCCAGAAGGCTTCACTGAAGAAGGGGTGATTGAGGTGCGGTGTGATGTTTGGGAGGTTAGCCAGGATACCAGGGAGGGAAGGGGTTTCTAACAGAAGGCATAGTATTCATCAAATCTAGTTGTTTCATGACTGCAGAAGACCAGGCTAGCTGGAGGGAATTTATGTCACAGAAGGAAGGCTGGGTCTCCAGCAGCTAGCCTGCATCTCCTCTAAGTCTGTGATCTCCAGGGAGATGGGCAGGAGTGCTGAGCCCTGCTATCTACCAAGGTTTCAGAGTTATCATCATTTCACCAGACAACAACCTATTTGTTGACTTGAAACCAGCCAGACATTGAAAGAAATATATTTATCGAGAAATAACTGACATGTGCGAAATAGATATTTACTACCTACTTGCTAAACATGAGTGAATTTGTGTTTAATAATCATTTTTTCAATTAACTCACAAAGTATGTTCCATTAATTTTAAATTAAACTCAGATTTGCAAAACTCCAATTTATAATGTTATCACATCATCTCTTCCCAGCTTGTTTCTGATGGTTCCCTGTTGGTGAACGAGTCTCAGTTGATGCCCTTAGAGATGAATCTATTTTCCTATTAATAAGCAATTATAGGCTGAAGGTTAAGAACACCTTCTCCTATTGATCTACTTCGTGCCTGTTTTATTTCCTAAGTTTTTATTTCCTGTTTTATTTCTAAGTCCATCGAGTGTCACTAGCATATGGAACATTTTGATGCTCAATGCTGACAGGCTAACCTTGACCTTTGCCCTTTGTTAGTGGTAGGAGCCCTTGACAAACCTTCCAAACAGAACATCTCTCCCTGCAATGCAGAGAGAGTGTCTTGCTGGAGTCAAAAGACCTGGGTGCTCATTCTGTGTTTTGTGTTGTGATCCTGGATGAGTCATACATGTTTTTCCTTCAAGAATTTGCATTAGGATAAAGCTGAGCAGTACTGCTCACTGCAGTACTTCTTAGTGATATTACTATGTGCGCTGGAATACTGCCAGCTTTACAGGGTCTAGAATCAGCTAGGAGACAAGCCTATGGGCATGTCTATATGAGATTACCTAGATTAAGTAGAAACATCTATTGTAATTCCATGGGCTGGTGTCCTAGACGTCATTAAAAGGAGAGAAGATGCTGAGAGCGAACATTCATTGCTCTTTGTTTTCTGACTGCAGAAATATTGTGACCAGCTGCCTCATCCTCCAGTCATCTAGTCTTCCCTGCCATGATGGATTGCACTCTCAAACTGTGGGTCAAAATAAATCCCTCCTGCCTTAAGTCGCTTTTGCCAGGTGTTTTCTTACGGCAGTGAGCCGAGCAACTATCAACTACCGTATCGTACAAGGAGAATCTACAGCTGGGTTTAGTTTTGCTAAATTAGTCTTTTTCTCTTCCTCTCCCTCCTCCCCAATCCTCTCCTTTCTCTGTTCCTGGGATGTGTGTGGTTGGGTGAGTTTGGAAAACAGCTGGGGAAAGGCTGGGCAGGATATTTACAGAATCTTCTGTCCATCATCCACCCCAGCTTTTCTCCCTTCCCTCTGTCTGGATTAGAATACAAGTACAGACACTGCCTGAAATCCTCTGTAACCTTGACTTTCTAGCAACTGCCTTCAACATTTGACCCGCTACATTCCCCAAGGCAGCTGTCATGTGCTTAGCATCTCCCACAGTAACGTTTAAGTGCTAGCAAGAACTCTAAGGGTTCATTATCAAACAGCAGTGCAGACAGGCTTTTCAGAGGGCTTAACCACATTCATAGGAAGTACAGTGAGAGGGACCAATACAGTCCACTGGCCATACCATGTTGCTGCCGCTGCAGAAAGCCATCAAGTTCATCCTTCTATCCCTATTAGAATCATTATAGTTTCACAGACCACCACCAGAGGCTGGGAAGTCCCCACCTAAGCCAAAGAGATGATTTCACCACCTAATTCATGAGCATACAGGAAAACTCCCAGACACCCCAGATGATACATGCCCAGAAGATGGAGGTGCTTGGCTGGCCGATGCTCATTAATCACCCTCTTTCCTTGCCTAGAATCCTTTAGGTCATGACCCTTTTATTGAGCTTGACTTACTGCTGCAGGACTGTGATCCTGGCTACAAGAAGCTGATGTAGAAAGATCCCAAGTTCACGGTCTGTCAGGGCTAGAAAGTGAGTTCAAGACCAGCTTGGGCAACTTAGTGAGACTCTCCCAAAATAGAAAGTGAACATAGAGCTAGGCATCTAGTTCAGTAGCAGAGGACTTGCCTAGCATACACAAGACCACAGAAAAGAAAAAAGGGTAATTGTTGAGAACCCTAGCCTCTGGTATTTGCTGACCATCCTTGTGAATTGGTTTACCATTTGTTTGCCATCCGTTTGCCAGTTCAAATATCATCTGTAAAGATTTGGCATTAACCTATTTTTTTCTCTTCAGAGTTACTATCTTCATGATTTTATTTACTTCTTTTTGATCTATCACAGAAGTAGGTATGTTCTATCGGAACAACGACTTTACCATATTTGATGCTATATATTCTCAATGCAGAAATATTCTTCAATATATAAAAGGAAGAAGAACATTAAGAAAGATTATTTTAACAAGAAATCGGATCCAGTTTGGATACCAGCACCGTCCTCTGATAACTCTGTGCCATTTGGTAAGTGTCTTGCCTTTTAGCTTTCTTAAAGGCAAAACAACTGACAGCAATATTTATTGCGTGAATATTGTTGTGAGACAACCATGAGGTAACAAAAACAAAGCACCTACCACACAAAATCCATCTCATAAACGGGCTCCCCTGTCCCGAGACTGGGAAAATGGACTAGATCGTCAATATCATCTCCAGTTCTAAAAACGATTTGATCCCTTTGTTTTGAGACAGGGTCTCATATAGCCTAGGTTACTGATACGGGCCCACTGAGAGGTGTGTGTGTAAACTCGCACAGTTTTTTTATAAAAAGGGTCAAAAGTTTGTTTGAATGGTTGGATGAAGCATTTGTCAAAAGGTAGCCTACTGAAAAGGAGTTGGAAATGCCTGATATCCCTTGGATTAGTGTTGATGAAGGGATTTTAGGGCTCAGGGAAATCACAGTGCTAGAGTGGGTACCCTGTGTAAAACCTAATCCTCCATAATGAGAAGGCCCAGAACACATGCCCTTCACTAATCCTGTAAGAAGCAAAATGGCGAGAGGGCAGCTGCACATTTGAGGAGTTTTGTCGTTGCCCTTTTCTTTGTGCCAGACCTTAGAGTTAAAGGTGTTGCTCAGTTAGATGAATTAAATGTAGTGAGTTCGACTTGGCCCTGAAGTAGCAGGGGCCAGGTGGCCGCACTGAATCGCCAAAGGCAAGCTGATTGCAGGTACTGTAGTGGGCAAAATAGACAAAACAATGTTAATAATGGCCTAATCCGTATGATCAGCTCAGGCAAAGTGAATTTTATGGTGGTATGACTGGTAAGGACCTTTATCATCATGTTTCCAGGCATAAAATAGATAGGAAGCCTACTTTATTTTTGTTTGATCTGTGTAACTGAAAAAAAAATTCTCAAACAAATGAAAGGAAGGTTTCAGTGCAGCAAAAGGAAATCTTAGTCCATGAACCAGTTTCCAGACATGAGCAGTTTGAAGATCCAGAACCTCTTGAATGAAGTGATGGCCAGATTCCCCTGAAGAAGGGACCTTGATAAAATACCTGAGAATTTTACTCTTAGCCTATCTCCAGTCTTTTTTCAAGGGGACTTCCAGTGTCTTTTGCAAGGATAACTGTACACTGAGGGAAAGGAAATAATCAGACTTTCTAGGGCCTATTGACTACTGGTTTTGAGTTGACACAATTCTGGGGGATCCCAAGAAACACTGTGGCCCTCCAGTTAAGGTAGGGGCTTATGGAGGTTAGGTGATTAATGGATTCTTGATTGAAGTCTGACTCACAGTAACTCCAGTGGGTTTCCGAATTCACCCTGTGGTTATTTCTCTAGTCTCAGAATATACAATTGGGATAGATATACATAGAAATTGGCAGAATTCTCCCTGATCTATGGAGTGAGGGTTATTTCAGTTGGAAAGGCTAAATGGAAGCCTCTAGAGTTGCTTCTGCAAAGAAAATAGTGAATCAAAACCAATATTGCATCCTGCATATAAGTCAGGATTCTCTAGAGGAACAGAACTTAATGGAATGAATCCATCTCTCTCTCTCTCTCTCTCTTTATATATATATGTGTGTGTGTGTATACATACCTATATATGTAGATACACACACACACACACACACACACACACACACACACACACACACACATATATTACAGACTGCTCATATATTACAGACTGTGGTCCAGCTAGTCCAACAATGGCTGTCTATGAATGGAAGGTCCAAGAATCCAGTAGTTGTGCAGTCCACAAGGCAGGATGTCTCGTATGGTCTTCAGTATATGCCAGAATCCCAAAAACGTGGGCTTTAAGTTCTATTGGCCTAGAAGTTTTGTTTTCAGAGGAAGCACTCCTGAAGGAGACACATTCCATTGAACTGGAAGTTCAGACTTCTCCTTGACCATTTTTGGCTTCTAGTGCCCTTAAACAAAGGCTAAGAAAGGAGTAAGGATATTAGGAAGGGTGATTGATCTCAATCATCAAGAAGAAATTGGATTGCTTCTCCACAGTGAAGGTAAGAAAGATTATGTTTGGAGTGAAGCAGATCCTTTAGGGCATCTTGTGGTGCTACCATCTTCTGTGGTTAAAGTCAATGGGAAACCACAAAAGGCTAATCCAGGCAGGATGACAAAGGGCACAGACCCTTTAGGAATGAGGATATGGGTCACTCTTCTAGGAGAAGAGCCAAGACCTGCTCAGATGCTTTCTCAGGGTGGAGAAGATACAGAATACGTAGTTGAGAAAGGTAGTTAGTTATAAATACTAGGTAAGGCTGAAAGAAAATGCAACAGGCAGCAGAGTCTCATGCAAGAGGTTTATTGGGGTGAGGTGAGACATGAAGTGTCCGCTTCTGAGTGGAGGGAAGAAGAAAGAGAGAGGGTTAGAGAAGGGGAGAGGGAGAGAGACAACAGAGGAAGAGAGGCAAAGAGAGAGACAGAGAGAGAGAGAGGGAGAGAGAGGGAGAGAGGACCAGAGAAAGGGGTCCAAAGAGGAGAGAGAAAGGCCAAAGAGCAGAGGAGTCCAAAACTCACCAGGATTATAAGGCACTGATGACACAGGACAGGTACTGGTCTGGGGGCAGGTACAGGGGCGGTACCTGGCTAGAGGGTGGGGAGTGTCAGGAACATGGGGGATGGGCGAGCTCCAGGGAGGGAGCTCTGGCCAATTCACAACAAAGGCCACATGACCAGTTTCAGAAATTAGGATTATAATTGACAAGAGTGTATCTGTTGTATTTTGTTAATAATGTGTTTGTGCAGATGGCTGTTTTCTTGATTTCCTCATCATGTAATGTAACAGAGAAAACATCAGTGGTTATCATAACCAAGTTTGAAATATTAGAAGAGTATCCCTCAAGGGACCTTGCCACCTATTCCAAATCTCTGGGGTCGGAAGAAGGGATAGTTATACCATGTTAGGCATAATTACGGCCTGGTGTATTAGTCAGGGTGTTCTAGAGAAGCAGTTCTCAACTTTTGGATCATGACACCTTTGGGGAGTCAAACAATCCTTTCACAAGTGGATTTCTGGTGCTTGGTGACCAACAAGCCTAGCCAAATTGGTGAGTTCCCAGGAAAAGAGAGAAATCCTGTCTTTAAAAAAAACCCAATGTAGGCTGGGCAGTGGTGGCGCACACCTTTGATCCCAGCACTTGGGAGACGGAAGCAGGTGGATCTCTGTGCATTCGAGACCAGCCTGGTCTACAGTGTGAGTTCCAGGACAGCCAGAGTTACAACAGAGAAACCCTGTCTCAAAAACAATAAGAATAAAATTAAAATATGGTAATGAAATCAAAAGCTCCCAGCACAGTGGCAGCAGATTTGGTTTCCCTGCATGTTTCTAATATCTAACACTAACAATTGCTCAATGAATACTATTTTGAAATTCTTGGCCAAGACTGTAGACCCACATATCATCCCAAAAGAAACAGAAAAATAACATGTGATATACGCTGTGGTGTAAGCAATGTGTCACACTTAATTTATGGCCAAGCCTTATCTCAATACCAGTCTGGGATCTTGGTAACACCACTGCTACTTTCTGAGCCTTTGCATCCTTGCCTGGAAAAGGAGGGCCTGCAGTACATGAATTATCCTTAATATAGTTATATTTAAGCTGGGGATATAGCTCAGTTGGCAGGGTACTTGGCTACCATGCACAAAGCCCTGCGTTTGATCCCGGATACTCCATAAAACCTTGCATGGTGGTGACACCGATGTCAGCACTTGGGAGGCAGAAGCAGGAGGATCAGAAGTTCAGGGTTGTCCTCTGATACATAAAGTATAAGACTAGCTTGGGTGGCTCAAAAGAAAAAGATTTTCATAATAAAGAGAAGTAGATCCAATATCATGATTGGTTCTTCCCCCATTAGGCTTTGGTGAGGTTTCTGGAGCTGAGAGTATTTCCTATAGAAGTCAACAGCCTCCTTAGAAGAATGCAAAGCTGTTCATATTCATACCTTTGTTCAGCCCCTGAGGCTGATGATAAAGCCGTAGATGTAGGTAACCTTAAAGAAGACTCTAAACATACTGGGAAGACTCTTACCTGTGATATAGCATGGTTCCCTTGTCCCTTGTGACTCAGATACCTGTTGAGAGCTAAGTACTGGCCAAAACATCCAAGACTGGTGGATAGTTCACATCTTGAGTTGAGCACAGTCCCTGGTCCCCTGGATTGCCTAGCTGTGGGTGGCCCTGCTCTCCTCATCTCTGGTCTGCTCCAAGAATCTGCACTGGGCAGGAGGAGCAAGTGGAAGAGGGACAAGAAATGGAACCACCAGAATGGGTTGAAAGGAAGGGAAGGAGTTGGGTAGGGAGGCTGGAGGAGCTGGGGAAGAGGGGAGAGGAAACCATTCCTATTACCTGTCTTAATTTTTCCTGAGCATCAGCAACACCACCCCAAGCAGATCAAAATCCCCTACTCAGACCCCTTAGTTTGAATTAAAAATAATTCTAAGCCAAACCATGGTGCCTAAATCTATCGCAAATGTCAGTAGCTGGGCCTGAAGCCAGAGCTGTGATCTCCCCCATGTCAATAAATCCTTGAAGTTCCTTCTCCCTTGGAAGCCTGGGCTTTTTCTAATGCTGTGCTTTCTACCCCGGGCTGCCCTTTCATGAGTAATTTCTTTTAACCCGAGGATCACAGCTGTGAGCTATAATGAAAAGATTTCTTCTGGCCCAAGACTGTGAAGAAGTGGCTGTGCCAGCAGAAGGAAGCTGGGGGAGGGGAAGGGGAGATATACAATTAAATATTAGGTTTTACCAGTGCCTGGCCAGAGACTGCGGAGTCAGCAGGAGAGGCCAGGGTAGGATGCACCATCTGCTCCCACACCAAGAGATGCACAGGTGGTCCAGATAGACGCAGAGTCCTTCAGACCAGTCCAAGCTGGTGGATACTGGGACCAAAGGGATACTAGCAGGAAGACTGACTTGGTGACATAAGTAGCAGGAGAAACAGAAAGTGATTTGTGCCTTCAGGTGTCTGCCCTGGACTTCATGTATCTTGAGGTCTGAGAAGCACAGAAGGAGAGCCCCAGGCCTTCAAAGAGTTCTGGTTGGTCAACTACCACCAACCTTCAGCTCAGAGCCAGAAATTGGAGGTATGCTTGTGTGATCAGTACTACTCAGTATATCTTGTGGAAAGGCATACATCTGTCCACCCTGACTTTCTCGGACTCTCCCTTGTTTGGACAAAGTGTGTTCTACATGGACAGGGAGAGAAAGAGAGACGTAAAAATTCATTTTGGGATGAACATTCAGCTTCAGGAGGCAGGGCCTGTCTCCGTGTGTGGTCCTAAAGCTCACTCCTGTCTCTGTTCCTAAAGAAGCAGAAGCCTTCTGCTTCCAGATGTAAGGAATCCCAGTTGTTCACATGTGAGATTTCTATTTTTTCCGAGAAGCCATCAATTCAGATCAGTTTAATACAATTGAAATATATTTGGAGGCGTTTTTCACTATCCCCGGAGAAAATTCACTTTGGTTCTGCTATTGAACTCAGCTGGTGGGTACTGCTTGGGTGCTATTTAGGTAGCCCCGTATTTCCTTGTGTAATAACATGTTCCTAAGAGGTTGTCTAAAATTTGAATTTTGGTAAATAGGATCATATTTTAGTGTAATAGAAGTGTTTGTTGGTTGAAAGAATTCTTTGGTGGAACATTTTATTCAGTGGAGACATTCCTTTTGTAACGCAAATAACCGTTCTCAATTTATCCTTTTCTTTGTGCGCATGGTTGCTCACAAATCAGGTTTTGCTTGAATTGAGCCATTGCTGACATCAGTGGCCAGTGTCAGCTTGTTCCACAGCAGCAAAGGCAGGGAATACGTTTATTTGTAGTGGGCTACAACTGACCTGACTCCAGGTATGTTTGACGCCACACAGGAACGTGGCTAGGAAGTTTGGGCACTTCCATATCCAGGGTTGAGCGCTTTCTGGTAACTGTGATATGGACTGTGGTGTCTCCGTGGTGGAGTACTCATGAATGTGTGAGGTCTTGGATTTGTTCTCCAGGACCGTCAGAACTACTCCCGCACTCCTCACAGCCTATCTTGAATCAGCAATGTGGCCCTGATAATGCTATTACTACGTTTTAGTTTTTTGAATAAAAAAAAAAAAATCTCACGGTCAGGGGCTGGAGAGATGTCTCAGTGCTTAAAAGTGCTTACGGCTCTTTCAGAAGACACTTGCACCCTCACAGCAGTTCACAACCATATGTAGCCTCAGTTCCAGGGCATCCAATGCCCTCTTTTGACCTCTGAGGGCTCCTGCATACATGTGGTGCACATACACACACTCACACAGACATACATAAAATAAAATAACATGTAAACCTTCATTTTTAAAATGTATATACATATATTATATATAAATATGCAATATATATATATATTGCATATTTATATATATATAAATGTGTATATATATATGTATATATATATATATATATATATATATATATATATATATATATTAAAGCTTAGTGTTAGGGTGTGCATTTATTGAAAAATTTGTGAATGCCATTATAAGAACTCTGAATATGACTTGATTTCCTCCTAACAGAATTTTTGTGAATGGAGTCATTGGGCAGGAGAAATACTCCCATCAAACCGGAGGGCATCTTTTCTTCATGGTTTCTCTTTCAGTCACAGAGAAGGAGCAGTTATCCATGGTCTGTGAGTGCCAGGGATGAGAGAGGGTCCTGCTCACTCAAGAGCTCAGGGAGGTGTTAGCTTCCTGCGGCCACCTGGCTCCTCACAGAGTACCTGCGTGCACGGGCACGGTCCTGCTCAGGGCAGCAGCATTGCATTATACCAAAGCTTCCTTTGCGGAATGCTGGGATTCTATGGCAAAGGTCTCTTTTTAAAAGTCATCCTCTTAATTTACAGAAGGATCAGCGGGGAGACTTCTCAGGTGCTGAAATCTAATAGAAGCCACGGCACTGAAACTGAGAGGTGACAGGAGCCAAGGAGAGTGATGGAGACTACGAACACTCCATTCTCCCCTGGGGGTCCAGCATTTCGATGAGAGCCTGGCTGTAAAGGGTGTTTAGCAGCCAGTCTTTATTTGAAGCACCGAGGATTTATTGGGTGTTTCTAGTAAATAAGAAGAAAAAGATCCAACTGCATTCGTGAAACCGGTGGAATGAAGAAAAATGAAACCATTTTTAGGCAGAGCCCTGGAAAAAAGCCACAGAACAGAAGGAGGGGATGCCTGGGTGGGGGCAGCATCTTTCCTTGGGGTGGGAATTGAAGGGGACCCCCAAATCTTAGGAAGCAGCTGCAGGCTCAGGCAGACAGAAGCCGGCAGGAAGTGGGCAGGGATTGGGGAGCATCATGAGTAGAGGGGGCACATTGCATGTTTCCGAGTAAGAGATGTGCAGGCTCAGAAATGGCCTGGAGGAGGAGGCCTCCCTCACTTTTTGACTCGACAGTGGCTGAAGAGCCCATAGCAGGAAGGTACAACAGCCGGCGCAGAGGACAAGGCATTGTCAACAAGGCCAACGAGATATGGCTGTGGTCTGAGACTTGATGAGTTCCGGGCGGTATGAGCCCGTCTTCATTTGGGTCCCCAGAACTTCTTGCAGCACCTCTGAAGTTCCCATAGACAGAGTTAGAAGAACAAGGCCTCCAAGCTACTGAGTTTTGTGAACTCTACTTTTTTCTCTGAGACTCGAGTGACACAGGAGCTACACACTCAAGAAGATGATAAGGGGATCATGAGCTATGAGGTCCGACTCTCCTTTTCCTTCCACCGACAGCCTCGACTGAGGAAGGGTTTTGTCCTGTCTTGAGATTAGCTTGCTTAAGCTGCTTGTATTCCACACAAGTACTGAGGTACCCATGTTTTACACGTCACCCCAGGTGCAATCCTGCAAATACGTTCATGCCGTGACATCTCGGATAGAATCCAAAGATCTTAGTCCAAACACACAGATAATTAGAAGAGAGTGTGTACCAAAGCACTATCAACTGTGGACATTAGGCAGTCATGGTTGGAATAACATGAGTGAATTCATACATAATGCATACATTCATGCATACATACTCACACACATATACGCTAAACGTTTACTGTATTTAATACTATGTTTGCTCAACAGGAGGATATTAAAAATATATACTATTTATTGTCCATAACCTCAAAATTTACTAATCGAATGGTTCAGTGGTTAAATGCACTGGCTGTTTTTCTATAGGACCCAGGTTCAAGTCCAGCACCCAAATGGCTGCTCCTCACCATCTGTAACTCCTGCTCCAGAGGATCCGGTGCACTCTTACATTCTTAGTGGGCACCATGCGTGCATGTGGTACACTTACGTTCATGGATGTAAAACACCCAAACACATAAAGTAAGCACTAATAATATATGTTATAGTAATATAAATATATACATTACTTATATCTTACTATATTTAAAATGAATGAATATTTATAGAAAATGAAATAGCTGTGTATGGGGAAAGAATAAATTATGGTTCTATAGGCTTCCTAGCATAATAATGGCTATTGCTTTTTGTCTTAAAGACTGATATGGCTTCAACAAACTTACTCAAACAAAATAAGAAACAAAGTTGTCACTCACTACCTCTGGCTTGGAAGGTTTTTGTCTAGGGGAGAAAAGAATGGGGTTCTAGATGTTCATCTTTTCTCACTGATCTCTCATGCATAAATGATCTTGTCTTTGCGTGTGAGAATGTCTCTCTGGGATCCTTTTTCCTTAGAGGGTCTGATATAATACAATGATACAATGTTGATTTTGGCAGAAACTGGTACCATGGTAGTGATTATTTGAGAATGGGTCAAATGGGATGATTGGACAGTAAAAGCACCTTTATTAATTTTTGTATTTCAGAGTCTGGATACATCATTTGGTAGTCATAAAAGAATCAAGGTAAATCCTGAGCTAGGTTGTGTTGGGGTGGAGGTGGAGTTTCTCTAGAATTTGTGGATCCTAACGTAATGCATCTACAGGGTAATTGAGCCTATAATACTTCCATCTCAAAGTTTGGCATGTTGCATTGGAGGCCCTGTAAACATTACCATCAGATATCTAATTCTGTGTCTTTAAATAGGATTTCTCCTTTGTTTTATGTCAATAGTATTTATGAATACTGAAAAGCAGAAAAGAATTATCATTATTTCATTTTGTTTTCATTCAGAAACTCGGTGTTAGGCTAACTTTAATGTGCTAGCAGCAATTGTCATTGAGGCACAAAGTTTTAATTAAGCTCACACATGATTATTTTCCACCAAACAGCCTAATTTATGAAATTGCTAATTGAACTAGCAGGTGCAAGCATCAGCTGGTACTGTATTATTGGTATGCAGCGCAGCATGGGTGAGTACCTGGTGCAAAACCAGATTATATATAGAGAGCATACTTTAGCCATTGTCCTTCAATGACACCTATTCATTCAAAAGTATTTATTGTCCTCTTCCCTTTTGTGGCTATCACAGAAGCAGCAGCCACCAAAATGAAGTTTATTCCCTTCGTGACTTCTGACTAAAGCAAGAACCATAAACTGCATTTCAATGCACCTTCTCACATCTGGAGGAAGATTATGTCTTCCCCTCTTTCCAAAGAGCTGAGACAGAAGTGTAACGTTTGATCTATGCCCAGTTTCAAAGGATGATGAAGTTCAGGTTGTCCAAAGACACAACTAAGGTCAGCTAAGAAGTTCAGGCATACGGGAAGAAATATGTCGTCTATATTGGATGAGTACGACTGGAAATGACTAATGGCACAACTGTCCATGTGGGCATCTGCCTCTGAAAGGCAGTTATCACTGGGTTTAATACTGAAAAAAAAAATTCTGAAAAGGAAAGCCAAGTCTCACTAAGTGGGAAAGGACAAATACAGCCAATGAAGAAATTATTGGAAAGATGCAAGAGAGAAGTCCATGCACAGCTCCCATTAAAGACTGCTTAAGTAGAAAAATACGCATTGACAAATTGTTCCAGTTATTAATACAAATAATATCTCCCACAGCAAATGAGTTTATAGCTTAAAAATAGTGTTTTTCTTTTCTTTCTTTCTTTTTTGTTTCTGCATGAGACTATCTAAATTCTGCCTGGCACATGGTCTTCCATGTGGTGATGATTCAGGAACTTGGGCTCCTCCCATCTTCCGACTCCACCATTGATGAGCTTCTTAGGTTCCTTCATTTCTAACTGGCGGTTGTTGGAAAAGATGCTGAGGACAGCAAGCACATCCCTCACTTGTTAACTACTTCCACTTAGAAGTCCAGTGCATCACTTCTGATCACGTCTCCTGGCAATAAGTGTCCTGGAAGAGTGAGGCTGGGAAGTACAGTCTCCAGTTTGGTACACCAAGTCTGTTTTATGGTCATCTTTGGAATATGGTGGTCAGTCATCTCTGCCATAAGTCCCAGGGAAAGAACAGTGGGACAACAAGCAACTGAAGGTGATTTCAAGAAGCATACCCTCTTTCATTTGAAAATGCTAAATGCTCTAAAATTCAAGGCAGACTCAGCAAGACAAGCCTACTAAATGGAAGGGAAAGGAGAAGAATGTGTGGAGATAGGGCAGGAAATCAGTGTGTCATAGAATGCTTCTCTTAGAAAGTGGACTATCAAGGAAAGAACTGGATGCTATGAGGAATCCAACTATGTGAATATCAACAGGAAAAAAAATGCAGAGGGTTGGGCACATTAGAAGGCCATGTAGCTGGAGAGGAGAGCAGGAGATGGTCCCCAAGCAGACACATCATAGCCCAAGGCTTCAGCTGAGGTTCTCTCTCCGCAGGTGACTCTAGTTTGTATCAATTTGGCAATGAAAATGAACCAGGATATCGAAGATCTCTACATGGTTTTGTAGGTAACTTTCCAGAGACACAACTTTTCATAAAATAAAATGGATAAGCTTGGTAGGTTTTTGAGAAATGTATAGGCATCTAAATATAATAAAGATGGATTATGGGATGGAGAGATGGCATGGCAGTTAAATGCCAAGGCTTGCAACCCTAAGATACAGATGTTTCCACTACCTGCCTCATATCTTATACTCATTCCTTATTAACTGGTAGACACTTTCTTTGTTGCTTTCTCATTGGATTGAGCTTGGTGGTTAATTGGGAGAAGTTTGAAACAGTGCCTGGCAAATAGCAAGCGCTGTGTAATTCACCATTAAACAGTTCATTTTCCTCTTTCTCAGAATCTCGTTATGGACCAATGAAGAATGAATGTAGATCCCCACTTTTGTGTTCAAGTTCACGGGATACAATCTCTATGATCCAGAACTGGCACCTGAGGTTGTCCTGTTGCTCAGTGTTAGCTGGAAAGAGCTGGAATCAACTGGGAAACTGCTACATTGTTGATCCCTGTAGCTTCTGCCCTGTTTCTTTATCAAATGACAAGAACCCATACTTTTTCCTAAATGATGAATGACTTCGAGCTATTATCCTATTGGTTTTGGTTAAATGCATAGACAGGCTTATTAGTATCATGAGGAACAGAATCTAGTTACACGTAGGTAATACAGTCATCCTTTTCTGTGTGAAGGGAATCATTCTAAGGGCTTTGCATGTGTAATTTTCATTAGTATACCCAAGAGTTTTGCGCATAAGGCCTTAGATATGCTTTGTAGGTGGAAACTCAATTCAGTGAACAACAAATTACTGAGTACAAGTAAGTACTAGGCTCCCTTACTCAGTTGTTATGCACACTCTTCTGAAGGGTACCATTGGGTACTGGAGAAGAACATAGGCAGACACCAGGTCTTGTTCCAGCTTGACCAAGTGCTGGCTGCTTGAACTTGGGAAATGGTGTATGGAGCACTTTCGATCTGCAGTTCATCAGCTCTGAAGATTTCTAGCATTCTACTCGGCTCCAGCCTTCTGAGATTTTTACTATGTCTCTGACTATTATCTTACAGTAACGACGTCTTTTCAACACCCAGGCCTCCTGGGTGAAAGGTGATTGTGGGCAGAGATGACATTGATTGACATGGATTGCACAGAACCATCACCTATTTCTCTCAGTGGCTTTCTAGTGGTTTACCATCAGGATTGAGGAGCTGAAAGTCCCCCGACTTCAACTTCAGGAAGAGCCGTGAACAAACCTGCTAGGTTCAAGCTTCAGGCTCATCTGGTTCCCAGAGTACTCATCCCAGAGCACTAGCCTGAAGAGCTAGTTTTAGTGCCTGGTATTTATTATCTCTGTGGAACCTTGGCCCTGAGCCTGGAGCTGGGCATGTAGGGTGAATGATTACACATGGGGCTCTCATGCATCTAACTTTAAAAAATCTCAATTACATCAGAAAGGGGGTTCAGGGTAACAGATGGGGTCCTGGGGACGATAGTGTAAATAACAAACAAAGGCATTTTCTGTGATGTATCACTGGTCCCTGGGAACACAAGAGCCAATTCTTCAGCTGGAGTGCCCAGAGACGGAACATCCAGGAGGTGGCAGCACATGCAAACATACAAACGAGAAAACACGTTAGCCTGGTGAGATCTGGATTGGTGGGAGGTTGGGAGGGTATGAGTGGACATAGTTTTGTAATTTCACAAGGGTTGGCTGAAAAAGTGTTTCATGAAGCTAGATGTAGAGTTGAAAGAAGAATGGACATTCTAATGATGTGTGAGATGGTCTAGGGGCAGGTGGAGTGGTGCTGAGCAGAATAGGTAGTTAAGTTTGGCAAAGTCCCTTTGTGTGAGGCATAGCCTCTAGTAATATAGCCAAGCATCTTTGTTGAAAGGGGACTGAGATATTTCTAATTCAAACACTGAGAAATTGAGGACCCAGGGAAGGAGAGAAGCAGGGCTACTCAACTGTTTGGTAGTAGGCTTTGGGTTGGACTCCTCATCTTCTGCTTCTCAGATGCAGTATCCATTTCCACTTGGCTTAGATTCCATAGTGACTGAACAAAACTATGTCTTTCTGCCTTTCTGAGTGACAGATTCCATCACTTGATGAGTTCCCCTCCACCCCGGAACCCCCAGACCCCCATAAATCTAACTCTCACTAAGGAGAATGATGAAAGAAGGAAAGAGGGAGGGAAGGAAAAGAGAGAAGGAAGGAAGGAAGGAAGGGAGGGAGGGAGGAAGGAAGGAAGGAAGGAAGGAAAGAAGCAAGCTCCAGTGAAGGAGAAGGCAATGGCCCAAGCATGTGCACATGAGATTGTGGGAATGAAGACAAAGACAAGCCAACAATAGGGCAATGTGTGACAGAAACCATGGCCAATTAGACTGTAATTGAATATAGGCTGCAGATACTTCGGATTCTGAGCTCTGGACTTTGACTTAAAACTCTTGGGATCATTAACCTTTCCTCCTCATTTCTTAAAATTTTTCTTTTGCATTATTTTTTTAAAAATGTGTGTGTGTGTGTGTGTGTGTATGTGTGTGTGTGAGAGAGAGAGAGAGAGAGAGAGAGAGAGAGAGAGAGAGAGAGAGAGAGAGAGAGAGAAAGAGAAAGCACACATATGCCACAACAGAGGAGGATGGAGGACAGCCTCAGGTGTTAATCCTTATCTTCCACATTCTTTGAGGAGGGCCTCTTGTTTGCCTGCCCCTGTGCACATCAGGATAGCTGGTATGCAAGCTTCAGGGATTTTTGAACTGGTATTTTAGACACTTTATCTAGTGTGTACATGGTTTGGTGGTTTGAATAAGAATACCTCCCATTGGTTCAGTTGTTTCAGTACTTTGGTGCTATTTGGGTGGGTGTGGACTTGCTGGAGAAAGTATATCAGTGGGAGCTTGCTCTGAGGTTTCAAAGCCAGGTGCCATCCCCAGTTTGCTCTCTGCTTCTTGCCTGTGGCTCAAGATGTAAGCTCCATGCCTCTGCTCCACCGTCATGGACTTGTATCTCTCTGGAACCAAAGGCCCAAATAAACTCTATCTTCTCTAAGTTTCCTTGGTCATGGTGTTTTATCACAGAAATACTCTGTGGTTCTTAACCTGTGGGTCATGACCCCTTTGGGGGTTCAACGACCCTTTCACAGGGGTCGACTAAGACCATCTGTATATCAGATGTGTGCATTACAATTCATAACAATAGCAAAATTACAATTATGAAGTAACAACAAAAATGAATTTATGATTGGTGGTCACCACAACACGAGGAACTGTATTAAAAGGTTGCAGCATTAGGAAGGTTGAGATCCACTACAGCGATAGAAAAGCAACTAATACACGTGGTTCTGGGAATTTGAACTCAGGTCATCATGTTTATACGACAAACACTGTAGGCAACTAAACCGTGTCCCAGCCCCCACTTTATTTCTCTTAACAGTTCACATCAATGAACGGCTTTTAAGTATCTCCTGTGTAGTATGCCCAGGCTATTTCTCTCAACTCCTAATTACTGGATGTGGCAGAGTCTACTTATCTATGCATCAAATATTTAATTTTCTTTTCATTCCCCAACAACAGGATTCTAGCTTTCATCTGGATATATTTTTCAGTAGGAATAGCCAGGAAGCACAGAGATTGCAATTCTCCCCTTTCCTGGAAGCTAAGTTAGGTCACATGACTAGATTCTGGCCAAACAGATGGAGACAGAGGTGCAGGACGAGGCTTCTGGAAGCCTGTGTCCATTGTGATGCCTGTAACAGGAGGCTCAGGCCATCGCGCCCCTTCCAGTGAGCAGAAAGCACAAAGCAGTCTTGATCCCTAAGGACCACACAGTGTCTCTATGAAACCACACTACCTATCCTGGGGGCTCTTTTCCCAGTGAAAGACAGATTTCTACTGCTGTTATCATGCCATTCTCCAGAGCACTCACTGCTGAATCTCTCCTTCACTGTTTTATATGTGAATATAAGATCATTTCCTCCCGTCTTTGGGGCTCAAAATTCATCCCAGGTTGAACATCCCTGAAAGCTTTCCTAGGTCAATGGGCACAGAGCTTCACAGTACCTGAGGTAGTTCTACTCTAAGAGGTTCTTCATGCGTTTAGAAACGAGGATGCTTAGGCACAAAACGTACATGCAATGACTGGCTTGGGGCTTGGCACATAAACAGATGTTGAAGGAATGCTGCTAAAGCCTCTTTGAAGAATTCTTCCCAAGTCCAGCCTGTCATGAATGTGTGCAGACACATCTCAGTGCTTCCTAGTGTCAGCATCCCTTCCTCTTTGTAAAATCAACTTCTTCGGAAGTCCCGCATTCTACGTGTTGTTATCTGTATAGCTTCATATGTGCCTTCCAGGCACATAGCTTCTCCATTTCCTCGACACAAACAGATCATGTGTAATAATAACTTGAAAATTCCCGAATTCCTGTAACTGCTCTGTCCTCTGCCAAACTGAATATGATTTTAGGGCCATGTATAATTTTATGGGCAGATGTTGCTGCCCAAACTCTGCTGATTCCTTTTTCGGAGCGGCAGTCTCCCTCATCCATGGCTATTCTATCCATGCCTTCAATTACCTACAATCAACTAGGATCCAGAGGTCGTTAGTAGAAAATGCTGGAAATAAAAATTCTTTAGTTTTAAATGAATTTTATTACACTGTATTATTAACATTGTTCTATTTTATTATTAGTTGTGGTTAATTGCTTCCCATGCTTAATTTATAAAGTAAACTTTATTGTAGTTATGTATGTCTAGGGCAAACAATGTGTTTAGTACTGTTCCTAGCTTCAAGCATCAGCTGGTGGTCTGGGAAGTATAATCTGTGGGGGTGGTAGGGGTGGCTGGAGGATAATGTGGTATTCTAGGCTGTCTCGTGACAATCTGCCTTTTCTTAGCCTCCCATGCACCGTTTGTATTTTCCCAGACATGTAATGAAAATAATAGTTTAATTCAAAAGAGGGCACTCTGGTCACAGGGGTCAGGTTGCTAGAGGAGCTGTTTGCAATCTGAGGACCACTGGACATATTGTAATGACAAAAGCCCAGGGAGAGAAATATTCAGTGCTGGACTAGGGCCCCTTGTAATTGCAAATAGCAACAAGTCAGAGTTGTCTATGCTGGAGTTGGCTTTCTATGACAGTATCTGATTTCTGCAATGATGCTGAAATGGAATGAGCTTGAGAGTTCATTCTGTCCAGATGGAATCATAAATGTGGCAAGCTCATCGCTTCTCTACTATTTGATTGTACAACACAGGAAGACATTGTGTTTTATAAGAAGGAAAACATTGCATAGATAGGCGTTTGCATATGCACACAGCAGAATATTATTCAACCTTAAGAAAAAAAAAAAAGAAGTTCTGCCATGTGTGACAGTGTAGATGAACATAAAGGGCAGATACTACATGATGCCACTTACAGGAGGTCTCTAAAATGCCCTTAGAATGGTGGTGTCCAGGCCTGGAGGGAAGAAGAGGGGGAATTGTTATTCAGCAATGTAAAGTCTCAGAAGTATAAGACGGATATGCTCTAAAGGTCTGCTATGTAACGTGATGCCTATGCTGACACTGTATCTTGTACTTCAAATTATGGTGGAATAGACGGTGTAGAAGGAGTGCTCTCTTTCTTCTCTTTCTCTCCTTGTCTCTGTCTCTTTGTCTCTGTCTTTCTCTCTGTATCTCTGTCTCTCTGTCTCTATCTTTATCTCTCTCTGTCTCTGTCATCTCTCTGTCTCTCTCTGTGTCTTTGTCTCTGTCTCTGTCTCTGTCTCTCTCTTTCTGTGTGTCTGTGTGTCCTTGGTGGGATCCTATTGCCCTGCTATGGGCATCCTGTCCTTTTCTCTGTGTCTTTATCCAGTCTTGTTACTGCTGTGGAGTGTTTTGTGGTACCCATACAGCCACTGAGCAATTGCCATGGTGATGGGGATTTAGGATCTCTTCAAGCCATTGATTTACAAATTGTCCTCGGAGGTGTCTTAGGGAACCATCAGAGGAGCCCTCATGGATCACTAAAGGGAAGACAGGGAAAGAGACGGAGTGCAGAGCTTCAGATCCCCTCAAGTAGCATTAACCAAAGCAATTGAGTTGTAGTTGTTACCTGCACTGAGCTTGCACAGATTTTTATTTGGTAGAAGGAGTCCAGAGGTTAAAAACCTTCTTTAAATCACTGATCATGTGAAATGATCTGTATATGTGTTTGTGTGTGGTCTATGTATGTGTGCAATAAGCATGTGCTCCCTTACGTGGGGTGTATGTGGAGGCCTGAGGATGACGTCTCCACCTTATTTTCTTGAGACAAGGTCTCTCACTGAACATAGAACTCACCAGTTTGGCCAGACAGCAAGGTCAGTGTGCTTCGGGATCTACTTGACTCAACCTTCCACCCACTACTGAAGGTGCATGCCACTGCACTTGGGTTTTTATGTGGTTGCTATAGATCTGAACTCGTCTTCCTACTTGCTTAGCAAGCACCTTACCCATTGAGCCATCTTCATGACCCCTCATAAAACTGTTTAAATAAAGGCGCAGGTAGGTGATCACACAGCCAGTCTACATTGGGATCAGGTTGGGACCCAGGCTTCATTTAGATGTGTTCATTGTTCCATCTGACCATTGTCTTTTATTTTGAAATCTAGGTTCATCTGACACCATTTAGAAGGAAATAATGTGTTTCCAACCTGAATAGAAAAGAAATATTTGTTACCAAATCCGTAGTTCAGCTAATCTGATTCTCTCGGCTGAACTGGAGGCTTTCACAGAGCCTGGTGCAGCAGGAGCGCAAGCCTAATGCCTCCCTAGGCTGCATGGGTCTGGACTGTCTATGGTGAAGGATGATTGAGGTTCCTCTCGTTTTCCTTATTGAGCACCTATTTTGTTATAATGCTATACTTTCATGTGCTCCACCCCATTTAAAACAATACAGCATTAGCGGTATTAGTTCCCACGTCAGTGACATAATGGAAGTTCAGGCATGCAGAGAAGGAGGTAGCTGCAGATTTCAGTGGAGGTCTAAACCTATAGCCTTCTCCAAAATCAGCACGAGAATACATCTTCCTGGACTTGGCAGAAACAATACTCAGGAGGCTTATGTGTAGCTGAATGCTGCTGCATGGACCACGCCACTTCAAGGCCATCATCCCCGGCATTTCCATTAGTAAGGGATCCTGGAGAGGGTTTGCTAGTGCTGTTATCTCACTTGGTCACTCCTCATTGAGCCTCTCCAGGCCACAGCTGTGCTGTTCCGAGTTGAGTTCCTTTCTCTGGTTTCTCTCTCTTATTATTTTTTTTTAGAGCCTACTGGGCAAGACTAATATGCAGTAAAACTGATTTGTGCACTTCTCAGCTCAGGCTGAGAACAACAGCTGTGGGTATTAGTTGGGAGGTATTTAATAGATGATTTATAAGATGTTAAAGATAAAACTTGAAAGATACATGGGCAGCACTGAGGTGCAACATTCTTGAGAAACAGACAACATTAAGTGCTTGATTGGCTGAGATGATTTAGAAGGAAGCCCCAGGCTGCTACCCAGCCATCCCTACATTTTTCTGACATCTTCTCATCCAACAGCTAAAGTCCATGATGCCAGGCTAAGGTAGAGATGAGCTGAGTCATAGATCTCAAAGGAAATGTGTGCTTCATCTGTGGCCAATGAGTGCCCCAAACTCACAGCTTTCACTCTCTTGATACTTTTAAAGCAAAGCAAAGCAAAGGTGTCTGCCCGAAGATAAAATAGCAAATAAGAACTATTTAGAAAAACTTTGGGGGTCTCAGGAGACTGCTCAGTCAGTAAAGTGCTTGCTGTGCAAATGTGAGCACTTGAATTCAATTCTCAGAACCCACAGAACAACATCAAAAAAGCCAGGGTTTTAATCCCAGTGCTGGCAAAGCAGAGGGAGGGAGACTGCTGGGGTTTGCTGGCCAACTAGTTTATTTTACTCGGTGATTTCCAGGACGGTAAGAGATTCTGCCTCTGAAATAAAGGTGGACAACACCCGAGGAATGACACCCAAGGCTGACCTCTGGCATGTACACACATGCACACACATTAACATGCACCTGCACATACAAATGCAACCCCTACAACATCAGAAACACACACACACACACACACACACACACACACACACACACTTGGGGGTGATCTGGTGTTCTGATTATGAGCCCTGTCTAGTTCCATTTCTGTTGCTTTTATAAACTATGCAGACAGGAATAACTTAAAGGCAAAAGGGTTTATTTCAGCTCACACTTCCAGAGGACATACAGTTCCTCATCGTGGAGTAGTCATGGCATAAAGCATGAGGCCAGTCTATCACATTGCATTAACAATTCAGAAACAGAGAGAGAACAGAAAGTAGAGCCAGGCTGTAAAAATTCAAAGCTTGTCTCCAGTGACTTATTGCCACCAGTAATATTCCACCTCCCAAATATTATATAACTTTTCCAAACAGTGCTCCCGGCTAGGGACCAAGTGCTCAGTGACCCTATGGGAGACATCTCACATTCAAACCACAACATTTCATGCCTGGCCCACATAGCCTCTTGGCTATCTTCACCATGAAGAGATGTTTAGTCCATCTTCAGAAGCCGCCATAGTCCTTAACAGTCTCCGAACTGTTTGCAGGTCCAGGGTCTCTTCTGGAAACTAAAACTAACACCAATCTCATAACTGTAATTCTCTGTACAATTAAACAACTACATAATTCCAGCACACAATGTCACAGACTCTACACTCCCATTCCAAAAGAAAGGAAATGGGAAAAGCATAATGGAGAAAGATTGGGCCGAAACAAGACTGAGACACCAACATCAGATCCTGTAGCTCTATGTCTAGCATCTGGGGCTTCAGTTTCAAAGGGCTTATGTGACTCTACTCCTTCTGAACTGGTAGCTGCAACACCTACTTCTTGGGGTGCTTCCACTTCATGTATGCAGCTCTTGTTGGCAGATGTCCCATGCTATAGTTTTGGTACTTCCAGAATCTCCACCATAACCCAGGCTTCACCTTTATAGCTTCCTAAGATGCCCTCTCAAAGCCTCCTGGCAAACGTGGATCTTGCACATGGCGCCTCCCCCCCCCCCCCACCATGGCTCTCTGAAGCCATGGGGGAAGATTCTGTGACTTCTTCAGTGGTGCATCTTTCAAGTCTCCAAAACCAGTGCCACATTGATGACACTCAAGTTCTGTGGTCAGCTTTGGATGGAGCCTGGCTCCTGTGGATCACAGTTGCAGCAACTTCTGCATGCTAAAGGTGGTGAAAAACTTCCACAGGTAGTTGTTTTCAAGAAGCAGGAAATTCCATTGGTTCCATTTTTTTTTTTTCACAAGTTAGAGCTTTTGGTGGGCAGGATCATGGCACAATTTCCTACTGTTCTAGTGAAGAAAAGGAGGTTTTTCTTTAGTGGCACCAATCTCTTTGACAATTGGAGCCCCCGCCCTCCATCCAGGGCATGCTTTGGTTGTAGCCTGAAGCTTCTCAGTACACTTTTCCTACCCAGACTGCACAGATTCATTTTATTTCTTTCTGTTCCATTTGCTGCTCTTCATTGTTGTAAAGAGGCATAAGAGTTATCAGTGACAACCGTGTCACAGACTCGAAAGTTTCGTTGTCTTAAAATTTCTTTCATCAAATAAATTAGCACATTACTTTTAAATTCAGCCTCATGCAAGTTATGGGAAATGAACAAAATACTGCTAGAATTGTTTTGTTTTGTTTTTTCCAGAATATACAGAATAAAATCTTACCTTGGTTCCTTTTCTATTGCTGTGATGAGACACCATGAGCAAGAAGACAGAATTTGTTGGGGCTTACAGTTTCAGAGGATTAGAACCTATAACCATCAATGTGGGGTGCATGGCATCAGCTAGGCCGGCAAGCAGGCATTGGAGCAGTAGCCAAGAGCTCGAATCTTGAGACACAACAATGAGACATAAAGAAAGAGAATGGGTGTAGTGTGACCTTTCGAGCCCACCCCCCAATGACGCACCTCCTAAGGCTATACCTCTTGATCATTTCTGAACAATCCCACCAACTTTCCACCAAATATATAAACATATAGGAGCGGATAGGATCCTTTCTCATCCAAACTATCGCAAATCTCTATGGTCTCTAGCCACACTTTTTAATAGAGTTTTTGTTCCTCTCTGAACTCTCATACACTAAACCTCTATTGTCTGCATTTTGCTTGGCCTTCTGGTCCTCCAGATTCCTACCAGAGTGTCCTGTTAATCTCTGTTGGTAGCATTCAAGGGCTCTTCTAGCTCATAGTTCCAAACTCTTCCATATTCCTCAATCCAGTTCCAAAGGCATGGATACCACATGACCAGGTTTATCACAGCAACAGGCCCCAGTTCCTGTAGTAGTTTCATTTCCTGCTGCAGTGATCCAAAAAAAAAAAAAGACAAGTGAAGCAACTTGGGGAGAAAATAATTTATTTTAGCTCATAGGTTACAGTCAGTCGCTGCGGTGAAGTCAAATGCATCAGAAATATGAAAGTCAGTCATGCTCACAATCAAGATGAGAGAGAGGGGAGGGGAGAGAATGGTTTTGCTTTCCCACCTCAATTGACATAATCAAAACAATCCCTCTTAGGAAGAGCCACAGACCAACCTGATCCAGACACTCCCTCACTGAGGCTTTCTTTCTAGATGGTTCTAGATTGTTTTGAGTTGATAATTAAAACTAACCACCACAAGCCCTAACTCAATAAGGACATCATTCTTTTCAGCTTCCCTTTACATGCATAGCCATTGTGGTTCAATCTAAGTTTCTTGTGGCCTCAGGAGGGTCCATGCCATCTTCTAAGCTCGTTCCTGGGGAAAAGTGGCCACCATGGCCATTCTACTCAGAAGACTGCTTTTTCTTCCCTTCCAACTCACACATCAGCACCTTCCCTCAAACCAGTGAAGTTCAGCATCACTGCTCCGTCCACCATGTGACGTCACAGCTCCTACAGGAGGAGCATCTCTGGGGATCTGTGACGTGCTGGGACCCTGAAAGCTAACTTTCTTCTGAGACATAAAAGAATAACTTCTGTGATGGTGTGATTTCAATTAGCGACAGGAACAGGTGTCTCTTGGCCCTGTTAAATATTATCTCATAGGTGGACAAGTTTGACTTCTGAGAATACCATGTGAGTTTTTTAAATTTTTTAAAAATTCTCACTGGCAGTATTTCCCAGATACGTGAGTTGGGCTAAGGAGCCAGGAGAATTGGCTTCCAGCAGGTGAACTAATGCCTATGTTCTGTGTGTTCTTCAACACTGCAAACTTCAACTCTGGGAATAAGATCAGAAAGTTTTAATGACTGACTTTACATAAGGAATACTGGTATAGAAAATGCACAGTAGAGCCGGATGGTGGTGGCACACACCTTTAATCCAAGCACTTGGGAGGCAAAAGCAGGTGGATCTCTGTGAGTTTGAGGCCAGCCTGGTTTACAGAGTGAGTTCCAGAACAGCAAGAGTTACAACAGAGAAATCCTGTCTTGAGAAAAAACAAAAAACAAACAAACAAAAACAAACAAACAAACAAAAAACAAGAAAGAAAAGAAAAGAAAAAAATAGAAAAGAAAAAGAAAATGCACCGTAGGACATATAAAAAAAAAATACGAGGGAACAACTGTTCATTACAGAGAATGAGAATGTCTGACCCTAACAAGGATCAGCAGTTTCAGAGCTGTGGTTGTGTGCCAAGTGCCAAATGGCTTGTCTACATTAGAGAATTTTGAGATCCTGAGAGGTTACATGTTTACATGAGGGTCATCTTGTTGGTCAGTGGTGGGGTCCAAATTTGTACCTATGTTATTGGAGCCAGACTTTTCTGAATGCCTGGAATTAGCTTCTGCTGGAAGAAAGGGGCCACTGGTTCATCCTTGGGACTGTGGTAGGATTCTTAGAGGTACTATCTGTGTCAACTGAGGTGACCTCTCTGATGCCCGTTCCAGCTTTCCAATGTTGTAGACCCTCCTCTGCTCCTTACAGCTCTGGACAATGAATGAAAGCTCCAAACTAATTAGTCACATTGCTGTCTTAAAAGGAGGAGAAAAAGATTTAGTAAGGATCTCTGCTTTTTAAGTAATCACCACCCTGTGACTTCGCTGCCCTCACTGGCTCCAAAGTCAGAATACATTACAGACATCATCAATATACTCAGCAAACAGGAGCACACCCAAGGTATTGGGATGTGCCTGGGAGAGAGGAGAGTATCATTTAATTCAATTTAGCTTGAGTATGCTGAGGCCTGTGTGAGCTAGATGTGAAGAATGACAAAAGATTAAGAGAGAAATCAGGGCGAATGACCTTCTTGTCTAAGCTAAAGAAGTGGTGTATGCCAATGCAGACTACATTAAAATATGAAGACAGAAACTGAAATATGAACAAGGCAAACACCATCCACAGAATATATGAACTCAACTCAGCTCTACTACTAACTGATGGAACAACTAGACTTAACTTTTACTCTCTTCCTCCTTATATAGACAATTGGCATCATCATAGTGCGATTTCATAGCCAGAATACTGACAAGAATTCAGCCTATCAAACACGTTCAAACTCCACCATTTCCCACACACGTGTGTGTCTTTGGGTCTGTGTGGCTTAATCACATGGAAGCTATATGTGATCGGCATCACGGTCTGACAGAGAACAGCGCCACTGTATTGAGAATTGTTCCATATTGCAGTGCTTTCCCTCTGCAGGAGACCCAATGCCTGGCCATCACTGCTCTTTTTCCTATTTCTACACTGTTACTGTGTCAGGAACGCTGTATAAATGAAGCCATACGGTTTGCAACTCTGGGAACTGGTTTTCTTTCTACTTGTTGTAATTTGCTTCAACATTCATCCAAAGTGCTGGTTGTTGCCTATAGCAACACGTTAGCCCTATTAAATCATTGAGTTCAAGTCCCTGGCATGGGTGTCTCACAGTTTCTTTCAACACTAACCTAGTGAAAGATATTTTTAATTGTTTCCATGTTTTGACTATTACAAATAAAGTCACTACAAACATTCATGTACAGATATTTGTTTGAGCAAAGTTTTTTTTTTTAATTGTTCAAAGATAAATGCCTATGGAAAGTTGATTATGGACAGGAGTATAGGGCGTGCCTTATTTTGTATTTTTTTTTTCTCAATGCCCCATCTGACATTGTGCTTCTGTGTGTGTTTCTCCAATGCCCCTCAGTGAGGACACTAGCCGAAGAGGCAAGGCTGTGGATTTCCAGAAGCAAAGAGGGTGATGGCTACATCACTGTATTGCTGAAGATCTCTGATGTTGCCTGGAGTGGGAAGCCTTTCCAAGAGCAGGGAGTGTGTTATAGATGTATCAGCTGGGGCTGGGTACTTCATACTCAGTTGCTCTCTTTGTTTGACCAGATAAAGTTTTCTGTAATAGTCTCCATCTGCTGTAAAGAGAAACTTCTTTAATAAAAGGTGAGAGATATAGTTATCTGTGGGTTTAAGAATGAGTATTAAGGACACAGTTAGGAATTATAATGTTTTAGCAAAGTGACAGTGGTAGGTTCTCCTTTAAGACCTCCTTAGCCCAGGTAGCTGCTAGGCTTCCAGTGCCCGGCATTATTTCCTTCACATTGAGTGGGTCTTAAGTACAATTAGACAGCTGTTGAGCTGTTAGTTACCACCAAGATAGGAATACCACTATTGTGTGTTTAGGAATATCTTTCCATGATGGTTGTTGTTGTAGTAGGTAGGTAGGCTTCACAGTTGGATAGAATGTTTCCCTCCTTTGGCAGCTTGCATAGTACCTTCCGGTACTATGAAAGCTAGTCTTCAGGGAGGGGACTTTCAACTAAGGTCCTGCTTGAATCCTCCAACTTCTGTGTCTGGAGTGCATGATTTCTTTAGCAATATGGACTTAACCTTCTACTTCTGGGAGGCAACCAATTACAACAGTAGACAGAAGTCTCTTAGACTTCTTTGACTAATAATTCAAAAGAAAGTTTTGTATGCAAGTTCCTTTGTATGGGTATGTTCAAAAGAGGTGACTGGATCACTTGAAGCTGGAGTCATAGGTTCCCTGACATGGGAGCAGAGCATAAATATTTTATAAAAGCAGTATATACTCTTAACTGTTGAACCTCTTCTTCAGACTCCTTTCACCAACATTCTGAAAAGAGCCTTTTCTCCTTCCTCACTGTTTCTTTTCTTTGATTTTTTTATATGTATGTATTTCTGTGTCTGTGCAAGTGTATACCACATGTGGGCAGGTGCCCATAGAGTTCAGAAAAGGGTGTTGGATCCCTTAAAGTTACAGGTGATTGTGGACCACTTGATCTGCCCAGAACCCAACATGGATTCTCTGGAAGAATGACGAGGGCTCTTAATTTCTGACCCATCTCTTTGGTTTCTGATCAATCCTGTCCTTCCTTGACCTATGATGGTCTGATTTCTTCTCTTGCTGCTGGCCCGAAGCTGCTCCTGCGAACACCCTAATGCCCTTCTCTGTGTTGAACTCAAAGGCTTCTCTTAATGATACTTTCCTTGATGTGGACTTTGTGAATTTTGTGGTATTGTTTTCTTTTGTTTCAGTTGGAGCACACTCTCCTCCTTTCTCCCTGGTGACCTATTCACATTTTCCCTTGTGTTTACTTTGATTTTGATCTCTCTGGACAAGCACTCTGTGGGATCTCTTGTATCAGCATTTTTTTCCTGGTTTTCCCCAGAGTCCTCTACCCAGCCTCATTTTTCATTTGATATTTTGAGACAGGGTCTCATGTAGCTCAGACTGGCCTCAAATTCACTATATAGTAAAAGTTACCTTGAACTCCTGATTCTCTTGCCTCTGCCCCTCAAGTGCTGGGATTATAGACTGGTGCCACCATGCCTGGGTCAACCCAGTCTTTTCTCCTGCAGAACCACACATTCTGCCTGTCTTCTGGTATGGTCTGGCTTATCCTCAGGGTTTTCTCTATTACCCCTCCCCAGTGAGTTCCCAATATCAAGGCCATATCTCTCCACCTAGAACGCTACAAATCCCAAACTGCAAACATCTCCCCTCCCAAACTCATTGCTTTCCCTTTGTCAGTTGGACAGACAGTATCACTCTCTGTTGTTCAAATCGAAGCTCTATCTATCATCATCTATACTCGGACAACTGCTCCTTCTCCACCCCTCCTTCTCTTATCTTCGTGTGAGCTCTTCTACTGCCGAGACTACAGCAATACTTCCTAAGTGGTCCCCACCTTACCACTCAGCACAGCTTACAAAGAGATCTCCCATAAATCATGAGTTTCACCATGGTTTTCCAAGTCTAAAACACTTGTTCCATCATCTACTCTGATGCGGAGCTCAGGCTCCTTAGGGTTTTTGCCATCTGATTCTATTTAGACCCTCTCTGCAATCTTGTAGCCCCAGCCATATTGGGCTTCTGGCAGGTGCTGCAGAAGCTCCATGTCTTCTGAATGAGGTCTGATCTTCACTTTAGAATGCTCTGTCTCAGAATGCCCTTTCTACCTAGTAAATACAACTCTACTTATTTTCAAAGACTCGTGTCACAAACTGAGTATCTGTGTTTCCTCCAAAACACTCATGTCGAAGCCCTAACCTACAGTGTGATGGAAGATAGGGGACCCTGAGAGGTGAGAATGGACCCTAACCCTTTAAGAGAAGACATACCAAGGAGTTTATTTCCTCTTTCATTTTGCCAGATGAGTATAGAACACAAAGGTCATCATCCATAAGCCAAAGAGAGCCTTTGCTAGAACCCAACATTTCTGGCAGCTCTGCTTCCATACTGTTTAAGTATGGTGAGTGGCATTCTGTCACAGCAAACCATGCAGGGTAAGGCAGCTCCCACATTCTGAAGCATCGTGGAGGGTCACAGTGTTAGTGAAGCTAGTCTATTTCATCACAATCCAAATGTTCACCTCTTTAACTTCTGCCAACATAAGACACAAGAAATTCCTCCATGGATCTAGAATAGCATGAGGGTTGGCACATGAAACTTCAATGACGTACTGAATTTCCACTAATAGAGAAGACCAAGAGCAACAATGGCAATCATTGAGACTCCCCCACATTCCAGGTACTTTAATCCAGTACTCAGATTTGTGGGAGAGGAACAAAAGGCATCACGGTCCCCATTTGAAAGAAGAGAAAACTGAGACAGGGAAGTTCAGCAATTTGCTGCCATGGTTCACGATTATTTTTGTTTGCTTTAAGGATTACTAAATTTGTTTCTAATAATTAAGTACTTTATATAATTATGTAATTTGTAAATACATAATTTAATATCATATTAAACAGCATTTAAGTTTATTTTTGAGAATTTCCTACATGTATACAATGTATTTTGATCATATCCAACCCCCAGGTTCCCCTCCAATGCCCCCTAGTTGCCCCTCCTTACCCTCTCCCAGCTTTACCTCCATTTTTTTTTTAAATAATCCACTGTGCTTAGTTATAAGTGCCCATATGTACAGGCACCCGGAACCATCCACTGGGCAAACTACTTGGAGCCACACCCTTAATAAAACTGACTCTCCCGCGCACCCCCATCAGCCACCAACTGCCAATAGCTTCTAAGGAGTTCATACGTTTTTCCTCTATACTGGAATATTGACTGGTTTGACCATGTTCAAGCTTTGTACAGGCAACCATAGCTTCTGCTAAGTTCTTGAGTGCATTGGTCCTGCCCAGAAGACACTGTTGCACAGAAGTCCACCTGACCTGTTTCTTACGGTCTTTCCATGCCTACTTCTGTGATGTCCCCAGCATTGGAGGGAAAGGGTGTAATATAGGTGTCCCATTTATGACTGGGCACTCCATGGACACTTTGACAAGTTGAGAGTCCTCTCACAAAGACATTTCTCTGATGAGAACTGAGATCTGCACTAATTAATCTATGGGTATAAAGCTAAATATGTAGAAGACAGTTTGATACTGTGTTCATTTTGCCAAAAAAGAAAGTAATCTCTTTCCTAAAGTCTGTCTGGGACATTCCTAGTTTTTGACTAAGTTTATAGTAGCAGACATGAGTTCTCTTCTGTGAAGTGGGCTTTAAATCCAATCAGAAAGTGAATAGTTACCCCTGTAATATCCTGACTAGAGATGCAATGTCACGAGCTACCTTGAGCTCTTGCCTGGGAGCCCTTGAATTGGGAGCCCATACAAACCTTTTATTTTTTAAATTGCATTTGTCAAGCATTTTGTCATACCAATGAGAAAAGCAACAAAATCATTAATTCACTCTACTTCATTATGTGGCTAAAGGCAAGTCCTATCCTGAGCAGGGAATCATTTAGGAGATTTGGGGTGGTGGGTTGGGAAGAGCAATTTAAGAGGACCTAGATCCAGAATCACATACCTCCCCTTGAGGTTGGACCCGGATGGCCCTATACCCCAAGCCCAATGTCCTTATCTGAGGCTGAGAGGGAGGGAAATGAGAAGAGAGAAACAAGCAAACAGACTGTTCTAGCTTGCCATGGCTAGCCTGAAAGTTGCCTTTCTCACCAGCACCCTGGTCAAATCTCCAAGTTCTAGGAAGGGAAGGGAATAAACAGAATCAGTCCAGGTTTGAGAAATGCTTTCTTTAAAGCGTGTAGTCGAATAGCCCCGCCAGCAGACAGGCAGAGCACATCTAAATGATTTAGCTGCAATAGCACAGAGTTCATGGAGTGAGGAGTTCCCATTCCCGTCTCTGAGAAGCTGGGAACTGAATAAAGCCGGACCGAAGCTTGGCAGAGCACTGCCAAGGAATCATTTTCGTTTTTATTTAAAGGCATATAACTTTATTTTGAGTAAGTTTCCCATGGTTTGAGTAAGATGCTCTAGTCTACAAAATATTCATTTCCTTGCATCATGACACCATCTTAATTAGAAAGTTCAGAATGTCTCTATGCCATAGGCTTCTGTACCTATTTAGAACTACAAGGCTAATATAATAATAATAATAATAATAATAATAATAATAATAATAATAATAATATCCTTTTTTGTTGTTTTCTTTGTGACAGGGTCTCCTGTAGAGTATGACAACTTTGACTCAATACGAAGCTAAAGTTAGCCTTCAACTCCTGATTCTCCTTCCTCTGCCTCCGAATCGCTGGTATTAAGGATGTGGGACTATTATGCCCAGCTCAATAATTCATATTTTCATACCAAATACTTTCTTGTGTTATGTCATTGAAATCTTCACAGAAATCCATATGGGGGGCAGTAATGTTATTGTCTCCAGTTTGCAAAGAAGGGATTAAGGTTAGGAGAGGTTTCGTTACTTGTTCAGCCACTTAGCTAGCGATGGCGATTCAAGTATGTCTGCCCAACAATGTGGCTGTAAAATATCTACCTCAAAGCTAGGTAATGTAGGCTGCTCAAATTCTAGTTTCCAGAGCCTAATTTTGGTAAGTGTTGGTTGTCAGGCTCTAGCAGCCTGGAAGGTTGGGTTTCTAGATGACCCAGGTAGAAATATCTCTGCTTAGGGTAAGGACCTTGAAATAGGTCAGAACCATGGAGGGTCTCAGTGTTTCCATTTGTGTTGAGGATTACAAGTCTTTACCCATAGACTTCACGAGCTTGGAGAGGCCCATAGCATGAGTGAGCTTAAGGAATCTCACTCTAAGTGTACAATGTTACAGGGACAGTGAGAGCAGGACTATAGCACCCTTGGGAAGGGGATTTGGCTGAAAGAGCCAGGTACCTTCAGGTAACAGCCTGTCGGAGTTTGTCATCAGCCTGGCCTCAGGAACTTCCGATCTTGAGAGCTTCTGACTCCCCCGCCCCTCCAGCCCAGATTGTACCGTGCAGTGTGGAGTCAATTCTAGCCCTGTGGTTATTCCCTTTATACTCCTGGCCCAGCCAGAATCCCTTCTTAACCTGGGGTCTTAATCACAGGGAGCAATTACACGAGAACAGAACAACAAATTGAGATCGATACCGACTCGACTGTCTACTGGAAGAAACAAAATTTATGATTTGGCTGGATTATGCTTACCCGCCCAAAATAGCAGTAATTCCAAGCAACCCCACTAACCAGGATCAATGAGGGCATTTTATTACTTTGCTAAACCCTGCTTACTCCCCACCCTCCGAAGTCCATCTCGTTAGAATCCAATCTCCAAGGAAAATATTGCACTTGTTATCAAATTTTAGAAAGAGAATTTATGGCAAGGACAGATTGATTTAAAGCCTTCTTCTAAAGGGGAACGGAGGGCAGTGGGAAGGTAAATTTCTCAGCGTCTTTTAGATTGGTTCTTTTGCTTATCTCTTCATTTTATGACATAATCTGTTGTAGCATTACCCAGGGTCCTCTGGGCTGAAGCTTCTGGCCCTGCGTTAGATAAGGGGGAGATATTGTCTGGGTGTAAAGTTTAAAGCCCGTGGCAAGGGCTCATTTTTCTCATTTCAAGCAAGGGAGAAAGGATATAAAATGAAAAGCAAGCAATCAATAAAGAAGAAAGATAGAGATCTTTCCAAAAAAGGAAAAAAAGAAAGAAAGAAATTCTCACCTCTCAGATGACTACTTTGACTACTTTCCTAACTAAGACTTTAAGGGGTGGATAATGACTTCACACATCCTGTGCTTAGGCAGGGACTGGAGGGCAGGTCCCCAATGCCAGTGTAATCCACTCCCCTTTTGCTCTCACATTCTGCACCAGGAGCCTTTGCATTTTGTTGTAAAACTCGGCTCTCCTCACTCTCTTGGTAAACCTTTAAAATAAGGGCAGATTGGATAATTACTTTTTTTTGCTAACAGATGGGAATTGTAGGACTTTGGTCAAGCACAGTAACACCATCTCTGACCCTATCTTGCCTGTGTGGACACTTCTATTCCCCAAGGTTCATGAGAGAATAAAAGAAAAGGTGAAAGTATTTCTTTGGTTAATACTGGAGTTTATGATAGACTAGTCTGATTTAATGGTTCTACAGTAACTCTGTTGTTAAAAAAAATCAATATTTTCCTAGTAAAGAGTATAGGCTGTCATAAATACAGTCCCAGTTGTATGAACCTTAGCCACAGAACTTACATACTGCAGAGGCCATAATGAGTGGTCAGGAGACAGCCTCCAAAGCACAGAGGAAACAGGGCACTCCATAAAGATGTCCAAAGACTGGTGCATGGCCTCAGTACCTGCGAGACTAAGAGCTTTTCTGTGACCTTGGGGAGGGCTCCCTGTGGAGTTGCTGTGCTCCCCACTTCAGATCAGCAGGGGTAGGATCAATCTTGGAGTGTATCCTCAAGGCCAAGCACAGTGTTTGCAAGGAAAAAGAGAGGGCCACAGCAAAGCAAAGGCAGCCCAGGGTCATCAGATAGAGGCAGGAACTTGAAACTGAAGGACTGATTGACACAGATAGTATGCTAAGCCAAAGACGGCAGATACAGAAAGAATAATGTGGCATGTCCTCCAACAAGTGATTAATTAATCTTTTATTTTAAAGGTTTACCGAGAGGAGAAATGACAGGTGGGTTGTTGTACACTCCATATCTGTGCACAGATATGGAGTGAAATGCTGGTTACCAGGGTCTGGATGACAGGGAAGAAATGGGGGCAGGGTACAAGTCAGAGGATACAGATAGCAAATGAATAGAATGAGCACATTGAAAGATCTAAGCACAATAGAAAAATAGTAGTGGATTGTATTCAGAACTTTTATTAAATAAATAGACTGCCAGATAGAGGAGAATGGGAAAATATGGTCGATAATGGGCAAGGTAATTTAGTCAGCCACTGTAGTCATTTTGCTAAGTACATATCTTATAGCATTAGACTGTATGCTGTTTGCCTTAAATAAATGCAACATAGTTCATAAAACATTGAGTTAAGTTCTCTGCTTTCATGTGTGATTTAGTCCCAGTCATACATTCCCATTTTATCAAGGGAGAAGCTGAGGCTAAGGATGATTATTAGCTAAGGCTAAACTAACACACAAAGCTGTGAGTTTAGAGGAAGGTAGGTTCTAGACATGTGCCATTGATTTTGGCTGTCTAGCATCTAAGCTAGCATCTAACAGTTCCTATGTTCAGGGGCTTCTATGTCTTATTGAGCCTCAGCGTAAATCAGAGGTCCTTTTCGGCTGTGGACAGAGCTGTGTATCACCAGCCTCCTGTTCAGCTAGGGAAGTCTAGTAAAATGTGGTCAAACACACCTAACCTCGATTTCCCTGAGGAGCTGGTGAGGCAAAGCAGTAGGGACTGCCGTGCTCTGTTGGTTGTGGACAGATCCCTGCTTGTAGGTGTGATAGTGGCAGTAGTGGTGACCACTGGGCACCGTTAGCTGAATCTGAGACGAGCGGCTCAGATTCCAGAGTGGCAGCATCCTGCGGGTGGAGTCTAGATGTCAGGGTCTTGTGTGTGCAGTCAACTTTTTTTTTTTTTTTTTAATCTAAACTGGATTCCTGTGTCCGAGGGGATGTCACAGGATTTTCCTGATAGGCCTCAGATGGTAAGGGTGACGAACACTCTGGGTAGGGAGGTAGTGTGATACCCGAATAGATGAAGTATGCTGTCTGCAGTCATTGTCCTTCCCAGGACACAAAGACTCCAGCTTCGATAAGCAATCTTGATTGTCACTTTGATAGTTGATGTGTCAGCTGGGCAGTGATGGGGCATGCACGCCTTTAATCCCAGCACTTGAGAGGCAGAGGCAGGAGGATCTCTGTGAGTTCAAGGCTAGCCTGGTCTGCAGAGTGAGTTCCAGGACAGCCAGAGTTACAACAGAGAAACCCTGTCTTGAAAAAAAGAAAAGAAAGGAAGAAAGAAAAAGGGAAAAGAAAAGATAAGCTGCAATCTCTTAATACAGTTCATGCTGTGGTGACCCCCAACCATAAAATTATTTTCGTTGTTACTCCATAACTATAATTTTGCTACTGTTATGAATTGTAATGTAAATATCTGATATTCAGATGTCTTAGGTGACCTCTGTGAAAGGGTCATTTGACCCCCCAACGGGTTGAGAATCACTGATCTGGAGGATTGCTTAAGGACACACTTCTAGAAAGGATGATCCAAAGAGGGAAGACATACCTCTGAATGTGGGCAGCGTTGGGAGCTGGAAGCATAAGGTCAGAGGAAGAGAGACGCTTTCTCCAGTGGGCTCAGTCTAATCTGAGTTCTGACTGCCCTAAGGTAAAGGGCTCTCCTCCATCATGCACCTTTCCATATACCCAGAGACCTGGAGCAAGCCCACCATGACTGATGTGTCTGACACCACAAGCCTAAATCAATCCTGCCTCTTTTCTCAGGCACTTTTGTCATAGTGACAAAAGGTAGCACATGAGTCTGACCAGTTTACTACCTAGTGGTTGTATGGTGTTGTTGAAGTTAACACATCTTGGGCTTAGCGTCAATCTCTGTCATTAGAGACTCACCAGGGTAATGCATGTCAGGCTTGGTAATCAGGAGCTAATAAAGAACCTTCTCTCTGCTCCAGGAGTGTTCCATGAGCCTACTGTGCAAGCAACACCACGGCACAGCTCAGGACAGCAGCCAAAGCACTTGTACTGAATGGGAGGACTCTTGTCCACTCAACTGTTGAGCGGTTCTCCACTCACCTGCCCACTCCAGTGACCACAGACTCTCATGAGCCCACGTGCCTTTTTCTCAGATATCTTTATCCCCCATCATTCAAAACAGCTCCCCCAAGACCCCTAAATATTCACTGACTCCACGTTTCACCACTGAGCTTTACACACACAGGTCCCCCTTATCACAGGCCACTTCACACATCACTCAGAAGTTTACTGCCATCAGAGGGTTTTCTTCTACTACTACCCCACAGAACTATTCCTGAGGGGGGTTGTTTTATGGCAGTGATCCATTTTATGCCAGGAGAAAAATATCAAGCTGACCTGTCCGTGAACCAAGGCAGGATATTATACTTCTCAATTAGCTGAATAGGCCTGTAGTCGCTGCTGAAAGAAGGCTGCAATAGAGCCAGCTGATGTGTACCCAGAACCCTCTATAGTAAGGATGGGGTGTCCATTCTCCCTTGTGACTTAGGAGGTCTGAAATACCCAGCTCATCTTTGACATCTACAGTAACACGCCATTGGTATTCTGTGGTCACCGTGGAGGACTTACTTTACTGGGAAAACTGTTGGTCAATTCAAACCTAGTAAACAGGTGGTGCATTTAAAATTGTGAATGTTGCCTCCCTGTAGATAATGGGGTCTTTCTCCAGAATCATAGGACTCTGTATAAGCTATGCAATTTAGGCTTTCTTGAAATGTCACAGTACCCTTACCTGTGATGTGGCTCTCCCTAAACCATGAAATCTGGTGGGTCATGTGGGTCAAACACAGGACCATTTTTGCCATAGCATATTTCAATGTCCTTCTTATTCTAGTCATCACAAAACACTGTCTATCTGCTCACTAACTTGATGGCTTATCACGCTTGGCAGCAAGCACCCTTACTCACTAAAGCTGTCTCTCTGGTCTCATTGGCTTGACGCCCCTCCTCAACACACACCCCCTTAATCTTCAGTGATATGATAGATAGGTTCCCGACCTCTGCAGATTTTCACCCAAGTTACCAGTATGCGTGTTCTTGCAATGTACTCAGAGCGTTCCCCACTCTCCTCTCATCAGGGCCAATTCATATGATATCCAAGTGCAGACTCCCGGATTCCAGGTGCAGAAAATGCTGCCGTTCTGCCTCTAGCTGAGGGAAACCAAAAGAACAGTGAATTCATCTTATCTGTAACATTTCTAAACCCAATTCCCAACAGCAAGGCCATCTTTAAACACTTTCACCAAGTATTTACACAACCATGATTGTATCTTCTGTTACCTCTATTCTTACAAGTTTCAGGAACCCTGACAGCTGGTCAGAAAGTGATACAACTTCAGAATCCCATTCTGATGAACTCTGTTTTGATCCCACCTTCTTAGTGTGGACCACCAAAGAAGCAGACCTTAAGAAAGGATGTAGGTGTACCGGCTACCTCATTTGAACCAGCAGAGAGGCCAGCAGCTCTGGGAGGGGAATGGGAAGCAGATGGAGAAAAGACAGAAACAGTACAATGGCTGTTTTCTGCAAAGGACTCATGGAAGTCTAGAAGCCAGGGTAGAGTAAGTATCTCAAATCTAACCTACCTGTGAGTTGAGAAAGCCAGGACATTTGTCTACCAGTTGATGTCAGTCACTGTGCGAAAGCTGCCTGAATCGGCAGTTCTCTGATACCTCCAGCTAGAGTGAGCTCTGGCAGGCAAAGGTTCTGGTGCCAAGGGTTGGAGTTTGATGTGGGATTGCCAGAGGGACCAGCTTTACTGTGGCTCAGCTCTCTCTGTGCAGGATCAGGCCAACAGAGCTGGTGTAGAGTACTGTGAGCCTCTGGACTCCGCCTAATTTTGAGGGGAATGTCAAAATGAGCACTCAGGGCAAATGTGCACATAGTATGCGGTCAGCAAATAAGCCCTGATTATTTCACACCTGAAGAACCTAAGGAGCCGGAGATGGGTGGGGATAGCAGACAGAGATTATTAGAGCTAGCTTCAGCTGTCCCAAGGTCTGAGTCAGGAGCATTCTCATGTCATAGGCTGGAGTACTTATCTTCTAGCCAGCCCACAGTGCTCAGTCTCCTAGGGAGGAATGAGTACATTTCCAGTTCTGCAGTGCTGTTCAAGGCAGGTATCTGTGCACAGTGGCCAAGTCTGGCTGATTGTGTGGCCCTGTGGGCCTCATTATCTCCTCCAGTCACTTGCCTGAAGGCTCCTGGGTTCGCTTCTTGGGAAACAAACCCAGGAAACAGGAAGAGGGAAAGTGGCTGGGGAAAGAAGGAACAATTACAAATGGCAAGTCCCAGCCCCCAAAATGCAATTACTTTTCAAACAGGCAGTTTACTGGGACAGAGAGAGCCTGCTGGGAGTGGAAAGTGTGAGTTGGTCAGGGCTCAGAGATGCAGGAAACACAGCACCGGAACTGTTCGGAGCTGGCTAAGGCAGAAACAGGTATATTTTATTGGCTTGTAGGCACTGGGAGATGACAGAAAAGGCAGCTGGGAGCTTGTCTCTGCTACCTTCTTCAGATGCCCAGCTCCAGTTGATCTGCCCACTGCACCTGTGCCCCTCTCCAAGTCCTCGCCTCCCAGGAGCCCTTTCCTTTGCTTTCTTCTGGTCCCGCAACCCAATCTCTGCTACCCTGGGTCAGAGGACCCTGATCACCTATTGGAAGGTCTCGTGCAATCTTCATGCTTAAGGCTACTTCCTTTGTACAAACCCTCTCATCAGTTCTCCCTGCTCACAGTCCCTTGCCTCTGTATCTCATTTGTGCCTTCTCTTTGATCTTGGCCCAGTGAGCAGCACGTGGATCAACCTGGCCTCTGTTTCCTTGCTCATAAAATAGAAGTCTAGGGACACTAGGGCACACTAGGGACGCTACTGGCTTAGTGGATAAAGGTACTTGCCACACAAGCCTGGTGACCTGAATTCCATCCCTGGAACTCACGGTGTGAGGAGAGAATTGATTTCTGAAAGTTAACCTCTAAACGTATCTACATATATTCATATATACATTTATGCACACATACACACACACACACACAGAGGAGAAAGAGAGATAGAGATAGAAAGAGAGAGAGAGAGAGAGAGAGAGTAGAGACACAAAGAGATAGAAACAGTGAGAGACAGAGACAAAGAGATGGGGGCAGAGAAATAATAAATACGATTTAAAAATTAAAAATAATAGTTCAAATAGCACTATGTATGAGCTAAGGTTGCTGGGATGACGGAGGCAGTCACTGATAATTAAGTGCTTAGTACACCTGGTATGAACTGAATCACGTGGCGGGGAAAACCAGGAGCCATCCTCTCCAGCATCTGACCTGCTGCGTGTTTCTAGGTCTCAGAAAAACCTGAGGTCAGGTTTGTTTTTTATCTTTACATCCTGACTCATTTATTTTAGAATAATGAGAGGATAATTCTAAGATATATTTTAGAAGCATTTATTGAAGCATTTTTTTCTTGACTGGGCAGTATTTAAATTAGTTCAGTATAGTGAAGACTTAGGAGTCTTTTGTGCTTGTCGGAGACGATTTTGAGAATGGTTATATTCATTCAATACACAATTATTTAGACCAAAAGGAATTGTTTCCCAGCACTGATCCCTAGAATGAGCCAAATCTCCAAAGACATGCGTGTCTGTGTTAGGACTAGCAACTGGGACATTGTTACCAAGCTGGCCTGACCTGCTGGAGATGAGAACGTTGGATGACATCCACCAGCCTTGACGGATGCTGCAGCTGCTTCTGTTTTAGGTTTTGTTGCTGTTGGTTGGATACAGGACAGGGGCAACTGTCCCCGTTGCTCAAGTTTAAAGCATCTGTGTGCTCTCCAGAGGCAAAACACATGGAAGCGCTAGACTAGGGCTATGTTTGAATCTCAGCTCACACTCCCAGCTGCTTCATTTGTTCATTTGTTCTCCAGACTCTTCCCCAACTGCTGCTTACTGTCAGTCTATGGACATGCATTGACCTTGGGGACTGAATAAAAACATGATAACCCCTGGGCTTCCATCTGGGTTTAGCCAATGGGAGACACCAATGGTACAGCAGACAGTGAAGTCAGAATATGTGTTCTCTTGGCTCTTTCTGGCCTATAGATGGTGAGAAATGTACACCCTGTGCAAAATGACTCTTTCCCAGGACTGCCTGATCCTCCTGTTTTCTCCACTAAGTTCCAAGGCATGCAAACCAAGCTGTTACCCTGGTTTATATTATGTTCTCTTGTTTAATTCAAGTAACCAGGCTATAACTTTGTAATTTAATCCTCATATTTATCTTTGCTTCAGTGTTCATAGATCCCTTCCCAGTACCTGTGAACCTGTGGAGTATCGTGGTGACTTGGGGTTCATATCCCAACTTGATTTTTAACTATGTGACCTTGGGAAAGACACCCCAGACCTAGTTACCCCAGGGTCTTATAATATGAATGAGTGAATCTTCCTGACTAGCCTTACATCAAGGCAGGAAAAAGAGCACATCCTCAATGGTGTGATCTCTAATTGCTCAGCTCTGTCTAGGGAGACAGATGGGCAAGAAGAAGGAGACAGATTGGGAAGAAACACTAGCATAAATACAGTCACATGTCAGGCAACAGGAAGGTCAGAGGCAAATAAAAACTTGACCTGGTATATGGTTGATCCAACCAAAAAGAAATTTCAAGGAAATAAGATTGGACAACATTTTTCACGGTAGCCAGATTATGAATTGGGCTAGATGTCTAATAGGTGAATGGATAAAGAAAATGTGGTCAGCCACAACTGATTCATCTACAGCACAACTCTTGCACCTGCGGCTCAGGGAAGATTGCTGAAGAGGGGGCAGAAAGACTCTAAGAGCTGTGGGAATAGAAAGTCTGCTGTGAGATTGCATCTCCTAGAAATGTCAGGGAAGCTACACACCTATGGAGTCTCACAAACACGGCTGCCTAAACGTGACCTGAACAAGGACAACACCAATAGACACACTAATATGGAAAGGGGAAATCTCACAGATCCCCAATCCTAGACAAAAGAGCTATAGGCAGCTAAAGAATACTGGGAGCAGGAGAAACAGTCCTCCCAAGAGAAGAGGCTCTCCTCACAACTGATGATCCAATACCAAATGGTCAGACCTGAAATCACATACAATATAATCACACCAAATAATATCAAGTAACATTATACAGATTGAGCAGCTTGCATTTATATATTTAGGAATATATGTATATGTGCGTGTGTATATATATATATATATATATATGTATATATATATATACACATATATATGGCACATTATATACACACACACACACACATACTTGAGTCCAATATACATGTGTGTGACATGGCAATAAAGACTATTTGAGGAAGGGAAGGAGAATAGTGGGAGAGAGAGGTCCAGGAGAGAGTGGTGAGGAGTTGAATATGGTCAAAGCACATGAAGAAAACCGTTACTAAGGAGTTAGGAAGATGTTTCAGTGCACTGAAATCTTACCGTGCAAGTGTGAAGGCCTGAATTTAGATGCACAGTCCACATGTAAAGCTGGGTGCAATATCTTGAGTTCATAGTCCCAGCTCTTCAAGACAACAGGAGGTGGCGACAGGACAATCCTTGGAAACTTGCGGCCAGCTAGCCTGCTATACAACCTATAAACTCAAATAAGGTAGAGGATGAAGCCTGGCAAACAGGCCTTTGACCCCCACAGGAGTGTGCTCCCTCTCTCTCTCTCTCTCTCTCTCTCTCTCTCTCTCTCTCTCTCACACACACACACACACGAAACACTGAGGGGTTATTATAAAACCTATTGCTTTTCTAATGAATACATACTAATGAAAATGTAAAAACAAAATAACTGGCTAGGCAATGGCTAGGGATGCTAAAGGAAGCTAGGGAATGGAACAGCATAGAATGACTTGTTTCTGAAGCAGAGGCAGGGCCTTTGACCAGTGTAATATTTGCCAAGAGCGTTCAAGCCTGGAATTCCGTATCTGGAATCTTGGAGACATCGGTGGGTTCTATTATAATCTGAAGATTTTCTCCCTGTCCCCAACTCAGTTTTTCTTGAATTTGATTTCTGTTGAAACCGCGGATGGAGTGTATGTTCTGTGAAAACATGTTATACGGGACATCTTTGACATACCCCTTAAGCTTCTTGTTCTGGCAATTGCTGTAGACATGGGACTGTACCAGGGCAGTCCCCAGGCTCTGCCTTACCTCCTGCTGTCTACACTTGGTCTTCTCTGTCTACATCTTGTAAGGTGCCCTGGGGCCTGCTTAGCTGCATTGCCTCTAGCAATCATTGGGAAGAACAATGGGAGTGGCCAATTCTCAGGGGAATCCTTTACCCAGGGGTCAGAACAAGGGCACCCATATTTTCATTTCTAAAACTATAATCCTTTAGCAAGTTCTCTCTTCAGAGTTCCCTCCAGGGATCCCTTTCCAGTTGTGTTATTACCGAGTCAACTCTGTGACTGCCCCTAGAACTCTCTTCTGCCTCCTTTTCCTTTCTCATTTCTTCTGTCCAGGAATTCACTGCCTAAACTAAACTGCCAGGCTAGGGAGAAGTAAAGCACTTGCCTTGTAGATACAGGGCCTGGGTGTGGATCCCCAAAACCCATGTAAACAGCTGAGTAAGCTGAGCATGGTAGCACACACCTTCAACCAGGGGCAGAGGCAGGTGAATCTCTGAGTTTGTGGACAGACTGGTTCACACAGCAAGTTCCAGGAAGCCAGGACTGTTCGGTGAGACTTTGTATAGAAAAAACAATGGGAGCTATGTGAAGTTGTGGGTGCCTGTAATCTCAGTGGTGATGAGATGGGAGGAGGAGACAGGCAGGTTCCCAGCTAGCCTGGCTTATGTGGCACAATTCCAGGCTGATGAGAGGCTCAGTATCAAACAAGATGTGAGAGGCACCTGAAATGAGTACCTAGGGTTGTGCACTGATCTTCACACGCATGCCCTGTGCGTGTATGCACCTTCTCTCACAGGTGCACCCCCACTGTGAGCACGCGCACACACACACAAAACAAGAATAAATGACTTACTGGAAAATCCTTGCCACAAGTTTTGTGTTGCCAAGGGAACCCTAGTAAAGCCATTATTTTGTTTGGTGAATTTTACTGTTGCTTTTTATGTTGCTTTAATGAATGTAGTTTATGCCCTCTTAATAATACACAAATAGCTGGAAATGAGCCCTTCATAAATAAGACCACGATTTCAATGATGAGTCTCTCGGCAGCATCTTCTCCCATGAGCTGTGTATCCCAACAAGGCTAGCATGTGTTGGAGGAGGATGGTTCAGTGGAAAGAGCAGTAAAGTGGGAGGCAGGGGCATGGACTCTTTGATCTAGCTCTTCTTCCATCTTATCACATGATTAAAAATACTTGTTTAACAGCTTTATTGAGTTATGACTTATAGGCCATAAAGTTTACCCAATTAAACTTCATAATTCAGCGGACTTAAAAATATTTCTGAGGTTGTACACTCTAATCTACTTTTAGAGCAAAATAAATCCAGCAGTTATTAAGTACTCCCTAACCATTCCTCCCAATCCTCATGCTTCCCCCACACCTCAGCCTTTAACAGTTACTAATTTACTATCTATTCGTATGGAATTTTCAACTCTAGACATTTCCTTAGAAATGGGATCACACCATCTGTGTTTTTGTCGTTGTTTTTAAGTGACTGTCCTCTTTGGTTTTACAGCATACTTAGGATACTCATTTATACCAGAGTATTGTTTTCTTTTTAAATTATGTTTTATTTAGTTTTATGTTATGTGTATGAATGTTTTGCCTGCATATATGTACATTGACCATGTGTGTACCTGGTACCCATGAGGTTAGACAGAAGAGAGGTAGGATCCTCTGGACTCGAATTTTATAGATGGTTGTGAACACCATGTGGTGCTGGAAATTTTTAACCGGGATCCTCTGCAAGAGCAACATGTGTTCTTAACCACTGATCCATCTCTCCAGCCTCTGAAGATTACTTATTTGATTTTGTATAACCATCAATTTCTTGGGTCCAGCCTCCTCCTCTATACACTGGCAGAACCCCCGCCCGAGGTCTTCTGTGCCTTCAGGGTCCAAGAATTTAACAACAGAGTCAGAGAGTCCTGGGGGAAAGGGAGTTCCAGGATTTATTTGAAAACTTCAGCTTTGAGGTAGAAAGAGAGAGAGAGAGGAGAGGAGGAGGAGTAACATCTATCTCTGAGCTCTTATTCGACAGTTGGTACCCGTCTGCATGCAGAAACCGATTACCTATGAGGAGTAATTGAAATCATTAATAGCCACAAACAAATGTGTCTGTTCTGCAAGTAATTTGCAGTAACATTTAGTAATTGATAGTAATTTTTAGTAATTAAACACCGAGTAATTCATTTACCAAGGCACACAGACATTTTATGGGGTTCCTTGGTGCTCCCACAGCAGATCTTAATTACTTAACCCAAGCACAGGGAATATTTCTGTCATTTCTACAAAAATATACACAATGTGCTATTCTCAGTAAGTCCCAGTGGAGAGAAGGAAAGGAGGAGGGGAACGATTTCCTGGGGCAGAAGTAATTAAAAGAACGTAGCTACCTTTTGGGCCAACAAGGTTGCTGAGTGAGGTCCTTTAGATTTATTTATTTAATTTTTGTCTATGATGCACAGTCTAAGTGAAATCTGGGTTACAGGAACTTATTTCTGTCTCCGCCTAAATGTTTTGGCTCAGCCTTCTCTGGCCTTATTACAAATCCACAAACAGGCAGGCTGTGGCAGGGAACAACATCAGGGACCCACTTTCCCCCTTCAAGATACCATCTGAAGTTTGGGCCTTGGTGTCAATTGTCATCCACACTCCAATTTTATTCTGGAATCTGAGTCTTCACACAACCTGTGGGATTGGAGGGAGCTGGGTTGTAGGGAGGATCCTTGTCACAGAACCAGCCACTGAAATTTCATTATCAGTTCTTGCTAGAGACTGGTTCAAGATGGCTGGGTGTAAGTGATCATGGGTCCTTTGTTGTTTTAACTGCAGTGAAGGAAAGAGCTTTCATTCCATGATAGCAGAGAGGTCTTATTTCACCTCCTGTTCTCCAGGATGGGAACAAGGGAACCTGTCAGTGCAGAGAAATGCAGGCAGCCATCTTGACTTGTAGAAAACCCATCTAAGAGCAAAGCTCTACACATAGATGGAGAGAGGTAAAGAGATTTAAAGAGAAACTGAATCCACATGCTACTGTGCCTGGAGCCGTATTTCAGAGACTCTAGTTAGCCAGGAAATGTAGAGTATTTTCTTAGGTTTTTATCTAATTTGAGCTTGCTTTTCTGTTATTTTGTAGTCCCTAAGTGTCTTACCTCGCTGACCACCAGTTTCTATCCTTCAGCTCTGGTTAATGTCTCCATTCCCAAAACTTGTCTTGCCTCTTTGCCTCATGCACAATCCTCAACTTAGGATGCTCTGTGCCACTCCACTCTGTGAGCAAAGTCATGAAGGTTCCATCTTAATTCCAGGGATATCTCATCCCTAGAGATTTAGCCAACTGCAGTATCCACGGCTGGCAGACTTGCCAGACTCTAAACAACCAAGGGATGTGTCACGAGACCTGATGGGATGGAAGGGAGATGAACCAGTAAAAATTTTCATCAGGCAGTCTCTGGCAAACACAGAAGATATTCAGCAGAGATGAAAGTTGTTTGGGCAAAGTTGGCTGCGGAGGCATGGAACCTTCTTGAAGAGAGGGAATCAACCCTGAACCTTGAACGATATGATACACTGTCTTTTGATAAAGGCTGCATGAGAATTTGTTCTTTGATTTGCTTTGCTTTATTTAGTGATCAACTATGACTTCTTAAGTAATGTGCCAAATTGTTCTTTTCCATGTATCTTGTTTAATTTCAGGACAATACCCCATGACCTAAATCTTAGCTATTTCCTTTCTACATCCGAGGCTGCTTATACTCAGATCATTCCCTACCTTCATGTTCAGATCAGTCACTATGTCTTATAGCTACTACCTACTTCTCAAAAAGCAGGGCCAGCAAAACGTAGATTGGAAATATTTTAGGTTCCAAGGGCTACACAATCTCTTGTGAGTGCTTCATTCTGTTTTCAATAAAACTTTACAGACCCCACTGAAATTTAGATTTTTCTATAATTCTCATATGCCATGAACACTATATTCTCTTGTTCATTCATCTGCCTCTGTGGTGGTTTGGATGAGAATGACCCCATAGGCTCATATGTATGACTACTTGGTTCAGGTTGGTTGAACTGTTGGGGATGGTTAGGAGGCACGGCCTTGTTAAGGAGGTGTGTCACTGGGGATGGGCTTTGAGGTTTCAAAAGCCAGTGCTACTTCCAGTTAACTCTCTTTCTCTGCCTCGTTTCTGTGGCTCAGATGTGAGCTCTCGGCTTCTATTCCAGCACCAGGCCTGCCTACCTGCTACCATGCTCCCTGTCATAATGATCATTAGCTCTAACCCTATGAAACCTTCAGTCCCAATTAAATACTTCTATAAATTGTCTTGGTCATGGTGTCTCTTCACAGAAATAGAGAAGTAGCTGAGACACTATCATTAAAACAATCTAAAATATGCATTGTGACCAGATTTTCTCTATAGGCCATACTTACTTATTTTTTATTTTTCCTTAACAAGATCTCTTTTATTATCACAATCAAAACATAAATAAAAGTTGCTTCTGTAAACAAAACATCACATGTATGGTTAACCAGAAGGCATTATACTGTTTACAAGATTTTTCAGAATTTAACCATCTTCTATTACTGAAAATTAGCTAGTTAATTTTTGAGACAGGGCCTTGCAATTTTGCCCAGGATGGTCTTGAACTCATTAACTCAAGTGATTGCCCTGTTTCAACCTACCAAGCAATTAGGGCTACAAACATGCATCATTTCATCTGGTTCAAATTATGGAGCATTTGTGTGGTTAAACAGCAACTTTCTGTGCAGTCTTTCCCAGAGCCCCTGGCAACCATCACTCTGCTCTGTTTCCATGAGTCTATTTTAGGGACCTCATCCTGGTAGAATTCTGCAGTATCTGTCCAGTGGGTGGCTGATTTTACTCAACAAAATGTCCTCCTGGTTGCACTTTGAAGTTTGTGTCTGTGGAGAGGAGGGCAGGGAGGTTTAGGGACAGTTTCCCCTCCTCTGTCTCATTCTTTCCCTCCTCTCACCTCCAGAAACTCAGGATAGGTGGTAGAGACCTCCCCAGACCCAATCTTGACTGGCAGTCACGCTCCACTGCCTACCTTCAACCTGTTTATCCAGGCAACACATACTTCTAATTTAGCAATCTGCAAAGGTCTCTGGTGAAGTCTGATGACTAGCCATTGCTTGCTCTCTTTCTTGATCCAGAGGTAATAAGCCATATCCCAACCCCACCTTTTAGTCTGTACTTTATTGAACAATACCAGGTCTGAGACTCTTTTCAGGGTCAGGACACCATCCACTCAATCAATTAAAAGGGAAATAGTTTTGATGTATAAACGGCAATGAGCTGTGAAAAGTCACAGATGCAGGGAGAGAGGAGGAGGAGGAGGGGGAGGGGGAGGAGGAGGAGGGGGGGAAGGGGGAGGAGGAGGAGGGGGAGAGAATCCCAGTGTTCACAGTGCAGACCATGTTGTAAGAATTTTCTCACATTTTTTTTTTTTTTTTGGATGGGGGGCACATCACCACCACCAAGGCTCAGCCCACTAGCAATATATTACTCTCAAAGAAAAGACTGTGCTTGGGAAGCTTCAAGCATGAGCTGGAGCTATGCACTGAACAGGTCTTCTGCTAGCAGATGCAAAAATGTGTCAGCCAGGTCTCTCCATCCTCTGGTGGGTGGAGTCTGTGCAGCCCTAGCAAGTCATGTCCGGAAGGGATGATTTATGAGGAGTGCTTTAGCTCCGTGTGATGTTACATCTCTCTCATTTTCCTCTCTTGAAGTGAACAATCAAGCCAGGCTTTTTTCAGGCAGGGGGTGACTGGGTGGTAGTGGGAGGCGTCATTAATCTCTGGGTTCTTCAGGAAAGCCAATTTGATCATTGTGCAATAGCAAGCTCTCCAAGTGCATTGCTGCTTGTTAGCTTGGATGTGTGCCCTCTGGAAACAGCATGCTGGGAAGCCTGGTCCACGTGCCAGATCCGAGTGGGGGAGGAGTGGTTGGTAGTGGGAGGGTGTGGCTTCTGATCGCTTCAGAGACTGGGGGAGGGGGAGGACGACTACGACAGATATTGGGTGGAGCAAATAGCCAGCTGTTAACAGTCACCCTGGTAAAACTGGGAAACCTGTAGGCTTTCCCTTGAGATCTCAGGTCTTTAGTCTCCAAGACATGGAAGCAGAGATTCACCTGTGAGTGTGGGTGTCTGTCTGAATCCTGCTTTCTGCCTGGGAGTGGAATTTTCCATACCACAAAATACAGCAAATGCATTTTAAGGGCAAGAAATGAACAGTTACTCTAAAGTGTTTTAAGGTGGGGAACCACCCACTTCATCCAGCATTTGGGCTTAGAATGTGGTGGGTTCCAAGTGTATTCCCAGGATGGGTGGCTATCTCTCCTTTCATCATGAAATGTCCTGGTGCAAAAATAGTCCCCCTAAGCTGGACAACTGAGATATGCCCTGTGATCTCTATCAAGAGGAACGTTAAGATGCTAGCATGCTTTTCACTTTGCAAAACACATTTTTTTAATGTGATTTGTTTTTCATTTTTGTTGATTCTCCATCCACCCAACAACCTTGAGAAAAACCTTGTTCAGTGGAACAAGGATAATAATAACTTTTATTGAGTGTATTTTTTTGTCATGATTATGAATGAAACTTTACCTTTCCATAGAAACAGGCTGATAAAACGTGGTAAACTGTAATAATGGCCCCATGCTGGCTGTGCTCTGGATATTGTGTGGGGCATCCTCATCAGTCCCCTCTTGTCTCCTATGAGGACACAGCTAGGATTAAATAACTCAGGAGATCTCTCACCTGGAAGAGGTAGCAGGGTAGAGCTTGGACTCTTCAGCCAGCTCAGTCCTGAGCCAGAGAGAGAGGCTGGATTGGAACAGCTGGTGTTACAATCGTCCCCAGGTATCCCACCCAGAAATTGTGTAGCTTAGTATTCTGTCTAGAGAAAATTCAGTTTAGCTTCCTGGTACTGGCTATTATATCCACAACCTTGCACAGGCTAGTAGGCAAGTACTCTACCAGTGGGCTACAGCCTCAACTCTTTTTATATCTATTATTTGAGATAAGGTCTTACTAAGTTGCAAGTTCAAGGTCAGCTTAGGCTACTGAGTCAGCAGTCTTCCTAGCTTAGCCTCTCAAGTGCTGGGATTACAGGTATGCATCACCAGACCCAGAATGGAAGAAACCATACCAGTTTCTCCAGGAAAGGCAATGCCACCAAGATGTTAATATAGACCCATTCCTCAGACAGAGTAAAGGGTCTTCCAAGAACCAGCTCCATATTGATCTTGTCATTGGTAATTAATGACAACTACATATTAACCACACGCACGCAAATTGATTTTCAGAGGTGCAATAATTAGATTTAATGCCTGCCGTGCCGCGTATTTATGTGTTTAATTATCAGCTTCATTATGAATTTTAATGAAGCTGTGGAGTATTCACGTTTCATTAGGAATGTGATTTTTTTTCTCCCATTTACAGATAGCCTTTATTCCCTCTGGTTTTGAAGTTGACTTTCACAGGTAAAGGTAGTAACATGCTCTAGATGCTATTTCTGTTTTCTTTCTCTTGTTCCACGTTTACATGTGCGGTGCCTGGGCAAAGTGGGTTCTCCACTCAAATCTTGCCAAACCTGGCCAGACAGAAGGCACCAGGGGGAGCAGGCTTATCAGCAGAAAATCCCCATGAGATTCAGGTTTTCTCACCTGTAAAGGTAGCCCAGAGAACAAGTGTGTGTGTGTGTGTGTGTGTGTGTGTGCATGCGCATCAGATGAGTACTGTTTCTAGAAGCAAGAGAGCAAGAGAGCAAGCAGAGGAATGTAGCCACCGTTCCCTCAGCCTTCCCTGCTTTAAACATGAACTCTGGCTTGGTGGGGCCTGAGTCTGTATGCTCTGTTGTGAGTGTGCCTGTTATTACAGGGCCAGCGTTAGGGCCTCAGCCAGGACTACTGCTGCAGCATTCACTCGCAATTTGGAGTCTGGGCCATGGGGAAATTGCAGACAATTTGGATGAAAATGGTTGGAAAATTGCAGTGTTTAGGCCTCTCCCACCAGCCCCTTCGGGTTTTCTTTTTTTTTCTTACTTTCTTTCTTATTTCTTTTTCTTTCCCATCACTCCCTCCTCCCGCCCCCAAAATTACTTTAGAAGCAGGGAACAACAGGCTAGGCTAGCTGAATTTTCTTTCTGCAGTCTGTGATGTATTTTGTAAACAAACATGTAAATGGATACAGAATTTAACCACCCTCAGACACAGTGGCTCAAAGACTAGAGAAGGGAAACCAGTCCTGCTCCTTGTGAGAAGGCAGAGTCACTGGGCTGCTGGGGAGTATTTATCCTCGCTAATTGAATTTCTGATTGGAGATATGAGTTTACCGGGAGACCTTTACTCTCTTGCAGATTGTTCTAAAATGAACCCACTTACCTATCTCCACGGTTAATTAATTATTTAAAAATCTCAAACCCTGTTTAATTCTAAGAAAGAATTTGAGGAAACTGCCTTATTAATAGTAGATTAATGACATCTTTTCATTGGTCATTGAGATTCATGGTCACAGTGCTGGAAGTATTTATCATTGCTCTGCATGCTAAATGGGACGTTGTACCATAGAGGATGCAAATTGTGCAGATCGTCAGAGCTATAATAGACATCAGCTGTTCTTGTCCACAGGCCCACTCACTATGTGACTCTTGTACAGTGTCCAGTTGATTTTTGGTCTTCATTTAAGAGCTGTCACCATAGGCCATAGGCAGTCCATTCTATTTTTGGACAGATCTAATTATTGCAAGTTTCTCCCATGATATTGGGCTAAGGTCTATTTCCCCGTAGTCACTGGTTCCAATTCTTGATCTACTGAGAGGACTAAGAAGATATGCTTTTTGGGGGGGTGAGCCCAGAACAGAAAGCCATGACTGAGGTCTGTGTGGAGCAGAGTCTTGGTGATGATGCGGTGGGGTGAGTTAGCCTTAGACTTGTGCTGCTTGTGCTCTGAAGCTTGGAGATACAAGTTGGCAGATAGATTGGTGACTGAGGTCAGCATAAGCTTAGCCTTATATTGAAAGTGTGTTACATTTTTTTTTTGTCACTGTGCCTAAGAAAAACTGTTAAAGAGAGAAAGATTTATTGTGCCTCATGGCAAAACACAAATGTAATCGTATCAGGGTACGGCTAAGTTTGATCCTCAGTTCATGGTACCCAGGAAGGAGGGTGGGGGGTAGCTCAGGAACATGATAAAACCCTCAACCAGGCCCCACCTTCTACTTTCTACTATATCCCAGCAATGCAATCATGCCATGAATCTATCAAGGGATTTAGCCACTGATTAGGTCAAGCCATACATGGCCCATTTACCTCCCAACGATTACAGGGGAAGACTTCGCATCTAAGCCATAATGGAGCATCAATGAGCTTGAAGAGGCTGGGAAAGCCCACAGAAGTCTGGCTAGAAAACGAGGCTGGAAGTGGCTGTGAAGAGGGTGATGTGAAAGCCAGGAGGATTTTGTGTAGTGCCCAGAATACTGTGAGAAGGCAGGAAAGGTGCTGGGAAGATAGCTCAGTCAGTAAAGCACTTGCCTACAACCATGAAGGCCTAAAAACAGGCATGATGGTACATGCTGTGCAATCTGAGCCCAGGGGAGGTGGAGACAGAGGGTCCCTGGGGCTGATTGGAAAGCCAGCCTAGCCTCCTTGCCTAGCTTTAAGCCAATGAGGGGCTCTGCTACAAAATAAATAAATAAATAAATAAATAAATAAATAAATAAATAAATAAATAAGTAAGTAAGTAAGTAAATAAGGCTGGGCAGCATTGAAAAAAGGGTCTCCCAAGGTTGTCTTCTGTCCTGCAAAGGCACCTGTGCATGTGTACTCACGAGCACACACACACATACACACCTATGTGTATGTGCATGTGTGTGCATATGTCTCTCTCTTTCTCTCTCCCTGTCTTTTTTTTTGAGCCAAATCTCTCTGGGAGACAATGATTTTTTTGCCCTAGGAAGGAAATTATTTTGCTTTGTGATATATGATATGTGTTTGTGTGTGCACACATGTGCACACTCATGCTTGTGTGTGCATGCGTGTGCACATTCGTATGTATGAGTGTGGGTGTGCACACAAACACCTACACATACACATTCATTTCCATCCCCTCCCTCAACACATACACAGGCAAAAGAAGGAGGCTAGGGCTGGGAGTGGTGGCTTGTACCTGTAATCCCAGAACTTCAGAGACTGAGACAGGAGGATTGCCATGAGTTTGAGGACAGTCTGGGTTATATAAGGAGTCCCAGTCAGCCTGGGCTAAATTGTGAGATTTGTCTCATAAAACAAGCTAACAAGCAAAAAGCGCACTAAGAACATAGTCCAGTGGTAAAGTACTTGTCTAGTATGTGCAAGGCCCCGGGCCCAATCCCCAGCTCTGCCAGAAAGTAAGCAAACAAACACAAAACAAAAAGAGGAGTGGCTACTAATAAACTAAGAGGTCAGGAAAGTTGAGAAGTGTCCAGGGAGGTCACTAGTGACAGGCGTGAGGGCCAGAAGTCAGAGTGAAGTGAACTAAGTAAGGTATGAATGGGAAATGGGAGATGTGGTGTAGCGGTATGCTGTGATCTTTTGTCCTCTATTTGGGGAAAGAGAAAGAAATCTTCACCACTTTTACAAGGGGCCTTGATATAGAATGAGAGAAAGGTAGAAATCTTCACAGCCTCTTTTTAAGCTATCCTAAGCTTTAAGAGGACTAGCTGACAGTGAGTCAGACTAGCATTTCAGCTTACAGTCTATAAACTCAATCTCTCCAACCTTTTTTCTTTTTAGGAATTATCACACTAACAACAACTCAACCAACGCCTACCTCCTCTCTCGGGGTTCCAGACTTTTTATACCCTAAGCCAAAACTTCCCATATACCCATGCGGCACCCAATCCCCAAAACAAGCTACAGGTGCCAGAACGCCAGAACGACCGCACCCAACCAAATCATAGCCACCTGCAACGAGCATTCCAAACCCAACTCGTAAACAACTACCACACCTGGGGTGGGGGGGACACAAACCTAATCCGAACACCATTTTGCTTTTTCACAGAAACCAAAATAACAAAAACTTTTTCCAAGTGTCCCGCTACAATGCTGGACCATAAAAAGGAAGCTATGGTGCTGGGGAAAAGAGGTGTAGGACTTAGAGATGCAAATATTTTCATCACTTTTTATTAATAAGAAAGATTAGTCTGGGTTGGTTGGTATTAAAATGAATAAGAGGCTATATGGTGACTGGTGTTAGGGCACCTGGAAGGAGCAAGGGAGAAACTGAAATCTCTAGTATGAAAGTCTCCCTTTTCAGGGCGAAAGAGACAGGAGTCAATGGAGATGGACTTGTCGGTACAGAGGTGACATGTTGAGGGTGGCAGGCTTGGATAGTCTGGGGAAGTAGGAGTCCAGGTTCTCTGCTAAGGCTGAGGAAGGTGGAAGGGAGTGTTGTGAGGAATAGTGTAGCAGAGGACTGTCTTCTCAACAGACACTGAAGTTGCCATCTTGCTTACTGGGATTTGATTAGTTCTGGAGAATAGCCCACTGAGCATCATTGGAGAACATTGCTTTTCCAAGCCACAAGCTATTCAAACTGGCAACATGGAACTAAAGTTTCTGACTCAAGTATGTACAAACACCTATGAATATGCATGAAAAGGTGTGTGTGTGCATTCACACATATGTGTATGTACACACATTTGGGTGTGCATATATGCATATGTGTGTAGTGTGCATTTGCATGTGTGCAGGTTTGCATGCATTCATGTGTATATGTATTTATGCATTCACAAGCATGCACATGTATCTGAAAATGAGCATGTGCAGGCATGTGAAGTTGTGGGCATATGCATGTGTTTATTTTGAGCCAAATCTCTGAAAGACAATAATTGGCTTTAAGGAGGAATTTTTTTTTTGTGTGTGTGTGTATGATTGTGTGTGTGTGCTTACATACATGCATATATTTGTGTGTGTGATTATGGATTTGGGCATGTGTGCGTGTTGAGGCCAGACGACCAACTGGGGTGTAAGTGTTCACCTCCCATATTGTATGAGACAGGATCTCTTTATTGTTCTCTGCTGTATGTGCACCATATGAGCTTTCTGGAGATTCTCCTGCCTCAGTCTCCTATTCCTCTGTAGGAGGGCAGAGAGTATACACATTCCTGTTGTGCATCAGGCTTTTACCAGTACCCTGGGGATTCAACCTCAGCTCTTCATGCCTATGTGGCTAATGCTTTTACTCACTGAACCACAGTTGTAAATCAGGGAGCAGGAAATCCTTTCAGAGAGACACCAGGCTAGCCTGCTGTCCATGCCACAGGCAGACCTCAGGAGTCTATAGTCTGTCTTCTCTATCACTGTTGGACTTGCCTTGGGTGAACTTACAAAGTTCACTGTCATTTCACACTTCCAGGACGGATTCAGAGGACAGCGGGTGGTGTCCTTTCTGCTCTCCCGCCATTTAGGTTCACTGGGTCTCAGAGAATCCCAGGTGAAGGCATTTTAAGTTCTCACCCTTCTTCCTCGGTTCCCAAAGGTGGAGTTCCTGTGCCAGGCCAGATGATCAGACAGAGATGCAAGGCTTCCCCATGTGAATTCTGACCACCTGCTCTGTCTAGCACCAATCCCTCTCAGCACAACACCCTTACAGGAACAAAGTGAAAAGCCAACAAGCCTTGAATCAGGGACCCGTGGTGGAGACGGATGTTTTCATTTCCAGATTTGTTGGTTCTTGGCTTTATGGTGACCCCCATGCATGTCTAGTGTTTGGATATAATCAACATGTGCTTACCTCTTTGACTTCTCTCCTCTCATCTCCTCCCTTCCCCTCCCCTCCTCTCCTCTCCTCTCTTTCCCTCCCCTCCTTTCCTCTCCTCTCCCCTCTCCTTTCCTCTTCCCCGTACATCAGAGAGCACTCTGATACAGTAAAGCAGTGAAAACATGGTCTATAACTCTGTGAAAGGCTCCAAGGTAGGGAGCTTTCCTGGCAGGGCCAGAAGCCTCAGCAGTATGTCCTGTGAGGACACGCCCACAGAAATGTCTCCTATGCCCCGCCCCCTGCCCTAAAGCTTCTCCTTCTCTACACTGTACCTTGCAGGATAGGCCAGTGCACCTGAAGGGAGGCTTGGGGGTCAAGAGGTCAGTAGGATGGGAAGTTAATTTTGTTATGATTGGTAGCCTAGATCTTTGGAAAAATGACAAACTGTAGTACCAAGGCAAGGGGCGCTTAAGTCAGGGCAGAAGGGCTGCACCCTCGCCACAGGCTTCCGAGAAGGAGGCAGAGAGCAGGTGGCCAGGGCGGCAGAGCAGCTGCCCCATGTGATGCGAGCTCCCGTCTCTGCTCTGTGTGGATTTCAGTGGAGCAAATACTTCTTGTCTGTGAGCTGCAGAGCCTTAGAAATAGCTTGAGGTCTTGTTTCAGCTGAAGCCAAGCAGGCACAGGGGTGGGAGTCTCTTTCAAGCGCATTTCATCTGTTGGGAGGAGCATCTCCTCAGTTGTCAGAGCCTGGGGGGGCTTCCCATCTTCTGTGGAGTTCAGGGAACAGAGAGCCCCGTGGGCCACTGACGCTTGTGTTCTGTGCGGAGACTCGGCATTCTAAGGAGCTCTGAAGCCACAAGTGGCAAGATGCAGATAAAAACCACAGCCTTGAGACAGTTAGGGGAGTGTGGTTAGGGAGGCCATGCAGACTGTAGCAGGCTGGCTGCCACTGAGCTGTCACAGAAGGTGGCGTTCTGGGATAAGCAGGATTGATGCAAGTGATAGAAGTCAGGCAAACCAGTCATAGTCCACAGTGTGCAAACAGTTTAAGGGAGTGCCTATGAGCAAGAGCTGGGGCCAATGGGGGTGTCTCATTTCTGAAGATTCTTTCCAGGTCACCTGTAGGGTGGAATGCATGTCTGTAACTAGACGAAGCTCCTGTACTCACATGCTGGCGGCAAACTTGGAAGAATCAGTATTTATTACAACAGTTTTGTACATTTATATTACTCTACTTGGCTCCTATTTAGTTGACAGTTGGCCCCAAGTTACATAGCTAGAGGCAGAACAGAAATCCCCAGCCTGGTTTTCCTCCATGTGCTTGGAGCTTATCATCTTTTCTTGGTTATAAACATCTTCAGAGGGTGTTTTCTGTTTTGTTTTTGTTTGTTTATTTTGTTTTGAATTCCCAGCTCAAATCATGCAGAACACACCGACTTCAGTGTCCTACGTGGAGAAGAAGATTGATAGGAGATGTGTGTTACTGCTGAGCATCAGGGCTTGGAGTGGGCGCAGGGCAGTTGCTGGGGGAGAGACCAAGAGAGAAAGAGGCAGACACACATACAGAAAGAGAGAGAGAGAGAGAGAGAGAGAGAGAGACAGAGACAGAGACAGAGACAGACAGAGTCAGAGATAGAGATATCAGGGCTCAGGGAGGTCAGGTGTGTGTGTGTGTGTGTGTGTGTGTGTGTGTGTGTGTGTGTGTGTAACAGTATAGCTTTGGAATGCAAAAGGTTAATATCAGTCTAGTCTCCTGTAATTTGGCCAGCAGAGACCTCTATCTCTGGCTCCTAGAAAAGCAAAGGCTTAGATTCCAGGAGAATGAGAGAACACAGAGAAGCAGGCTGCTCCTGCTGGTGTGCTGATGGGCAGCTCCACCCCAGTGACTCTGAGCTGGGTACTGGTTTGATTGGGTTGGAGCTGTGAGTGCAGGGCTGGGTGCACCCCACAGTGAGCTCCTGCAGCCTGTGCTCCTGAGCTGCTTCCCTCTGCAAAAGGAAACAAGGACAATAGGGACTAGGAAGAGAGGAGACACCTTTGCCCACAGAGGCTGGCAATTTCTAGGACTTTTGAGCAGAGAACATGACTTCATGCACCAAGATTTGCCAGTTTGTATTCTATCACTTCCAAAAGCCAAATATCACTGTAAATGGGGGCTACAGTCCCCTATGATGGATGTCCTAGCAGAATGTAGCAGCTGGAGAAAAGATTCCTCATCCTAGACAGGGTCTTCCCTGAGTCTCCAGCCTAGCCCAGGGAGACTCCTGCAGATTCTGAAGGAATAAGGTTTTCCGTGTTTCCCTCCTTTGTCTCTTGGATGCTGCTAAAAGCAGCTGCATCTCCATGTTATTTTTGTGAGAGATTTACTGGATGGATGTCTTAATAAAACCAGGGTTGGAGCAGGGCCAGAGGAGGTGGGTTTTGCTCAGAGGGGCAGTCAGCTGTGAGGCTGCACCAGGTTCCTTGGCTCAGGATGGCAGAGTGGGAGGAAGGTTGGCAGGAGGTGCTTGTGTGTGTGTGTGTGTGTGTGTGCACTTATCTCTGTGTGTTAGCATGTGTGCCCCTGTGTACATTCATCTATGTGTATGTGTGCATGCATCTGTTATTTGTATGTGTTAACGTGTGTAGCTGTGTACACATATCTCATTGTATGTATTAGAGTACACATATTAGTGTGTGTGCACGTATTAGTGTGTGTGCACCTGTTTGTGTGTGTTAGTGCATGTGAATTCTTGTGTGCATTCATGTGTATGTTTGTGTGCGTGGTAGAGTATGTGTGCCCTCACTTGTGTGTATGTATTAATGTGTGTGCCTGTGTACACTCATCTCCTTGTGTTAGTGTGTGTATGCATGTGTGTGTACATTCACTTGTTTGTATGTGTTAATAATGTGTGTGCAACCATGGACACTCATCTTGTGCGTGATAGTATGTGTACATGTGCAACTGTGTAAACTGTGTGTGTGTGTGTGATGGCCCAGTGCAAGCAGGGCAAACAAGCTAAAACACAATCGTGTAATACGAAGGTGGGGGCCAAGCACAACAAGTAGAGCTCAGGCTTGCCCCTGGGCTGGGTCAACTGGACACTGTAGAGGGATCTGGAGGGGCGGCTCTAGAACAGCTGTTGGGAAACCTCTGGCTCTCACAGGCCATGGCTTCTGCTTCCAGAATCATAGGATAAAACCCACAAAACAACCCTCAGCAGCAACCCTGAGCTGCTGCCAGATCAGCTTGTGCTGCCTTCTGTTCTCAGGTGGTCCAGGCCCAACTCTTGCTGCCTGCTTTATTCTTCCTCTTCTGAGCCAAAGTCCAATCTCAGCCTCCTCCAGGGTCCCTGCTAGAGACACGTCTTAGGAATAGGGTTCTTTCTCATCTCTGCGTCTTTGAGACACTGAGCAAGGCTGAGAAATTTAGCTTTGCCATTTGTAGTGAGTTTTCCTTCACTCAGTTTGCCCATCCATAAAATGGACTAACAATGGGGTGGTGCTGCTGAGACAATTACCATGAAGAGGAAATCACAGAAGAAACCATGTTTAGACACCATGCACAAGAACTGGCCTGAGTTCAGTTACCTCCAAGGCATTCCCCCCACTCCCCAGTTCTCCCTAGAGCTCTGTGCCTGCACCTTTGCCCCATTTCCCTTTAGCCCTAATTTCCCATGGGAGACCTACCTTCCAGGCATAGACACTCAGATACAATTCAGACAGAAGCCCACATGAAAGAGCTTTGAGGGGAAAATCAACTGTTTATCAAATTAACAGAATTCTGGAAACCTGGCTAACACAAGAGGAATCAGATGCAAATTAATGAGCAGCCATGAGCAGCCCCACCATCGAGATTTACATAAATATGCTTTGTCAGATATAGGTAAACAGAAGCAGAATCACACAGGAGCCAGATTCATTGCACCTGCTTGCTTGTGAGCCTCTGGAGCAGGGATTATAGCCTCCATGATTTTTCCATTTTAAAGATCTAGGTTTTTTTTTGGTTTGGTATTTTTATTCTCACCCCCGCACCTCTCTCTCTCTCTTTCTTTCTCTCTGTCTCTCTCTCTCCTCTTAAGAGTCTCTGCATTATCAGCTGCCAAAACCACCTAGAGACAAACCAAGGCAGAGCCACAGGCCTGCCAAATGAGCAAGATGCACTTTCTCTGCACCTCCCCTGTCTGGTTCCCTTGTGTGTCTTTTAGAGACAGGGAAAACCTGAGATACCGAGTTCCCGTGAGGGTCCCTCCAGCTGCTGCCCCCTGTCTCAGGGAAAATATAAGAAGCAGGCTGTAGCTATAAAACTCTCCTGATGGATGGTTTTAATCCTTTCTAATTACAGCTAATTGGAGCTGTCAATCCTTTAAAGCCCTGAAACTGATGCAGGGAGGTCAGGCGATTCAAATTTACCCAACTGAACACAGGATGGATAATTAGATGTATCTAGAAGTAGCTCCACTTTCCTTCGAAGAAGAGGGAGGAACTGAGAGCTGGCAGCCTCAGCTCTCCTGAGTCCTTGAGATTCCACAGTGGCCTTCTAGATGGGTGGCTTTGGGTTTCCTTCAGTACATCTTCATAGCATGTCACTGTGGCCCTGGGGTCGGCAAGAGGCTGGGCCCTGACTGTGAACCTCACTGTTGGCTTAGAGACACAAATACAGCCAAAGATCTAACAGAGGATCCCAGACATCTCACTTTCCTGGGTGGAGCTTACTTTTATTTTTCCTATGTTGTTTTGTATTGGTGATGGGGGCAGGGGAGATGATTATCTTTTAGGAACCATTCATTTCAAGAACTTCAAACCATAGCAACCAGCCAGCTAGGAAATTGGTAGACAGAAACCCAAATGCCATGACATGGTCCCACCTACCTGTGGTCTGTGTCAAAGAGACACTGGGAGACATTATGGTGAAGTTCAGACAGGCAAGGGTTAAAATTAGATAGCACCCAAAGAAAAATACAGGTGCATCCTGTGGCCCTCAGAAGCCACAAGGTGGCAGGAGAAACTCCAGCCTTCTCCCAGAAAGGTTAATGAGAAGTCAAGTTTATCTACCCAGTGGGCCAAACCAGTGTGTCCAAATGCACACAAAATGGGAAGAATCAGTATAATAGGTGAGAGAACTTCAAAGGGCTTGCCAGGCTTTCACAAGCTCTTTGCTAATGTCTAGCTTATAACTCATCTATGTGAAAAGCCCCACAAAGTTCTGGGAAAGAATACAAATATGCTGAGAACTTTTTAGCGTATCACAGAATATTCTGTGATACAGACACACACATACACACACACACACACTGTTGTGGTCTGAATGTGATGTGTCCCCCACTGGGGCCTTGAGGATAGCCTGGTCCCATTTGAGGATAGCCTGGTCTCATTTAAATTTTTTTAAAATTTAATTAGTATTGGTGTTTACCTGCATGTATATCTGTGCACCACATGTGTGCAGTGCCCATGGATGCCAGAAGAGGGCGTCAGATCCTCTAGAACTGGAGGTATAAATGATCATTTGCCCCATGTGGGTGTTAGGAACCAAACCCAGGTCCTCTGCAAGAATAGCAACTGCTCATCCCTCTGAGCCATCTCTTCAGCCCCTGGTCTCATCTCTATCTGCTTCTTGACTGTAGACACAGTGTGATGGGGTGCCCCATGCTCCCACCACCATGGAGCTTCCTCCCGCCATGCCTTTGGTGCAATGATGGAGTGTATCCCTTCAAACTGTGATCCCATATAAACGCTTCCTCTTTTCAATTGCTTCTTGTCAAGTATTTGGTCATGGCGATAACAAACATACACAGCCATTAATATCCACAAAAAGCTATTATCTCCATTTTATCATGGAAGAAAGGAAATCTTAGTAAAGAGAAATTACAGCACAGGTTTACTAAGGACTATGTCCAGGATGAGGCTGCAAACTGAAAATAGTTGAGACAAGGAATAACAAGGCACATGGTCCAGAAAACCTGGGCTTTGAGGAAAGGGGGGCAAAGCAGAACTCAAAACCCCATCAGGTATCCGAGGCATTATAGTTTGCATGTGAAATATCACCACAGGATTGTGCATTTAAAAACTTGGTTTCCAGATGGTGGAGCTGTTTGGGCAGATTTTGTAACTGTTACAACGGGGATCCAGCTAGAGGAAGCAGTTAGTTGGGATGTAGCCTTTGAAAGTCAAAGGCTGGTCATGCTCTAGGCATAACCCTCTTCAGAGATGTGAACAAGGCCCTGGAGCTAGCAGCCAATCACCTTGCTTTCCCTGCCACATAGCCTGTATCCAGTTGAACTGTGAGGCGAAATAAATAAGCCTTCTTCCCTAGCTTGCTTCTTGTCGGGTATTTGGGGAGAATAATCCAATCTGGGAGGCATTTGCACAGTGTGGCTATGAAGGCTTTGTGTCTTACCTGTGATAGCAAACGAGAAGTTTTTGCCAAGCTTAACAACTTCAGTCCCTTTGCAAATTGTCTCTGAGCCCCTTCTGATGCTGTGAACAGGGGTGTCAATGTAAAACCCCAAAGTGTGATAGCAACTCTAGCTTGGTATAGCACAGAGCTCAGGGGTGCTCCTGGGGTTCCCAGGCTTTGCTTGCTGTATTGGGAGAACTTCAGTTTCCCCCCAGTTCTGATGGGACCTAAGAAACTTCAGGGAGCTCAGAACTGAGATGGTGCCTCAGGGAAGATAATCAGTGGCTTTCCCCCTGCTCCCTACTGAGAACAGTCAAAGGGAAGCTCTTCCACTGTGGAGCCCTCTCAGGAGTTTGGCTAACTGCCAGCAGCAGCAGCAGGCCTCTTTCAGCAGCTGGTCCCCAAACACCGAGCCTCCCCTGTTCAAGACAAAGGTGGTGCCACCACCAGAAGCTGTCATTCAGAAGTAGTTCTGAGAGATCAAAGAGGAGGCCTGAGGAGAGGCTCCAGGGCTTGTTAGAGTCAGCCTCCTACAAGCACAGTGAAGCCAAGGGGCAGGGAAGCAGGAAGCCTACAGAAGCCTGCTCCCTGCTGTCAGTACCCAGCCTTAGCTTAACACAGGAGTGCTTCTGTGCACCTTTGATAAAGAGGCGTGGGAGGGCTGAGCTCCAGGGGTAAGACCCGGCATCCTCCAAGCTAGCTAAGGTAGGTACAAACAAAGCATCATCCTGAAGGGAACAGGGGTGTGTGTGAACACAGGAATGTTATTTCCCAGCATTCCTGTGGAGTTGCAAATCCTTCACCTCTCTTCAACAGAAGTCCAATGCACCTGTACCCCCTCTCCCTTCTAAACAGCTTATGATCTAAATGTCTGAAACGTCTTCTACCTGCTGTGTTCATCAGCAGAGCCTCACTCAAGCACGTCTTGATCACGTGCTGTGCTGTCTCATGTTCTTAGAGTTTTTCTTGTTTGCACCAGTGAGCTCCTACATGCCTATCAAACTAAAAGTTCCCGAGTATTCACGACTGGGCCCTGATCCAAGACCTAGATATAAGCGCCTACATATTCCAAAGCCTTTTCTGCCCATTTCATTCATCTCTCATCAAACCAGTCTTCCCAGGGCAGGGGTGGCCACGTCTCGGTTAGACTCTTGGCACTCATTCATGGCAAGTGAAAGACTTGGTTGGGTCTACTCTGCTGTTTGCAACCAGCTTAGAACCATATTACTGACAAACTGCTATATCCTGCCTGCCCTCACCCTTCACGTGTGTTTCCTGGTACCATGTTTCATACATAAAGAGGGTTCAAGTAGCTAATAAGATGGTTCTTGATGTTTTAAACATTTCAAAACCTGTTGTGATTAATTAAAGGTGGCTGCTCACTTTTAACAGTTTTCCAGGAAGGCAGAGGGGGACTAAGTCCCATCTCTTTGAATCTGGGCCAGGTGCTGTGCTTTGTTTTGACTAACAGAACAAGGTGGAATCTTACTGTGTGACATTCAAGACTAAGATATGAAAGGCAGGAAACACATGATTTCAGGGCTGGGACCTTCAGATAAAGTCTCATTTCTTTGAGGCTGCTATGCTGCAGAGACTAAGATTAGCACTCTGCTTTAGGCAGCAGAAGTGAGTGAAGTAGCTTTATTCTGCCCACCCTGCCCCCGTGTGTGTGTGGTGTATGTATGTGTGTGTTGTGGTGTACCTATGTTTGCGTATGTATGTGTGTGTGTGTGTATGCATGTGGTGTATGTATGTGTGTGTATATATATGTGTGTGTGTGTGTGTGGGTTTGTATTCACTGGAGGATGACGTTCAGTGTCTTACTCTATCATCCACAAGCTTATTCCCTTAACACAGCATCTGTCACTGAAACCAGAGCTCAGTGTCATCCATTGGTTCTCAACCTTCCTAATGCTGTGACCCTTTAATACAGTTCTTCGTGCTGTGGTGACTCCCAACCATAATATTATTTTTGTTGCTACTTCATAACTGCAATTTTGCTGTTAGGAATAGTAATGTAAATATCTGATATGCATATGTGACCCTTATGAAAGGGTCGTTTGACCTCAACAAGGTGGGAAATGAGAGCGGCTGATCTAGACTTACTCGGCAATCCTCCTGTTTCTGTCCTTCACATCACTGGAATTACAGGATCCTGCACAGCCATGCCTGGGTGTTTTCATGGGTAGTCCTGGGGCTCTGAACATAGGTCCTCATGCCTGTTCACCGATGCTCTTATCCACTGAACTGAATATCAGTAACCTTCATCTATGGCACACAGGATCGAAGTATCCAGGTGAATCCAGTGTGAACACCTGACCCACTCAGAAGGTCCTGACTGGTTAACAACTGCTTGGTATAATTTGTTATACACAAACTACGGGAATCCCCAGGCTTCCTCTGAGCCAGCTGAAAAGCACATATCAATATGTGAACAACAATGGTTCCCAGTGGCTCGCATTCCTCTTAACCCGTTGTCAGACACTTCAGCATCAATTCAGCTTTCTGTGTCTCTTGCTAGTATTGAGTGAAATTGTGTGTCTGAATTCACTAGAAAGTCAGGTTCCATTTAGAAACATCATGAGACATGCAACTGGATGTGGGATGTCCACGTAAGTTACACTTTGTTGAACACCTCTCTGTCTCCAAGTCCCTATGTTCTAATCCCATATATTATCCAAGGTCCAACTCAGACGTTTTACTTGCCATGAAACCTTTCTTTGCTTCCTCTAGAGAGAGATGCCTTCTTTTTTCTTTTTGAATCAACACTAGTCTGTTTATACTTTTCTGGCTGATTATATTGTGGCTCTTTGGTTTTTATAGAGTAATATTTTTCATCAGCTCTTTGAGAATTCATTTATACATGCACACAATATATCTTGATTATATTCATTCCCACCTGTCCCCACAACTCTTCCTGAACCCACCCCTTAAAACCTCAATCTCTCCAACTCCATAACAACTCACCGAGCCCAGTGCTTGCTGTCTGTATGTGCACAAGACTGGTCATCCACTTGTACATGGCTGACCTATCACGGTTCATAGCCCTGAAGAAAGCTGACTGCCCTTCCTCCATCAGCCACCAACTGTCAATAGCTTCTCAGCTAGGAATGGGGGCTTGTGAGTCTCTTCCTACTCCATGATGGGATGCTGTCTGGCTTGATCTCATGCTGGTTTGTTCAGGAAACCACAGCTGCCTTGAGTTTGAGTGCATGCATCCTGTCATACCGAGAAGATATCATTGTTTCATAGCACTTCTCAGCAGCATTTGGCCCTTATAGTCTTGCTAACCCCCAGTAGGATGTCTTTGAGCCTTGTGGGGAGAGGGTGATGTGGGTATCCCATTTATAGCTGAGGTTTCCACAAACTCTTATTCTCTGCACTCTGTCTAGTTGTGTTTCTGTGTTAACCACTATCAGCAACTCAGCTGAGAGTTGTACTAATCTAAGGGTGTGGACATACATGTGGCTCTCTTTAAACTTGTCTCCACTGTGATATTGAAGGTCCTTAGACCTCTGCATAAATGATCTTACTTGCTCAGGGGTTGGGTGCTGACTTCCGGCTAATTTTTGGACAGATCCTATTGTTGACCGATGCACTTTTTCCCTCTGCTCACGAATGGGTGCAGCCTACCTTTTGCCACTTCTTAAAGTGCTCATCAAAGAGACACGGGCCACAGCTAAGTACAGTTAGAACCCCTGCACTATCACAACAACTTTGGAACCTGTTGCGGTGGTTCAGCTGTGCGGGGAAGCGAGTTTACCCAATGCTCACTGAATTTGGTATAATAGTTAGAGTTCATTGTCAGCTTAGCAGACTCTAGAATCCCTGACAGATGGATCTCTGTGCATGACTGTGGGACATTTTCCTGGTTGCATTAATTGGGGTGGGATATCTGTCCTCTGGGGGCGGTCATCCTTCCCGGTCTTGGGGATAGGGAACCGAACAGAGGAGGTGTTCCTTATTCTCCTTCTTCGTTGTGGCTATTGTCTCAAGTTCCTGCCACCCTAGCTTCCCTGAAGTGATGGAGTATAACCTGAAACTGTGAGCTGAAGTTAATCTCTTCTCTCTTAAGTTGCTTCTTATCAGGGTATTTTATCACAGAAATAGGAAAAGAAACTAAGACAGAAGGAATGACTGAAAAACAAGCTTTTATTAGGTTGAGACCCTGAGGGCCCTGGGTTTATTTCGTCAATGTAGTCTAATGTATCCTGACTAATAAATCAATATAGCAATGATGTTAACAGCACACATTGCATGGGGCTAGAGAGATGGGTCATGATTTAAGTGTATTTGTTGCTCTAGCAGAGCTGTGTTCAGTTCTCAGCACCCACATTATGGGTCACAACCTACTATAACTCCATTTCCAAGGAATCTGATGCCCTCTTTTGGCCTCTGTGGGCACCAGTCAAGCAAGTGGTACACAGGCATACATTGTAGGCACTTACATATACACATAAAATGAGAAAGTAAATAAATCCTTAAAATTAGATCATATAACTAACTATGTTATAAATCAGGTTTTCTGTCAAATATTTTATCTGCTTAATATCTTGAATTACCTCTCACAACTCCATATTCTAGATAATATTAGTGAAATTCTCATTTCAGGGTTGAGAAAATTTCAAACGATTGTTTCTCGTGATTAGCAGAGCTGGGACTTGAACACACTCTTGTCTTAGTGAATAGTGATGACGCATCTACTCCATAGACTCTACTCCCATGTCTGAAAATCGTCAGCGGCTTAGAAGGACATCACTGCCTAGAGCAGAAACTCAACATGAAGACTTTTTAAAAACTAAAACAACTAGAATAAATACAAACAAGCCCATGTTGTATGCTGAAGAAACTTAAATTTATTTCCTTAAAATGCTCCAAGTCTATCCTTGTTGGGTCATCTTTTGAATACGGAAACTATTATTTTCAGGTAAGATGATACAAGCCCATGCTTTCATTGGACTTAAGCTGACATCGTGAAAGTAGCTGAAGCAGGGGATAGGTTTCTGCTCTGGAACCAGAGCCCCAGGGTCACAGATCAAAATCAGCACACTTAGAGGATGTCTGATCTGAAAGTCTGTGTCCCTTTCAAATTTGCACATTGAAATCTTTACTCATAAGGTGATGGTATGTGAAAGTGAAGCCCTAAGGGGATAATGAGGTCATGGTGATAGAGCCCTCAGGAAGGGCATTAGTGCCCTTATAAAGGAGGCCCAGAAAGAACTCACCCTTTCCATAGTGTGAAGATACAGCCAGAAAGCACTGACTATGAAAGAATAGATCCTCCCTTGTCAGATAAAGAAACACCAACCTTGATCATATACCTCCATAGATGATCATATAGCTCCAGAGATATGAACAATGACTTTCTGTGGTTCATAAGTCACTCAGCACATGACATTGTCTTACAAGGACACGAATGGATTACAGCAGAGGATGATTGTGAGTTTGGGGTTTTCACCCGAATTTAAACCTGGTCTTTTCCTTGTCTGTGCCACAGACTCCTGTGACCCTTCCATCTTCATGAAGGGTCCTGGGTAGAGACAATAGTTTGGCAGTTGTGCTCCGAGGAAATGAGCTTGGATTGAGGTTACTGCCCTGCAGAGCAGCCTTCATCTGGAGCCCACTCTGCTTATGGAGCCTGGCAAAGATTTCCATGTCTCACTGGGAGCCCCAGCCAAGTGTGTCCTGGTGAGGGCTGCAGCACATAGTTTATGGTAGCAATTACTGAGCCAGCATCTTAAGGAGCCATGGTACCTCCAGTTATGGGCAAAGTTGGGGAGGTCAACCATAATAAGTGTTTGCATTTTCAGGGTCCTGGGAATCCATAAAGATCACTGGAGTATATTATTTCACTCCTACTCTGCCTTCTTGGCCTTCTTCTCTAATTTAGAACTTTCTCAACACAGTATAAAATTAAACACAGAACACCAGTGAATACTAGCACAGAGAAATAAAAGAGATGCATAAACCCTTTAAGATATAATGGAATGCAAACTAGGGAATCACCACTCTTTCCATGGTAGATTTTGTGGTTAAAGCTATAGATTTATATTAAAAAAGTATAAATGTTTTAACCATTGAAATTATCTCAAATGTACAGGAAATTTTCAAGTGCAATAAAAAACAATTAATTTTAGTTGAAACACTTAAGGGGAAGTCGCTGACTTTACCTCTCTTAGACACTTCTAAATTTGTACGTTATATTTCCTACAGAGATATTATTTGTATTTTTAAAGATATATTTATTTTTATTTGGGGCATGAATATTTTTCCTGTATGAATGTATGTGAACCACGTGTGTGTGCCTGATGTTCACAGAAGTCAGAAGAAGGCAATGGATCCCAGGAACTGGGGTCACGGATGGTTGTGAGTTTCCATGTGGGTGCTTGGAACTGAACCTGTCTTTTCTGCAAGAGTCACCAGTGCTCTTAACCACTGAGCCATCTCTGAGTCCAAAGACATTATTCTTAACAACTACCAGTAACAGAGAGCTGACATGAGGGACCTGGTTATGATGCAGCCCTCAGATACGCTGAAGGGTGTTGCAGCTTTCCAGATCCACCTCCCGATGAGAGGGTCCAGTTCAGATCTCTGGGTTGTGTTTACGTTTGCTTCTTTAGTTTCTCTCAACCGTAATAATTTCTTCATTTTTCATGATGTTCCTTGAAAATTATATTCAGGTTAACTTGTAGCACACTCTTAATCTGAGGTTTATCTAAAGTTTCTTCAAATTCAGATTTAGTCATTGAAATGACACTTAAGAATCAGTGGTTCTCAGCCTTCCTAATGCTGCGACCCTTTAATACAGTTCCTCATGTTGTGGTGACCCCCAACCATAAAATTATTTTGTTGCTACTTCATGACTATAATTTTGCTACTGTTACGAATAGTAATGTAAATATCTGATATGCAGATGGTCTTAGGTGGCCCCTGTAAAAGGATTGTTTGACCTCTAAAAGGGTTGAGACCCGCAGGTTGAGAGTTGCTGGCTTAGGTCTTTTCCACGCATCCTATGGTGCGGTGCACGCTTCTGATTTGTCCTTTCAATAATCACTTGACTATCACAACTTGATGAGGTTTCCCAGATGTCTTCCTGGTAGAATTACATTTACTCATGCTGTCATTAAGAAACATTCTGAGAGAATTGTTTTAAAAATAATTTGGTATCCAGTTCTTTGTTGAATACACTCTTTATTCATTTATGTATTTCTATGAGCATAGAACTGTGGATTTCTCCTTTATTCAGTACATTCTACTCTACCAATGCATGAGTTACTATTTATTGCTGTGATCAAACAATGACTGAAGGTAACTTATAAAAGAGTTTGTTTTAGCCTACAATTTCAGAGGGAGATTCCGCAGTGGCAGGGGAGGCATGGCGACAGGCAACCGGAACAAAGAGAAAACTGCAAGTGGAACTATGCCATAGACTTTCGAGCCCTTCCCGTTGGTGAGTTTCTTTCAGCTAGGTCCAAAAGTTTCATGACCTCCCCAAATAGTTCCACCAAACTAAGGACCAACTATTCAAATACATGAGCCCATAAGGGGCATTTCTCATTCAAACCATCATCATCATTTATGTTTGACTCACAGATTATATGCACAAATCATTTCTGGCCAGTGGGAACTCCTTCAAGCTGGCTCATGCTGTGGGTTCTCACACAGTGTCATCATGATTCTTTGAGTGTCTCCTTGCTTTGTGGCACAACTGTATACTGCAATCTTGTCTCGTGTTCTCTCACCTTACTCTTGAATGCAGCCATTCTTCAGGGAGTCATGGTTTATTTTAGTGAAAAACAAGATTGGAAGTTAAGAAATGAACACTAGTATTGCACACTGCCCCAGGGGTGTGGATGACACCAAAATCTCTCAGAGAATAGAGCTAGTAACAGATGTACACACACACACACACACACACACACACACACACACACACACACACATACACACATATGAAAAAAATAAACTACATCAGTATCTATATCTTCATACACTAAAGACTGAAATTCACACTGATGGCTAAATCCCAAGTCAATACCATATATTATATTTCCTTTCTTCTTCCTCCCTCCCTTTCTTCTTTCCTTCCTTCCTTTCTTCCTCCCTCCCTCCTTTCCTTTCTTTATGTGTGTTATATTTATAGATCATGGATACAGAGTATTCATAATTTATTTTGGTGAACCGATTGGATGCACCAATTATGTGTGATATGTGCATGTGTGTGTGTGCACATGTATGTATGTGCAGGGAGTTCATCACTGTGTTTGTGTGTGGAGGCCAGAGATTGACATTAGCTGTCTTCCTGTGTTATTCTCTTCCTTAGAGTTTTGGGACAAGCTTCCTTGCTGACCTTGGACTTGTCGTCTTGGCTAGCTAGCTAGCTAGTGAGCTGCAGGACTCCACGGCCTCACACCACCCCTCCACCCTGCAGCGCTGGTGTTTTTGCCACCACACGCAGCTTTTGCATGAGCATGGGAGATCCAAACTCCAGTCCTCATGCTTGTGCAGTGTGTATGTTACCCCCTGAGTCATCTCTCCAGCCCTGTATTCTTCATTCGTGGCTTTTTTTGTACATTGTCGCTGTACATATTTGTGAGGTACAGGATGATGTGGACAGTATGTAGTGCTCAGAGTGTTGGGTAGCAGACACCTTTCTGTTGAAATGTCCAATTATCTGTTGTCAATTATATTTGTCCAGTTATTCTTTACAACATCTGCTTGAACTGTATTTCAATGAATATTAACACGTCATGACCTAATTTCTACTTTCTTTTGTTTTTGAATATTGTATCTTCTTTTTTGTTCTAGTGAGGAACTTGGCTTCTATTGCTCCTAATAGATGTGTTTCTTCATTCTCCGTGTGTGAGTGTCTGTGTGTGTGTGCGTATCTTACTCCAATGTCCAATGTCCCACACTGTCTCCATATGTGCTCTGTCTGCAGCCTCAAGTTCAATATTTTGCTTTACGCAGTCCCTACCTGAACCTACTTATGGTCTACTTGTCATATGGATTCTTTCTGTTTTCTACTTGGCCTAGATACCCACCCTGGTTCATCTACATAAACAAATTTTGTTCTCACTGTGATCAAACTTACAAATCCTACATGGGCATTTCTTTTTCTCTGTTTCTGCTGTCAAGTTGAAGTATTTAAGAAGAAAAGGCCTGCTGAAGGTTAAGGTAATCAATGTTTACCTGGATCTGTTTACTTCTCTCTTGGGGCTCCAGAGTAGTGATAAAGAACTTGACTGAAGGAAGGTTCTGGTACCTGTGTTGACAGTATGAGACAGCTCGGGAGAAGTCTCCTCCATCACCTCTGACTTTTTCCTTTATTTGATTTGTTCCATAACAAGGAAAAGAATGCAAGAAGTTTGTAATATATTACTATATGGCATATAATTGAAGTTTCTTTTCATTACACACTAATAATCAGGCATTATAGTTACGTCTTTTCCGATGGTAAAATATAAGAACATTTGTGTGCCATATTCATGTCTACCATGGGGCATTCAGGATTAGAACTTGAGACCATTTTCATATGAGTTTTCCTCTGTGCCTTGTATGATGGAGGAGATTTAGCACATCTTAGAGAGCTAGCTAGTCATACAGAGGTGCTTCATAAGTGTTCAGATGAATGTTTTGATAACAGTGTGATTTCATTGTGAAGAAAACAAAGTGCGCGGCCTGGAGAAGACGGTGTTTTCTGAGACTTCTAACTCCAGTCTTTTTGGTGAGGTAATATCCTTTACTTTTCTTTATGAGATGGAAAGGAATTTATTCCAGGGCAGGAAACTGTCTGTGTTCCAAAGTCCAGAAGTTTCTTGGACATTCAGGAGATTAGGATTGTTTTCACAAATAAGACTATCCATTCTATAGGACATTCACTACATACCTGACATCTGTGACATATGTGAATACATATCAATTATTTAGTGGTCATTGTGACATGGGGGCTATTATTTTCCTGTGTTCATAAATAAGAGCTTACTTCAGGCAGAGTACTTAAATAATATGCTATGTTCTAGAACTAGGGAAAAAAAAACAGGAGTAAAAGCTTGGGTTGACCATTGGCTCTCCTGAGTCACAGACTCCTCACTGACCGGTTCTATCATGATAGCTGAGAGCAGTTTTTCAAGAAGCTGCTGTGGTAATTAAGCCAATAGATGCAAAAGCACTTTGCAGTGTCTAGAAGTTACCCATTCTCTTATTCACATCACCATTGCTTATTGGTGTTTGTTCTTTGCCTATAGCCCTTTTCTCCTGTAGCTATTTCTGAGAAAGACATGCCAGCATTAATTTAGAGACCACAGATGGAGTAAGAATATACAGGGATGTGTTGAATGTCACATGACAGGTGTAATAGTGGGTAAGTATGACTTTAAAGAATTAATAATCTAGAGAGAGAGAGAGAGAGAGAGAGAGAGAGAGAGAGAGAGAGAGATGAAGAAGTGGACTAGCCTTGGCATGTCTTGTAATGATGACTGTGACCAAGGTAAGTAGAAGATGTTACAGGAACAAAAAAGGAAGGACATAAAAATGATGGATGCCTAATGAATCTCTGGGAGTTCTAGGCCAGCTTGATCTACATGTTGAGCTCCAAGACAGCCAGGGATACATAGGGAGACCGTGTCATAAAAACAAGCGTATGGCGGGAGGGCTGCCTAAGAAGGGAGTCTATGGTCAGTGCCTCAGCAGAATATCACTGCACATGGTTCAACTGAATGAGGTTGCCTGACACTCCGGGAGTCCTCAGCAAAGCTAGGAAAGACAAAAGGAGCTCCTAAGGCATTTAGCATCCCTCTAGCAATCATGGGAAGTCCTTGCACCCTAGAGCTCAAAGGTCAAGGAAGGCAAATGGTTTTCCCAGAACCCAGTAGGAGGGGCTGCCTGTGATGAGTACCTAGGAGCAGGCGAGAACACTCCAATTTTTTTTTTACTTCCCCTTCTGCCCTCTTGAGAGCCCTCCATAAGTAAGACCCAAATGAAAGCCAGCTGTCAAAGGGACCTGTGGATCACCCTAAAGCAGTCAAGCACTAGGACACAGGTGAGAGCAGAAGGTAAGAAGATGGATGTGAGGCGAGGGCAGCTGGAGATAACCTGCCTATCACAGAAGGCTTCCTGGAAGAGTTACACTTGAATTGATATCGGAGTGAAACCATGTCTTCTAGATATGAGCGGCAGGGAAGAAGCAAAAGAGAGACATGGCAGGCTGTGAGTCCTGTTTAAAAGTCATGGCTGAGACAGGAAACTTACAACGTGTTTGCTCGTGATGAATGGGCTATGAACTGTGGAGACAGAGGGGAAATAGAGACTATTTCACCCCCACTGTGACTTCTCACCAGCCTTCTTTCTCAGCTTGACAAGTATATAAATAGATACACATTAGAGGGAAAAACCAGGGGACTGGAGAAGAGGCTCGGGGTAAAATGCTTTCTGTGAGAGCGTAAGTACCCGGGTTTGGATCCTAGCACCTCTGTTAAAAGTTGGCTGTGGTACATGTCTGCAACCCTGATGCTGAGGGGGAGGAGACAGATAGATGCTGGAAGCTCTCTGGCAACCAGTCTAGCCCAAATTAAACAGCTAAGTCTCACATTCAAGGGGATACCCAATCTCAACAGATAACTGGAGAGCAACAGAAGGAGATACCTGGCATGAACCTTTGACCTACACACACACACACACACACACACACACACACACACCAGTCTTACTATTGTGCTCATTACTTGGGTTAAGGAGAGAATGAGGGAACATTTTATTTTGTGCTCATGGGTTTGGGAGGGATTTAGTTCATCATAGCGAGGAAGGCATGGCTCAGCAGCTTAGTTCATGACAGCAGGAATGTGTATCAGAGGCCTTTTATGTCATTGGAAATTGGAAAGAAAGCAAGAGAGGAAACATGGGCCAGGAATAACCTCTAAAGGGCCTTCCTTAGTAAACTAATTCTAGAGGCTAGTCACCTCCTAAAGTTCCACAGATTCCCAAAATAGTTCTAACCTGTGGGAGTCAATCATTGAAATGTATGGACCTGCTGAGGACAGTTTAGATTCAAATCACACACAACACTGCTTGGTGTGATCTCCAGAGACACAGATCCTGGGTCAAGCTGGTGACTTTCTAAGATACAACATCTCCGGGTTCAACCTACAATCCAACAACTCACCTACTTCTCTCTTGTATTCCAAAACATGTAGTCATGCCTGGTGGTTCCTTGTCTGATCAGTTGAGGGTACAGCAATGAACTATTATGGACTGGCTAGCTCATTAACAGCAGAAATATGTTACTTATTGTTTTGGAAACTGAGAAATCCGTGATTAAGGAGACAGTTTTGTGTCTGAAGAGGACGTAGTCTCTGTTTCACATGATAGAAGGGTCAGGAAGCTTTCTAGAGTCTGGTTTACATAAGGGCAGCAAATACCAAACACAGCATGAAAGGCCCCATTTCTTAATGCTGCCACATTGGGGTTTAGGATTTCAACCTAGAAGTTCAGGAGGAAACACGCATTTGTTTCAGTACTCCACTGTGTGTTCAGCAAGGGTGACAAGGAGGCATTTTCATATGTGAAAACTCTGCCAGACCTCAGCAGAGGGAGCCACAGTCATGGCCAGCGCCACATTCAATCAACAGTGGAATCCTGAGCATCTGAGCTCAGGTGTTTTTGATTCAGAACTCCTCAGATGCAGATCATAAGCAATCAAACATCCCTCACAGAAATTCAACACCTGCAGACAATACAAAATGCCAAGACCTAAACAGCACCTTACCCAGTAGGGCATAAAACAATTATTTTATATATAACTGAAAATAAATGTCTAAAACGCTCATTTGCTTCATCATGCCCTAGACTCTTAAGTTACAGTTGTCTCAGTACAATGTTGTAGAAAGTCCTGGTCTTCTGAGAAGGTCAAGCTAAACTCCTTATAAGAGTTACTCTGAACACAAAGATTCCATAGCTTTGACTGGGCATGGTGCCACACACCACACATCCTAGCTAGGGAGGCAGAGGCAGTTGGATCTTGTGAGTTTGAGGCCAGCCTGATCTACTTAGTGAGTTCCAGGTCAGCCAAGGCTACACAGTGAAACCCTGTCTCAAAATATCCCAAATCAAACCAAACCCAAACAAAAACAAATAGGATTCTATAGCTTTGTATATCGTTCTATTATAAAACACATTAGGGAATACGTCCCCTTATAGAGACCAACTGTAGTTCTACAGTTCCACTTCCATGGTGAGATCTAATAGGTCATGGCTAGTGCAGTGTGCATATTGCCTAGCAGAGTAATACCGCTTTCTTTCCTTTCTACCTGTTCCTCTATCCATTCTGAACCGGCAACACCAATGGTCTTCCTTGAGTGCTTTCTTTCTGCTGCTTGCCTTCCTAGAATCTTTAATGACTATTCAATTACCACTAACAAATTCGAGCATGTTGCATATATTAATCATGTAACCATCACAGCAGCCCAGATACTTCCATTATTTCTGTCACATAGCTAAGTAAAACCACACATGCTCTCCTCCAGGTGTCCTATCCTCAGGAAGCATAGAGCCAGCATTCAGTGTCATTCTGACTTAGAATACCCACTGTTGACATTTTCACTATTATTTACACTGTTTTCTACACATGTTCACTTTACTGTATGATTTTCTTTGTTCCTTCCCATATACGATTGCTTCCTTTTCTAAGTTATTGAGTACTTCTTTCTCACAATTTTTGAAGCTCAGCTACTTCTTGAGCCTCATTGTTCTGAACTCTGACTTTATTATTGGTAGAAGTCTTCGAAAATCCCAAGTTCCTGCTGCCACCAGGCTTGTGTGATATTCTTGATATTGCTCTTTTCTGAATGCCTTGTCTGTCCATTCTGAATCCGCAGTATCAGTGGTCTGGTGTTGGGCTGATTAGGGCTCCCTACCCAAAAGTTCTACCCCTAGTTCAAGGGGATGGAGCTTAGACAAGTTATCCCAAGATCTGGGCCTTCTGGGTTTTCTTACACCTTCTTCTCCAATTGTTTGAGACCTTTGACACCAACATATCCCACTGAACTGGGTGGTCACCACCTCCGTTTAGTCAGAACTATTTAGGTCAATGGCTGCTTACATACTGTTATAGACAGTGGTACCATTTCTCACCTTAGTCATGTTTAAGCAGAGAGGATAACTTCTATGTTCATTATTCCTGTGGGATTCTCTACATGAAATAAGACTCCTGTGATAAGTTTGGGGGTACCTAAGATTTTTGACAATAAAACTGTGGGTTGAAAGTCAGTATCCACAACAATGTATGGGCCTGGCTGTTCTTAAAATACAGATTGAAGGCAATAGCTTACGTCTCCCCTTTAAAAATTAGCTCCAGCTAATGTTATTAAAGACGTAGTCAACTGATAATGACATAGCTGTATATCATTTGTTTTTGTTGATATTGATGTTGCTATGCCCAAATGCCTTACCACTAAGGCCTGAGGAGTTTATTTTGGTTCCCGGTTTGAAGTGATACAGCCATCATGGAGGGAAAAATCAAGGCATCAGGCAGTTCCACAGTGGTAAATGTATGCAGCTGAGCCCTTTAAACAGGAACCAGACAGGAAGTAAGAATGGGCTGTGGAACCCCCAGGCTGATCCCAGTAACCCATTTTCTCCATCAAAGCTCCACCTCCAAAACATTTCACAATCTTCTAAACAACACCAAGTGTTGAAACGTATGAACCTATGGGGGATAATTCAAGTCCCGTTCAGACATCCTGGGACTTGGTCATAACTTGATAAAGTTGCAATAATAGAATAACTAATCCATCACTGGTGGAGACACCTTTCTTTGATAGAGAAAGAATAACAGATGCAGCATATCTGTTATCCTTGAAGCCCTTCAACCTTTCCTCTCTGCATGTGGAAGACTTGTGCAAAGCCTTTGGCTTTGGCTGGATCATCAAAAGCTCCAGGATGAGACTCAGAAGAAGGGATCACCTGATTTAACAGAGCTGAGAGCTGTGTTGTGTGGCTCTGCAGCTGCGGTTGGCTCTTTGATGAGTCTCCAGGATCTCTCGTCTCACACAGAGCTCACTGTGTCCTGCCCAGCAATCTAGGGTAAAGCTCTGGGGGCACAAGATCAGGGCACAGAACACAGAGAGTCCTGCTGAGTAAATGTTATAGAAACTCATGACAGAGGGGGGTGGGGCTCTTGGCCTCTGTTACTGACTTTTCCCCCAGTAGCTCTTAAAAAAATAATTCTTGGAATTTCCCATTACTGGGTCTTACAGGTGAATGGACTGGAAGGTAACAGGAATAAGAACTGTGAAACCATACATCATTAAGTTTCTGTGAGTGAAAGTTAAAAAAAAAAAATAAAATAAACAGCAGCAACTTCTCTCTGAAGTGATTTTAAAGGTCAAATGCCCTCAGTGCATTGGCCTTGTCCCTGATGATTAGAAATATAAGATGCTGTTCTGAGGGATGAGAGATGGGCACAGCCAATAGGCATTTGGGGACCATGAGAGTCAATGAAAGGAATATTGCCTAAGGCCTAGGGAGGAGGTGCAAGAACAGAAGCAAAGTTGAGAAAGTCGCTGCAAGGTGGCCCAGAGGAGGAGAGATGGGAACACACAATCTGGGCAACTAGGTGAGTGGACAGTAGAGACAGGAGAGAGGAAGAGGAATCCGCATGTGCCGAGCGTGGCTCAGGACTCACTTGGCCTGGGAACAGAAGAGCTGGGCCCAGAGGGGTGTGAGGAATGGCAGAGACGTCATGAAGACACTAGCACTGACTTCTAGTACACCACCCTGTCTTGTTCCTCAGGAGTCCTACCTAGGCTTGTGAAAATCCAAAGACAGAGACGATGAGCTTGGTTGTTTGTACTTGATGGGTGGCTGAATGCTTCTAGGGATTGAGTCTGAATTTTCTTTAGTCTTTCCAAACAGAACCCCTTTACATTAGAGTCTTTGCCAACCGATGCTGGACCAGGGAGCTCTCCGGGAAGCACAGGCATAGCAGATACGAAACATTGATGCACTCAGAGGGCACCGGAAAAGCTGTTCAAACTCAAGTGACTTTGAATGTGATGCCCTAATTATCTGCTAGAGGGAATTATAAGAAGTAAATGACAAGGCATACAGGGGAGTTTGGAATGGGGAAATCATCAGAAAGCCCCATTAAGCCTGAGAGGGCTTAGTAGAGATGCTACCCAATGCTTGGATTCAAAGATATATTTAACTTGGCTTCTTTCGCTCTTCTTCTGAGTGTTTAGTTGAGCCCTGGAGGAGGGGGGATTTCATAGCAGGATACAGTTGTATTTGCTAATTCCTGAGGATTAGCAGAAAGCGTATTAATGAGATCTCTATCAGGGCCTGCTGTGGTTGTGGGGAGCCTGGTTTGGATTCCTTTGCTCTTTTTGATATTTCTTAAGACTCAGGATTCTATTCAATTAAAAAAATATATTCAGTATCTACTCTAGGGCCAGGATAGGCTTTAACATGTTATACTCAAGACTTGCTTTAGAGAGGCAGAGTTAAATGAAAAATGTGTGTCTAGACAGCTCTACCCTCAGAAATAAAGAGGTCTTGGTTTGGCTCTGAAGTCTATACAGAAAGCACAGAGCCCAGATAGGATATTCACGCAGTCCTGCTTCTCATTTCTCTTTTGACGCCTCCTACTTTCCATATGCTTTGGAAACATGCATGTGTGCATGCATGCATATATATGCACATATATGAGGGGAGAGGAGAGAGAAGGCCCTTAGTGTATGTGAAGGAAAGGTTTCAAGAGCCTTTGCGAATACCAAATCCTGCAAATCTTCTAGTTCCTTGATGGAACTGCCTAGTATTGGCATATAGTCTATATATATCTTTGCACAGCCTTTCAATCTTCTCTAAATTATCTATAATTCCTAATACAATGTAAATATTGTTTGAACAATTGTTGCACTGTTTATGGAATAATTGCTAGAAGGAAATTTACATGTTTACTACAAGTGCAGTTTTCTTCAAAATATGTTTAGCCCGCAGTTGGGTAAGTCTGCCAAAGCAGTACTGAGGGCTATACCACAAGTTCCATGATGATGTTTCAGACTGTGTGTTTGATGGCCACCTAGTGACACTGTGACTGCCTTGGTTTGTGTGAGTACAGTATGGTGTTAAAAGTATCTAAGGACACATTTCTTAGAATATATCTATCCCATCATTTAAGTGATGTGTGTGTGTGTGTGTGTGTGTGTGTGTGTGTGTGTGTGTGTATGAGGGGTGGGGGAGATAATAAGTTGGGTAAATATACCAGAAAACACTCACACTTGTCCTAGGACCTCAGGGCTTAGAGTCAGATGCTAATATGTACATTGCCACTGCTAATTGGTTAGTGTAGTATTTCTTTCTCAGAATCACAGAAGACTGGTATTGACTGGTACAGGTACTGGTATGAGTAGGATGTGACCCTCATCATATCAGACACAGATCAGTGAGCTGCTCTGTTCCATCAGTGACTTCACCTTGCACATATTGAGCCACTTGAATGTGTTCACATGCTGATGTTAACCCTCTCATGTTCTGTTCACAGTTATAACTGTAGGTTATAGGACCCAAGAGCAATAAGACCTGAGCCAGAGAGAGAGAAGCTTAACAGAGGCATTCACTCTACATTTTAATATGCTATGACAACATGCCCAAACCCAGAGAGGAGTGAGAGCATGGGAGCATGGCTGCTGCCCCAAGTAAGAGTGGTCCCTACATGGGATCTGAGAGGTGATGAAATATTGTGATGGTTTGGACCAGGCAGGAAAGTCAGATTTTGGAAAGAACTAGGGCTGTCAGATTGGAATGGGTGTTACATTTACAGGAAATAGATATGGTCTTTGGGAAGATGAGGACAGAGAGTAGTGTTCCACCCTGGGAAAGCAGGCAGTGGGACCTTTAAGGTAAGAGGAATCACGGGGTAATAATTACTGAGGCCAAGCACCTGGTACAATTTCCAGTCTTAATCTTTGTAATTATGGATGAATAGTTGGGCTAACCATGGTCATGGGGCTTCTAAAACTGTCCCTAGAGTGGGGCTATCTGGACTTGGAGGCTGTATTAGCATAGGCTTTGGTGCCTGGAAAGAGCAATGGTTATGTTTTTTCTCTGAAACTTTAAGCCCGAAAAGTCCTGCCACAGACCATTGTCCTTCAATCAAGTGTACTTTATATGGCTCATGCCAGAGTCCTAGCCACAAAGGAATGAAGATGAGCCTTGGAATCAGTAGTTCTAAAAGCATCTTAAGATCTTGTCTGCCATTTTTCTGAACCTCAGTTGACCTGTCTAATACGATGGAGCAGGCAAACCCCCTCATGTGCTTGAGTGCAAATGAACAGAAGTATAGAGAATGCTCTGTTATCAGTAAGCATTCTCTCCAGGGAAGTTGTCCTCTCTTAATCTCTCTTTCTCCTTTATAGGGCATGCTTTAGGGTTGGGATCTAGGGAGGATCTCCCCAGCACTCTCTTTCTTCAGCGTGGGTGTGCTCTTACCTTCTTCAGTTAGACAGAGCAGTGGAGTGCTTGACCTTGAGCTCTAACTCAGATGTGAACCCTTTGATTTCCTGTTTCCTTTAATGTTTTCAAAGATCCAGATGATTTCCTTCCCCTTTTGAACCTACATCTGATGCTAGCAAAGAATAGCAAAGCAAGGAGAAGTTAGGACAAATTAGAAACCTGGCAGACCTAAAGAGCAGCTTCCACAAGACAAGAGAGTCTCTTACTATTTGGAGACCTTCAAGTTGGTAGTACACTGGGCTGTTCTGAAAATTCCTTGAGTGTGGATTGAGGTGACACAGCTTCTTAAGAAAAAATGTGATGAAATGGTTTCATAGGAAACATGTGACAGCCATGTATAGCTTCCACCTCATCAGATGTCAACTCTTGGGTATCCTTATCAAGTCCTTTGAGTGCCTACAGGGAGCAGGAGCAGCTCACTGGGGGTTGAACGGCTCTTTGAGCTGGGTGCAGGGTCAGTTTGATCATCTTGGAATGAGATGGAAACCATATAGTAGCTTGAGAAGACTTGGGTCTGGCTCTTCTGGGAGCTGGTACCTTCTTCCCGGTCATGCATTACAGACATGCAATAGCTCTGTATGAATGTAGGGTGGGAACTGAGACTAGATTTGCAGTCTCTTCATGCTTTCTGAAGAGCTAGGAACTCCATATTGTTTCCACCGTATAGATTTTAGATCTGGACATGAAGTGACAGCTCAGTTGACATAAGCATCTTAACCAAAATATATCACTCTGCAGTCCTTTCCTTTGTTAGCATTTGGAAATACCAGTGTATCCTACAAACCTTTGGCTAAAAGTGTAATATAACAAAGATAAATATTTTTGAATGATTTAGATTACTAGAAAAGAATACAAAAATAAGAACTGAAGTGAAAAAGAAAGAAACACATCTGATGTGCTTGGGCCGCATCAAGGTATTTTATTTACATAGAATATACATAAAACGCGATGTGTGTAGTTAAAAATCTATAGTCTCTCACATTCAACCTAAGTGCAAAGAGGCAGGCACCCCACAACCTCTGCTTCCTTTCTACCACGGCTTGTAAAAGCCAAAAGGTGGGCCCCAACATAAAGCAGTTATCTGCCCAGGCACCACTGTAGGAGGACTGGCTTCCTTCCCTGGGGTCTCATTTCCTAGGTCTCTGTGCTGCTAATGAATCTGCAGGAGAGCTTTGGGAAGTGAAGTCCAGAGAGGTCAGGGAGAGGGGAGAGCTGGAGGAAGGTGATGCACCACAGATGTGGTGGTGGAGGGGCGTGGGGAAGAGCTTGCTCTCTGGTGCTTCCGAACATTTCTGGCAGAGCTTCCCTAATCACAAAGTGGGGCAGGGGAGGGGTTGCAAGGGCGCAGAGGAAGGGCCCCTGGGTATCCATCGGGCATGGATATGTCCTCCCCTCCTCCATTCCTCACAAATTACAATCTGCCCGACAAATTACTACTGTTTCATCTCCGCTGATATTTTATCTAAGTGCCTCTTCAATCTATTTGTTTTGTGACCGAAAAGACACACAAAAAATCTTTAGAAAAGTTCAATAACTTCATAAATTTCCATCTATAGGAAAAGCAATGTATGAAGAGCCTTTCCAATTGTGCTGTTAAACATTTCTCTGCCCTGCTACTTACCCGTTTCACTTTGCGGTCCCAGAATCACGTCATCAGCAATTGTTTCCTGGCTCTGGACATCTCCTAGCCCCTCCACTCGAAAAGATCTGTGCGTGTTTTCATTATAGACACAGTGCTCTTTGTACTATATTGGGTATAAGTATTTTTTTTTAAGAAAGACTGCATCACTCCTCCAGTACATTGTAGGGTAATATTGGAAATTGGCACGAGGCTTCTCTGAAGCAATTTAACTGACTATCGAGAGCCTTAAAATGCTCATTGGCACTCTCCAGACTAATGATTGTGTTTCCGAGCATCTATGCAAAGGAATAATCTACGCATCACAAATTCACATAAAGGTATTTGCTATGCTGCTATATATATTAAAATAACTGTAAACAAGTGAACCCTGTTTGTATAAACTGGTATCCCCGCTGAAAAAGGAACAAGCTCTATAGCAAGCTAAATGGCGCTGGAGAAGACTGCAACATAAAAATGTAAAAAAATCAAGTAGTGGCATAATTTAATTGACAATAGTCCAAGTGTGCAGTCGCTTATCTCATATGTATGTGGCTCTATAAATATGTATATTACAACAAAAGTGGGGAGGGCTCTGATACTTTCTTAATGGTAATTGGGTTTAAATGTTTGTGTAATGAATGGTTTCTACATTTTTTCTTTCTATCCTTGTGTTATTTTTTCCAAACTTTATAATGGTTGTGGATACATTCAATTAGATTAAAACAAATTGATGGTTCTCAGTGTGGTAAGAAGTCTTTGCAGGGTCATAGTGAATAGATTTTTCTAGGATATACTTAAAGGAGCATTGACTCGGAGTTGTAGAGATGAGTCCAAGTCTTGACTTTTAACATGAATGCTGTGATATTGAGTCATGGTTTTTTTTTTTTTTTTTTTTTACTTTTGTTTTTCTCTAGCCCATCCATGAAATGAAACCTTCACCCTAGAAGTCTCTGTGGTACCTAGGAGTACTCTAAATTTCTGTGATACAGAAACAAGAACAAAAAAAGACTGGAGATGGAGAGCCTATAAATCCAGAATTTGATGCTGCATGGTGGTAATCATGGTATTCTTTATACCATGACTTTGCATTATCCTATGGTGATAGATTACTTACAATGAGTATGTGTGTGTGTGTGTGCATGTGTACACGCATGCACGAACATGTGACGGCCAGAGTATGGCTTTGAATATCATTCCTCGGGACCCATCTACTTTGTTTTTGTAAGACAGGGTCTCTCGCTGATTCGGAACTCACCAAATACATTAGGTTTGCTGACCAGTAAGACCCAGGGACCCAGTGTTTTTATATCTCTAGAAGGGTACTGAAGGGTATTACCAGCACATATCACCGTGCCTGGTTTTTTGTTTTTTTGTTTTTTTTTTAAACATGAATTCTGGGGATAAAACTCAAATCCTGAGTAAGTACTTTAATGACTGAGCTATCTTACCACAAACACACACATACACACACACATACACACCGTCAACCTTCATTCAACCTTCATGCAGGGATACCAGATGGGCCTTTCCCATATGTTTACTGAACTGAGGTCCTTTAGATGTCCATATCTGTAATTGAGGGTTCCTCTCAATTATACCCAGGGAGGTTAAAGTCACATGCTTGAAGTAACAAGAGGACACTGAAACAGAATCCACCATTGCATGCTGAGTAGTCTTTGTAACTCCAGATCCTACATAATCATAATAAAGGTAAGGCCAAAATAGACTGAAATAATCTAAGTCCAGTATATCTCAGAATAAGAGAGGCAGAGGATCCCCTGCTAACACATTAAAGCATTGCTAAACATCCAGCGGGACCTGGATTTAACACTGTGCTCATGAATCACTCCTTGCATGTGCTCTCTAGGAGTCAGTGTTTCTATTCCTGTTTTACAGTTGTGGAAGTTAGAATGCCAGCAGTGGTGTGGGTACTGAAGAAAGAAAAGCTAGACCCATAGCCCTTTCTTATTAACTAAGCCAGTTCAGGTTTTGCCCTTAGATCATGGGCAGTAAGAACTCATAACACCGAGGAAAGGTCTGGGCCTTCCAAAAAAGGACCTTCTTTCCCTCTGCAGAATCCATCAATCTTTCCATCCTGTGAGTAGCAGACTTTCAGTCTCCTACCCTGCCTCAAAAAATATGTTTTATGTTGTCTGTAATAGAGGACTCGTGTCTTATTGATCCTGGGCTGCATGCTGTCCCTGCAGCATTCAGACTCAGCTGAGAAAGAGAAGAAATCAATTCACATCCCTGGTGCAGTGCTGTTTCCAAGTTTACTGGATTATCCTATCCTCTTCCCTTTAAATTCTGGAAGAGAAGCCTGCTGTCTTTACTTTGAATAAGGGCCATGTAGGCACAGCAGCACTTCTGGGGGTTGGCAGCTATGCCACTCAACAAGGAAGTCAGCTCCAGCTTCCCCCCTTGATCATATGGCACAGGGAGCCTGTAGTCAACTGGATAGAATACAGTCATGTCATCGGGTAGGGGGTGTAATTGATGCCAGTGACATACCTTCTGTGCAAATTGTCTTCTGGTTGAAATGCTTCTTCCAGCTGCTAGAAACTCCATGCTAAGATGTTGGTGACATCACTGATTCTGAAGGAATTTCTCCAGCTCTCATTTGGTGTTCATCACTGTGTGGAGTGCATTGTGCAGATTTGTAAGGCAAAGCCATGGCTTTCACGGAACTACATATAGGATAATTAAAAGTTGGTACAATGTGTTGTGTGATCATTTGGATGGAAACGGCCCCCATAGGCTCATAGAGAGCCTGTTAGGATTAGGACACGCGGTCTTGTTGGAATAGGTATGGCCTTGTTGGAGAAAGTGTGTCACTGGGAGTGGGCTGTGAGGTTTCAGATGCTCAGTGTCATGCTCCCTTCCTGCTGCATGCTGATCAACTCCTTCTCTACCACCATGTCTGCCTGTGTGCTGCCCTGTTTCCCACCATGATGGTACTGGACTAAACCTCTGAAACTATAGGAAAACCTCAATTAAATGCTTTTCTTTGCAAGAGTTGCCATGTCAGGGTCATTTGCAGCAACAGAAACCCTGTCTAAGTCACATAGTCTATTAAAAATGAAGTAGTTATCAACTTCATGGAGTTTTCTAGACTGTAAGAAAGAGATAGATCAATGAGAGATGGAATACTTAGAGAACAGATTAGGCCAGGCTTGCATTTGATGGATAGCGTTGGGAGAGAGTGTAAGGAAAAGTGATGCATTGTCCCTAAATTTCCTTACACAACTCAGGGTTTTCATCCACAAATGCTTCAAGTTCAGCTTTCATACAGACTTAGTGTTCTAAATAGTAGAGTTATGTTTAGTCATTTATAGAGCACATGTTTTGGGTTGGGTACGAATACAGAAATTAATGACACACAACGCTTATTGCAAGGAGATATTATACCAATACCTCGAAGGAAAACCATGTCCTGTGATGTAGTTATTGCTGACTAATTTCTTCTATAATTGGTGAACACAAAGAGTACTAATGCAAGCACAGTGTTACAATGAAACTCATTATCCTGTATAATTAATGTATGATAAAATACAATAAACATGTACCTATGAATAGACGGATGACATCTTTTTCTTTTTGGAAGGAGAATTGAATCTGAAAAAAAGAAATGGAAGAAGAGATGATATTGCAACTTGGACATAAAAGATGAATAATGAACCATTCAAAGTGGGAAAAAAAATCATTCTAGCAGAAGAACTCTGCCAAGCCAAACAGTCTGGTGAAAACACAGGGTAGAATGAGGGAGCAGGAAGAAGCATGTAGAACAGGGATCCGGAGAGGTTGGAAGGTGTTGGCTAAATACAAGTCTATCAATGGCACATGGAATGTGCGCAGGTTGAACCAACACCAGAAAAGAGGGAACTTTATTTAAATAAGGGATGATTGGAGCTGGTGAGCATCTGGGCCAGAAGAAGGCTACTGGAGATGGAGACTAGTGGACATATTAAATTCGTGTTTAGAAAGCTAATCATTGCCTTTGAAGATTAATTAGACAGCATTGTGCTTTCTCTTGGTTCCTTGCCCAGATTCCCTTGAGTTGGCAGGTGCATCCACTTCCTTATGACGGGAGTGTTGGTTGCTAAGTCCTCATGTGACCTCCTCTCTGGAAGGTTGATCCATTTAGCATATCACACTACCTTCCTCACTGGAGTCTGTGAAAGTACAAGCGATGACTTCCTGGCTCTCAGCAGGGGTTGACATAACAGTGTCATCTATAGTCCAAGCTCCCTGTGAGACCAGAGAAAAGCTGTCCCGCAGCTGAGGGTGCATCCTTCTCATCTCCTTCCTTCTCACTCTTCCTCCTTCTCTTCTTTTTGTCCAAGATCACTTTGAAGAACTCCCATCTCAGGCTCCATTGTTAGGCATCCCAGTTTCAGACAAGACCAAGGATGAAGTAACAGATGCCATATGATCCCCAGGTTACCTTTTGGGTAAAGCTTGCTGGAGATGCAACGCACTGAGTGTAGAAGCATTAGGGATTGGGGATTCTTTTTTCTCAAGGAACAGTTAGAACATCTAGGAATCAGCTGTGAATCTGTAGATCTACAGCCTAGGGAGAAAATTCTGAGTATCATCACAACACGTGACTACATGACATTTGTATGGTTTGTTTTGTGTTACTATGACAAAATTTTGAGGCTAGATACCCTAAAAGAAAGTTTTGTGTTTCAGAGAGTGAAAGTATAAGATTGGGGTGCCATTGTTTCTGCTTTTGGTGAGGAATCCTTTGGCCACAGTGGGATTAGGCAGAAGACTTCATGATGGGAACTAGTGTAGGGAGATTATATTACAAGCAAAATACTACTGCTGCTGCTGCTGCTGCTGCTGCTATTGTTGCTGCTATAGCTACTACTACTACTACTACTACTACTACTACTACTACTACTAATACTACTACTAATACTACTACTAATACTACTATTACTACTAGAGGGATTCAGGGGTCAGGCTCTTTTTTTTATGACAACCCACTTACCTAGAAACTAAACTTCCTGTGTTGGTTGTCTCCCAGATTAGTATCCTCAATGATCTGGTTATCTTTGTTGGTCTCCTCTTAAAGGAGACCTCTTAAAGGATCCATCAATGTTGCTCATTGGGGACGAAGCGTCAAGAACAAGAACTTTTGTTGAACAAACCACAATGAAACTATCTCAACATCAAAACTCTGAGGTTGCCTAGGAAGAATGCATAGAGTGAGAAAAATAAAGACAGCCCAGAATGAGCTCTGAGGAATGTGAACATGACACACTGAGCAGAAACATGGCAAGTTACAAAGGCGAATTGTTCTTCGTTCTTACTTTATTGCCTTTGGTTAAGTTGTGTTTTTATTTCCTGTTACTATTCTTCTGGCACAGAAGCTTTCAAGTTGTGAGCCAGTACGAGTGTGTATGTGTGTTGCTTTGTGTATGTCTGCATGTATGTAATGAAAAATGTTACAGAAAATCAAATTACTCTCACTGTGAACTATATATGATGCTACTAATATTTTCTATTCCTTTCAATTCTAAGAAAAATGCTGATGTACAATCTTACAGGCCAGATTTTTGTTTTTTATTTTTATTTTTTGCCAGTGGTTAGTCATGACATTCAAATAAAAACAGTTCAAATAGTGATTTATAAGCCAAAAACATCAGTGTCTTTGGTCTTCTCTCTTCCAGATGAAAAGTTGTCAGGATATATATGTATATATATCATGCTTCTTATCTTGCTTTAGAAGTTAGAACATTTTATTTACTTTTATAAAAATGTATCTATTCATTTGTTTATTCAGATGTGATCATGATGTCTTCGTGTGCTTGATGCATGAGCAGGGAGGGGCACAGTTGTTATAACGCACGTATAGAGGCTACAGGTGAACTTCGTGGAGTCAGTATCGTCTTCCCTACTCCCCTGTATCCTAGAGATTAACCCTGGTTGCCAGGGTTTCATGGTGAGTACCTTTACCCACTGAGCCATCTCAACGTCCTTATTTCCTTTTTCTATTTCTTTCTCCACTACACTTTGTTCTTGAATTATTAGTATCAAATCTGTATTTCTCATATTCTCTTAGAATTATCTTTGATGATCTCAATGAATGTAATATTTTTATTAACAGCAAGCCCAGTTTTGTAATACATATGTATACATCCATGTGTATATATGTGCAGGGGTATGTGAAGGACAAGAAAGGGGTACACAAAATCTTTAAAGTAGTCATCCTAACATTTCAAAACATTCTAATTTTTGTTCAGGCTTGGGAAATCCTGATTTTCTATATATTTTCTATATAACATTTATTTTTTACATAAAGAATTATTAATCATTTTAATCAGTAATAAAGACACAGATGAAAAAACTATAGGCAAAAATATATGCTGATAATTTTGTTGTATAATTTTATTTTTAATATTTCATAATTTATGTACATTTATCAACAATTATATTTTACTTGGTTATATATTCCGTATACTAAACTTTATAAACTTCTTTCTTATACAGAAATCTTATATCTCTATCTTTTTTTGTTTCAGTGATGTTATTTTAAACAATTTTTATATTTATTGTATGTGGTATATTCATATGCATTTATACACACACACACACAAACACACACACACATGCATGTATGTGTATGTAGCAGTATGCTACAATCTTTCACCCTCTATTTAGGGAAAGAGAAAGGAAGGACAGATATTTACCACTTTTATAAGCAGCCTTGATATAAAATGAGAGAAAGGTAGAAATCTTTACAGCCTCTTTTAGGCTGTCCTAAGCTCTAAGAGGACTAGCTGACAGTGAGTCAGACTAGCATCTCAGCTCACAGTCTGTAAACTCAATCCCTCCAACCTTTGTTCTTTTAGGAATTATCACACTAACTAATGACAGCAACCCAACCAATGAACCACCAACCAAAATGCCCACACCGACTCTTGGGGCTTCAGACTTTTTATACCCTAAGCCAAAAGTTCCCATATACCCAGGTGGCACCCAATCCCCAAAACAAGCTACAGGTGCCAGAACGACTGCACCCAACCAAATCACAGCCACCTGCATCAAGCATTCCAAATCCAACTCCTAAACAACTACCACACCTGGGGTGGGCACATAAACCTAATCCAAATGCCATTTTGCATTTTTACAGAAACCAAAATAATGAAAACTTCTTCCAAGTGTTCCTCTACCTGTGTTTGTATACATGTATGTATGTGTGCACTTGTGGAGGCCCGAGTGATGACATAGGGTATATTCTTTGACCACCTTCCTCTGTATCTTTTAAGATTATCCCTCACTTCACCCTGTTCATCATTTGGCCAGGCCTGCTGACAGTAAGCTCTGTGGATCCACCTGTCTCTGGCCTCCTTTTGATAAAGATACAAATGTTCAAAACTACATACAACCTCTTATATGGGTTTAAACCACATAAAACCAATCCCATGGTTGCTGCTGGTCGTAGCCTGAATTTCAGTTGAGTAAAAGTGTACTTTTATTGATGTAAACCACTGAAATCTTGTAGTTGTGTCACATCAGCTAGTTTTACCGTAAGCTACACACTTAGCATTCACATTAAGAATAAGGGAGATTGGTGTTCACTTGCATAAGGAAAGGACTCTTTCCTCATTAGGTGGTGGTGACCAGAGGTCAACATTCCTTGGGAGGATGAATAATGCATGTCTTTCATCTTCTGTTGTCATCTACTGTTATGAATAAGAGCTGGTGTGAATTGTTAGTCCCAGTTCAAACAAGCAATGTGGTGTGCTAGGACACTTGGTTCTGTATCCACAGTGACATTTCTAAGTGACTAAGCAAATCCCATAACCTCTTGAATCTCTATTTCCTGTGAACTCTAAGGACATCAATTTATGCCTCTTTCTACCCTACCTCTCTTTTTTTTTCCCACAGTGGTACATCATCAGAAATGCATCATACTGGCTTGGATTTAAAGCTTCAGAGTCTCCTCTCTTGTCTGTGGTGCTGAAATGTTGACAGGCTAATTATCAGGCTCAGGATGTTTTTTGTACCTATGTGCACTTTGGATGATGGCCAGCTAGGGAAGGCTACTCTTCTGCCAGCCACAGAGTTATGGCTTTCAACACCTACCTGTGTTGCAGAAGACGTACTCTTTTCTTGTTATCCAACTGGTCAGTGAGCTGCTTAGAAAAGTTAAAGCCCAGATTTGACATTTCAAAGAACGTGGGCTTCTGTTCCAGGGTGTCTTGGTACTCAAGTACTGGAAGCAGATCCTTCAACTCTAATACTGTGATCTGAAAGAGTATTGTCACTCCAAGAAAAATGGTGAATCAAGTAAAACATGTATACAGCTATTTATCTCATAGCATCCTGACAAGCTACTAAAATTGCAATCATGAGACTAAGCTCCATTGGTGAGGCTGTCTAGACCTTACTCTATTGCATGGATAGTCGGGATCTCATCACAGGTCTTTTTCTTCTAAGCTTGCCATTAGCTCATTATGGGCAAAAATTGAGGAAGCAATATATGGAAAGAGAATGGTGCAGATAGGGGCTAGAGCAAGGTTTGGAGTATGTTTGTATCATTCACCATTCACCTAATAAAAAGTTCTATTAATAACAAGCTACTTATAGAAATCTCTTATTACCCATCTGGCTGTATTTCTGGCTGAGGCTTCTAAGGTGTGTGTGTGTGTGTGTGTGTGTGTGTGTGTGTGTGTGTATCTAAGACATGGATTCAAGGAAGTATGAAGGAAATGGACCAATTAATGGTGTAAACTTGAAAGTGGTGTTTTCAGCACCCAGAACAAACTTAACCCAGACCCGATCATAATTGAAGTGTGAATTTTAAATATGCCAATATTTGTGCCCAAATGTGGGAATAAATTTGTGGTAAAGGTGGTAGTCTAGTTTTATGGTCCAAAAGAAATAGGAATGTAGGGAAAAATGGCACCCGGTGAGTAAGTAAACTTGATAGCAGGGAGAGTCTCTGTAAGCCTGGGGTGCTGCTCCATCTGAGAGGAGCTTCGTAACTGAATAAGGGACCAAACTGAAAGGAAACAAAAGTGGTAGCATCCTTTGGGGGCCGTGTGTGGAGAAGATAGCATTTTCCCTTATTGCTTATTTGTTTTCAGAAGACACAAGATTGGGATGCGTTTCGTTAGCACGTTAGGTAGGACCAAAATAAAAGGTATCATTACTAAGCACAGCCTCTCAAACTGCTGCACACTCTGCAGTGCCCCTGCGTTATCTCATGATGTACACCATAACCCCGAGAGAACAGACCTCATTTTACAGATGAGGAAACAGAGGTATATACAGATGAAATTAGCCCCTCAAGATGAGCCCTTCAAGGTCCTGCAGCTGGTAATTGTGAACATGGGATTGAAACAATGGCTTTAGGTTTTTAAAGTTTCAAAATAAGTCCTTCTTTATACTATATTATTATATTATATTATATTATATTATATTATATTATATTATATTATATTATATATATATACATCAGATAAAGTAAAAGCTTACTCTATTTAAATTCCCCTTTAAGCTTATGATTTTTTGCAGTTGCTGGAGATTGAATGTAGGGCCATGTGGTCAGCCAATTTTCTTTCTTTTTAAAATTGTTTTCAATTTTTTTCTCTCATACGACTTATACAAGACATCTTGACCCTCCTCCTTCCCTCCCTTCACCCCCGGCTTCCCCACCTCCCCACAGACCTACCCCCATCACCACCCACAAACATCTATCCGCTGTTTCTTCCCAGAAAAGAACCATACCCCCAGGGTTATAGCACAGTTGGCATGGCATAGCAGGATGGAATGAGGCCAGGCACCAATCCCTACATCAAGGGTGGGCCAGGTAGCCTGGCAGGAGCAAAGGGATCTCAAGCTGTCTAAGATTGAATCATTTAGCAGCCCTCTGGTTGCTTCTCATTTGGATACATGGTCTCACTAAGATGTCTCCATTGGCGTTGATTTCACTCACTAACTCACTAGTCCAGGTAGGCCTTGGACCTTTGATTCTCCTGCCTGAGCGTGGCAGCTGAGGTTATAGGCTTGCTCCCCCCACACCTGATACTGTAAGCTTCTTTTAATGACAAGGATAAATAATTCACAAGTATGTGACTTATTAGCTCAATATTGGCCAGCAAGCAGTAGTTTCAGAAGTCTCAAAGCTTATCTGTTTCTTTCATCTCATCCCCAGCTATGGACCCAGTAATGAGTATTACTACGAATACCCATAGAAGGTGCAAGTGAAGTATCATTCTATTGAAGCTTTATAATAACTCCACATAATAGACACTACTATTGTCTCATTCATCATGAGACAGAATTGATCAAGGAAAATTCATCAGAAACAATAGTCACAATATTCATTGAGTATTTGCAGCCTAGCAATCATTAATCAAAGCACACTGTAAATACTCGCCCCACAAGTAGGGCATTTGGTTTTGCCTAAGAGAGCCCTCGTTCAGTCCTGTTATAACAATATAATTACCACTAGTGCCCACTTGCATTTTCAGAAGTGTTCTTGTTTGAAGGATAAAAGTATTTGGCCATTCCACCTATAGCTCGAGTACTCTTAACGTAATATTTCTCCTTGAGGATGAGTAATAAGGCATAATTCTCTAGGGCCCAGAGAATTGTCTTAGGCTACCCAACAAAGAACAGCCAAACTAGAACTCAGATCCGAGTGACTTAATTGATTTTCCCTGCGACACTGAGTTCTGTAACAATTCTATACTCCTCGTGCATCTCCACTGCTTTTGTGCAATAGCTAGTTCCCATCCTGGATGTTCTTTTTGGACTCTTTAACATATTCAATGGCCCCTATCTTGGCGTCTATCTCTCTTTTTCTTCCAAAACTACACTCTAAGTTTCATTCCTTTATAGTCTTCTTGGAGAGTAAGAGACAAACAAAAAACCAGAGGCACTGAACAAAAATATAAGTTTTCTGAGTGCTTTCATATATTATTCTTCTAATTTAATGCTTAAAAATTCCTGTGGGTATATTGTCTTATTTCTGTTACCAAGTAAGGGCAATAAATGGTCAGAGAGGTTAAATAGTCAGCCTGAAGCCTCATAGTTAGGAAGTACAGGTCCCTGACCTAGACTGTCTCCTGTGTGCTTTCATCATGAGCATGCCTTGCACAACAAAGTGCTATCCAAGGCCTTGTCTGGCCTCTTAGCCTGAATCTCTTTCATCTCAATAATAAAATTTTATCCAACTTGAAGCTCTTGTCATCCTTCTAAGGTTGTAAGGATAACTTATTTGCTTTTAAGCTAGGGGACTGTGGTGCTTTTACCGTGCGATAATTTCAGGCAAGATGACAGTCTCAATAGGGCTGAAGGCCCTTCACAATATGATGAAATCCTATCTCCCAGGTAACTGCAAAGAAATCTAAGATAGATCTAGGTAGTGAGCCAGAGAGGACCTCTTTTTCCCATCTATTATCTCTTTAAATACCAGATCTGACAAATGACCTAAGTCACTGCTCAGACTGGTCTGAGATGCAGCTCCTGGGTACCAAGTAAGATGCTACCCAGGGCAACCGATGTGCTGATTAACAGGGGATGGAGTGTTCTCATTTCATACTTAATTAGGGAAGGATGAATCAGGCCGAGCTTGCAAATGATGACAGTAATGAGGATCCACTTATCTACTCTTTTCTGCTCCCCACATGGTGTTTCTTCCAGGACCTCACCAGCAAATTCTAGAAGATTCTAACATATTGACATTCTTTGGCTACATCGATAGGGCTTCTAGGCAGCAGAGGGTCCAGCAAAGCTATTTTCTGTGAAGACACAGGGAACTCATTGCATAGCCATTTGCTCTGATTCTCCCTTTGGGAAGAGAGGTCTTAAGGCCTTCTCTGTATTCCAAACGGAGGCAGCCACACTGAGGGAGTGATCTGTTTGTGGACTGCTGAAGCATAAAAGATACTAAGTAGGTGGCTTGAAAGGAAAATGAAAGGGTTTTTTTTTTTTTTTTTTAAATTTTTCTTTGTACTCTTGTAGCTAATGAAATCAGAAAGAGAAATGGAACTTACTTAGTGTTGACATAGTAAGAAAGGATACTCCTTTTAAATTTTTGAAAAACGAGAGTAGCTCATTGAAATGTCAAAATACGTTTCATTCCAGTTAAACAAAGACCAGCTATAATGTGGTTTCAGTTGTGTTTGTTGGCCAGACTCTTGAGGCTGAATTAATCTCATCTATAATTTTTAGTAGTAATTTTGCCATTCAAATTGACTACGGAAACTCACATCTGGGTAAGACTGGATATAGAGACACATCTGTGGAGGAGAACCCAAGTCTGGGATGTACAGAGCTATGTTCACATGGACTCATGCATTACATCCCCAAGGCTGTGCTATGTTGGTGGTCAAACACAGGATCCTTCTCCTGCAAGGACAAACACTCAGCAAATGTGTGAATTGCTCCTCTGGCTCACAGAGGCAGAGGCTGAGAAAGAAATTCAGAAAGTAGGCCACTGGCTACACATCTGGGAAGTTCATAAGCTCCCAGCAGAGGAACAATTCATGGCAGATTCCCATCTGAATGTGTGAATTGAAGCTATTTCTATTTATTCCATTATCCTGGCTTTTTTTTTTCTTTGCTATGGATAAGATAGCATTTCCTTTTCCCCCTTTCTGCTGCCATACGCTTCCTTCCCTTTGATTCATTTCCTTTTGAATTCTGACCTCTATCTAAACAACCCCTGTGGTGCCTTTTGGACCTCTGCTCCATTATATGTAAATTTTGAAACATTTTCAACATCTCTTAAAACAAAATCAGTTTTTGTCCTGGATGGGATCATTGTTCTCAAGCGGGATGTGTGCTTCCTCTCAGGACCTCAGACAGGGTACAGGAGGCTGCAGTCTCACTGACCTTCCAATCACCTGTCAAGTTTCACCCTTGCACCCATCTGCTAGGTCTGTCTCTGGAGAGGCCTGCTTTTTTCCACCATCTGTCATGCTTTTTCTCGGCACCACATTCCATGAGCCCGTGCATTTAATCGCTCATGTCCTTCAAGGGTAGTGACACCTGTTGAGAACTCCTGACCGGCTTCAATGGAGACACGGGTAATTTCCTAATCTCAGTTCAGGGACTGACACCTCCATCCTGATTCATAATTTCCTCCCGTGGGTCACAGACTGATAAGCTGTTTCTCAACTTTATCCCCACTGATATCCCCACCTCCACCCACAGTGTTATTTCCTCTGTTTCAGTCCTGATTCGGCATGATTTTACCACTTTACTTAGACATTGGTTCCTGAGCTCTCAAGAGAGCCGGAAGAGGTTCTCTCTCTAACTGTCAAATTCTCTTCTTTTTCATCTTACTTGACTCCCCATTTTGACCCATAGATCACAACATCTATAGTAGAAAGAGTCTTCTCTTCTCACCTCTAATAATATCTCATATCTTCTGGTCCTCTTCTTCCTCATTCTGTGTAAAACAATAATTTCTGAGTGGTAGTGATGGTTCAGTGGTTTTGAGGTCAAGAACATTCGCTGCTCTTCCAGAGGATCCAAATTCAGTCCTTGCCACACAAATACAGTTAGACAGAGTGTGTGAGAGAGACAAAGACAGAGACACACAGTCAGAGATAGAGATGAGAGACAGGCAGACTCAGAGAGACAGAGAGACAGGGAGAACCAAAGAAACCAAGAAAGAGAGAGGCTTTCCCCCTAAGAAATTGCTTTTTTTCATGATTGTAACTTTTGAAAGACTTTTCTCTTGAGCTCCCATGCAACACAATCAATAACCCATGATCAGCCAAGTAAAAAATATCCTAAACAGACCATGTTAAAAAACATAGCCTTCCACAGCCTACACGAAACATGTTCAATTTGTCAAGGCCCAAACTCTTGTCTTCCAGCATGTGTCCTTCTGACAACAGGACACAGCATTGCCTCAGTTGCTCGGGTGTGGGACCTGAGTATCACTATTACATCTTGCCTCATCTCTGGCAGCCCAAGAGTAACAACTCTAGTTCCTACGGGGTTCTGAAATTCTCTCTCGCTCTTTTGCTTATGCTGCTGCCACCGCTCCAGGTTCAGCCCTCACCGTCTTCCCCTGGGTATCACAGTAGACTTCTAACTGGGCTTGGATCCATACTTTGTCCTGTCGCTGATTAACTTCCTGAAGTACAAACTCACTCATGAAGATTTCCTAGTCAACGCCCTTTCCCCTATTACCACGAAGTCTAACTTCAGAATAGGTGTATTTAGACTTCTTGTGATCGTCTACCTGATTGGTCACTGCGGTCTCCCGCTGCACTAAGCATTGCAATGACAGTAAACGCTTGCTGCTACCAAAGCATGGCACGGGGCCTCATATGCACACGCGTGTACATGAACCATTTTTATTAGGAAACGATCTTCCCTCCTTGTCACATGAACAGAACTGTATTTGTTATTCAAGATTCAGCCGAGCACTACCTCAGTTTTCAATACTACTCCTCAATGTCACCCAGTGCAGTGCTCCCACTCATGACTTCAATCTCCATCAATAGCATGGAAACACATTCTGTATCTCCCCAAAGTTGGTCACATCCCCTTTCATTGCCATCACTGTTTCCTTGCTTTTATTCTTCCTTTCTAGTTGCCTAAATTCCTAGTCAAGCCTCGTATCCCACCCCTAGGTTCTATTTTCTTTTGATAGAACTTCCTGTCTAATCCATAGTTTCCCCAGTGTAAATTAAATCCACTTGTTTCATAGTTCATTATAGCTATGTCTTCTTCTCTGGTAACAAAAATACTTATATAATCACTCCTTTAATATTTGAATTCTGCAGGGCTGATACGTTCAGGGAATAGGGCCCTTATCTTTATTTGTATTATTGTTACATCTCCAGAATTTAGTACACTGCTTAAGATGTGTTAGAAGTGCAATAAGCATTTGCCGACTCTTGAGAAAATTAGACTCACTTGGTGGCTGCAGAGAACTGGCAACAGTCTCTCTGGAATCCCTCAAAACTGCACTTTCACATATCTGCACTTTATACACAGATGACACCAGAATTCCCTTTAAAAACCGAGACTCACAGCACACCTTCCAATTGGGGTGGGGTGTCTTGGACCATAGAGTGGGGCCAAGCAGACCCATATGTTGCAGATCACGAAGCCGGAAAGCTCCAAAATAAACTGGGCTGGACATCAAATTGGAATTTGAAGCAATAATCCATCTTAATCACCAGTCTAAACTGTGGCAGCGCACAGGGGGATGAGAATCAAGGCATGAGAAATGACCACAAGCACGCCAGGTAGGCTGCTGGGCTTCTGCAAAGCTGAGGAAAAGCCACAAGATACATGCGAGGTCTAAGCAGGCATTGCAGTTTTGCTGTGAAGATGTTGGTAGTAAGTAATTGCAGTCAATTTGTCTTTGTTGACCTTTTCTTCTAGATTCCAGCCCTGTGAGCAGGGAACTTTATTTTAATCAGCTTTGTATCTTGCTTCTCCATACAGTCGTCGTACCCCAAGTAAACATTTGCCGAGGGAAGATATGCAAAGTTGTTCTTCTTATCTAAAAGCTGATTGCAGTTTTATGTACAAATAAAAGATTATTTCGTATGCCTTGATTAGAAAGGTTTGCCTAAGAAGGTGTTGAACTTGACATATTGTTTTGAAATGCAGGCTTTGTGAAATTCAATTTATGAAATACAAACACAACCTCAGCCTATTAGTGGCTTGTAATCAAGAAATAACCTGCTAGTTAAATAAACCATTAACTTTGAAAATTGAAGCACAAACAGATGAACTTGCTATGTGTGTTTTCCCATTGTAGCTATTAGCCCAGGAATTAGTCAGGGAAAGTATTCATTCAGTATGTGGAATGAATTCATATGATTTCGAATGCGAGTTTCTAAGCCCAGAGAAGCATGATTGTGGCTATCGGGTACCAGATGTAGCTCAGTTCTTTTGCATGGTAGAAGTGGGTGATGGTAGCAAACCACTCTTCTGCATCACCTAGTTAATTTCCCTTTAGAGAAACATCAAAGGGACGGGAGGCAGTGTCTTGGTCTTCACCCAAGTACAGGCAGTCAGAGGGTATGCTGTCCGTATGGAATTTAAAATCAATGGTAACAATAATGACAAGTTCATCAACAGTTTGTTATCACAACAAACTGGAAATTATAACCAACTCTGTATTAAAATAATCTTTCTACCAATAATTTTCATTGGCCTGCTTTTCAAATGGTGTTTCTGTTGAGTTTTAATCCTGCAGACAGGAGCTTCTACGTATACAAATATGTTGACTAGATGTGGAAAAGCAAGTACTTTGCCTAGTTTCCAATCTTACAGGAAAAATTTTAATCTTTCACCATTGAGGATGATATTTAAATAATTTTTTATTAGTAAAGACTTTCTCAAAGAATCTTTTTAGGATCTCTCATCATTGACTGCCTCCTAAGGACCCTGCTGTAGGTGAGTCCTTTATATGTACTTACTAAAACTTCGAAATACTCTGGGAAAGATTATTTTTAACCACTTGTTTTATTGGAAAATTAACTAATAGAAACCATATACATTGCCCGAGTTTAGGGAATCCATAAATAGCAGAACTTGGATTTCAACTCCATTTTAATCTGTCTTTGAAGTTCATATTGTTTTCTTCTTGTGCTGCTGAGGGTCAAACCCGAGTCATTCACCATCTACTAGACATGTAACCCCCCACTGAAACACACCTTAGCCTTTTAAAATTCACACTGATTTTCACTTTAACAAAGTGTTTCTTGAGAGAGATATCATGACTCTCTGAACTTACATTTCAATTTCTGTTCTGCAGTATCCAGCAGAGACGGGCTACCCACATACTCAAACACTTGAAAGTGGATTCGCCAACAAGAAAATCCATTTGTAAGTGTCCTAGGAACTTCCATCATCCCTGCCGAAGAGTCAAGACAGGCCCAGTGGGCAGTGGATTATGCTTTCATCCTGCCAAGCACAATGTGTTCTCATTGGCCAGCTAAGACTGACTTTCAAAACTATCCACCGTCCAGCTGCGTTCACAGCTCTCTCTGTCCCCATCAAACACAGCCACTTACTGCTGAGTCCATACTGTCTGATTCATGGCCTCAACAGTTAGCTCTACTGTACTTATTTCTCGTTTGTGCCCACAGTCACTTCAATTGCTGATGCCAGGGGCATTTTGCTCTAGATAAATAAGGGGTATTCCTCTACCAAGACACTTTCAATTTTTTGGAGAGTGGGAAAATAAATCTCAGAGTCATCAAATTGCCCACTTTGCCAAAAGGAAGTGATGAAACTAATTTCTCAGTCATTCCCACCTTTGGCACATAGGTGACACTGTTCTAGAGATCCTTCTGTTGGGTTATAAACTTGGCAGAGGAGCAGAGTAAGGTCACAGAAGAAACTCTGCCACATTAGGATAACTCCACATGCCCATATTTTCCAGAGCATTTTAATGGCAAACAGTTTTGTCTGTGTGCCATAAGAACAAACGGCTAAGATGCGTTGAAACATTTGTTTTGATTTCTGTTTCAGATTCTTTTCCCCATAATAGGAAAAATAAATTAAGAAGTCAAAAGTGCTTTCCCACAACTCTTATTACAACCCTCTGTGGGAATGAATGTGTATGTGTGTGTGCCTGCAAGCCTGATACATATGCATGTGCTTGTAGGCCATGACTGCATGTCCAGATGTTTATTAAAATTAAGTTCACGGAGAGAAACACGCGTGCGCACACACACACACACACACACACACTGAGTTGGCTTTTCTTGGCCAGCCTTAGATGCCCTGGTGGACCAAGGCAGAGCTGACTAGATGAAGTGGGATGCGAAGCAGAAGGTGAGCACACTCCAGCTTCCACATAGGAAAAGACAAGTCTCTTCCATGGAGAGCTGACTTTTGACATCCAGTGCCTGCACCCCCAACTCTGGCTGGTTGTCTTTGCTGTTCTGTTTGTGGAGGAGTCAGGGCTCTGAGGCAACTTGAGGTTGGAGTGCGTGGGAATGTGATACCAGAGAGAAGGCGTTAGCTGTGCTCAGTGGAAGAGTGCTTAGTTTGGAGTTACACAGTTCTGTATCAGTCATTTAGTATCTACAAGAGCTTACCAAGTAACTTCACCTTCTGACATTCAGAATCCTCATCAGGACAAGCGCACATAAAACAGCAGGCACAATGCACAAGATCAAGAAATACTGGGCTCTGTTGTTATTGGTGCTCTCTATTCAGTCATGTGTAGGTGAAAATATTGAAGCTCAGAGAGTTAAAAACAAAACAAACAAAAATCAACAGAACACAAACAATCTAGCCTGTCCAATGTCGTGCAGCTGGAGGACAAGGCAGCTGGGGCTGGAGTTTAGTGATTCTTTTAAAATCCTTCTGCCTCCTAAGCTTTGCAGATATGCCAGATATTAGAAAGAAAACATAGGCCTGCTGTTCCTGAGGACTTATAATCTAATGAAAGGCAAGTATATGAAGGAGGATACCTGAAGGGTACTTAAAGAAGAGATGGAGAGATAAATGTGTGTGTATGTCTCTGTTCAAATGTATAAAGTGGGAAAATGTCTATGCAGCAAGATAAAAAAAAAAGAAGAGTCACACAACATTGGGTTTAGTTTCTTATTGTAGGTAAAAGAAGTGACTCACTTTTATGTTCCAATTTTCTTAGAATTCATGAGACTCGCAATTGTAGAAATCATCTTTCTCACCCTATATGGGAGTGTATTTACTTTCTTGATATAGGGGTGTATCTGGGCTGGGGGTGTAGCTCACTTGGTAGAGTGCTTGCTTAGTACACACAAAGCCCTGTGTTCAATCCCAGTACTATGTAATCTGGGTATAGAGGCATATACCCACCATCTCAGCACTGGGATGGTGGAGACAAAAAATCAGGAGTTCAGTGTCATTTGCGGCCACATAGCAAGTTTGAGACATGCCTGAAATATATGAGACCCTGTCTCAAAAGTAAGTAAGTAAGTAAGTAAGTAAGTAAGTAAGTAAGTAAGTAAGTAATATAGTGTGTCCTCCCAGCCGATCCTCAATTCAGGCCATAAGGTATGTAATGGGCTCTCTGGACACACAGCATTTATTTCTGCTGTGTGGCCTGACTCTAATTGCCTTGCTAGTGACAAGGATTCTCCTGCCAAAGGTAATATATTGACAAGGCAAAAGTATCTGCTTACTACTATACAATGTCTGCCATATGGCAGGCACTTAATATTGACTGATCGAATTGCATGTGGGTTGGTACTCCTGTCCTTTGCTGCCAAAAAGGGGAATGATTTCAGGAAATATTTCTATATCCTTTAGTTTATCCAAGACATGAGATGTTCTTGTCAGGAGATGGTCATGCTGAAAGACTCTACTCTCTAGCCTGTCTGGTCTACTCAGGACTGATGAACACTCATTTGAATTTTCCCACTTCAGGAACTCCTGTCACGAGTCAACTTTACAGCACCTGGAGGATGTTTGGAGTTCTCAGGAAGCCCCTGTGACCACCCAGGCACTGTGGAGTCAGTGTGGAGTCTGTCTTGTCCTTTGTAGAGCAATAAGTACTGTTGTGGTTTTTTTTTTTTTTTTTTTAACCAAATATCTGTTTTTCATTAGAAAATAGAGTTCTCAAGAGTGGCAAGCATGGATGGTGGCTGATTTTGTTCTGATGTCTCCACTACAGCAGAGCTAAGGAAGCAAAGTGATAAAGAAAATCATTAGGAGTGTGTGTGTGTGTGTGAGAGAGAGAGAGAGAGAGAGAGAGGGGAGAGAGAGAGAGAGAGACAGACGGGCAGACAGACAGACAGACAGACAATTATCATGAAGTCCTGGGCTGGCCTTGAACTCATTGCTTTCCTTTCTCCACCTCCCAGCTGCTGGTTTTATAGGCACACACTATCATACATAGCCTTCAATCATTAGATCTTTGTTTTAGCTCATAACTCCTTGGCATTTCTTGTAAGATTCTTGTACTCATCTATATGCACCAGTGTTGTCTCATGATAATGTCTGTTAATCCTCCAAGAATGGGACTACTATACTCACCTTCGGGATTGATCAAGGACCTCAGACATGTATGGCTCCTAGACACATAAAGAGTCTCTGTTTCTCAGAGGGTGCACCCGCTAATATCTTAAACTAATAATTCAGTAAATGAATTTATTTCCATTCATGCTCTTCTTCAGAGGGAGTTAGAGCCAAACACTCAGTCCTGTTCTAGCAATCACACACAGCCACGCTATTGCTATTATGCATAGTAGAAACTTTGTGTTTTCTCTTCTGTATTTTCTTTTACTGTTTCTCTGTGTGTGTCTCATGAAGTATCTTTCTGTCTCTCCATCTCTGTCTCTCAAGTAAAGGCTTATATCAAGAGCCTTATAAATGAATACATTGAAAAGTTATCCAGTTGGTTGAATTAGTGTAAAAAATACCTCATTCATAGTTTTCTAGTTATCAGTAAACTGAAAGCATGTTAAAAAGGTACATAACCCTAGTATAGAAGTTCAGGTAATACAGAGCTTATTTTGGCCTCTTAGAAACTTTGAATTTGCCTTGAAGGTCTTTTGCACTAGGGTCTGGGTCTGCTGATGCTTAAGTTACAGTTGAATGCTGTTTTTCCTGACTTGACTTCATCCTATGAATCACCCTTCCAGCCCCAGGAGATCTGTCCCCAGGGTGTGGATTCAAGGCTACCCACAAAGCTGCTTACATCTGTTCCACTTGAGACCACACAGTGAGGAAAGAATTCATAAGTTGAGGAAATGACTCAGAGCTTTTGTCTTCAGTTCTCTTCAACTCACAAAGACCCAGACAGAAGAGGCAAGAAAGGTCTGAACTTCACAGTTCAATCCAAAGAAAATACAGGAGACAACAGGATTCCCAAACCTGAAATCTCAGAGCCTTCTTAACTGCCCTATGGTTCAAGCTGTCACTTCCACAGGGCAGATGACTAACCCAAGGTTAGAAGGTGTCTGGTCACCAGATGCAAGGCCACCTCTGATCCAGACTGAGGAGTCTCTTCTCCATAGCTATAGGATCTTTTCCTGCGGTAGGATCCAGTTTCAAGTAGAGCCGTCATCTTACCCTTTCCCAGGTCCTTGTATGTGCTGTGATTGTCCATGTTAAGACCCAGTTCAATTCTCTATAAGCCCCTTAAGAATACTCTTCCAGAATTCTCTCTTCTCTCCTGAAAGGCAAAATTTATTCTCTAAGTGTGATCCACGTACGCCTGTGACTGTAACAGGGAGGGAGTATTAACACTTTTTTATTGTAGATGGAAGTTAACAGGAGGGTAAACAAAGGTTCAAAGCCAGCTAAAGCTAGAGATGTAACAAAGGGGACAGTCTTTAGAAGCCTTCTCCTACTGCAAGATATGTTCTTCTATCTTTCTCTACAAGTTCCTTCCCCTTCTTGTAATGCCCATAAACCAGTGTTCCTTATGAATTCCAACTTCCATTTTAAAATGTGTAAAGCATCCTCCTAGAAGGTGGCAGAGTTGACATTTCTTCTTACAGGAAACAGAAAAGTGAGACTGATGCCCACACAAATGAAGACATGCAAATGAGTTAGTGCTCACCAGGGTCCACCAATTTCCATGTGTCCAATTTGCTTCAGAATGTGAAGTCAAAGTTTTCTTTCTTTATTAATTAAAATCAAAAACAGGTGGCCACAAACAAGGTTTGGCCTGCTGCTCTCACTCAGGTCTGGCTCTACAGGGCAGGCATGCATGCATACAAGTTCAGGAAACCCTACACCTTCCTTTATAGGCAGGATCTGTAAGTGCATTTCACCTGCAAAGAACATGAGAGTAACGGAAAAAAGAGGAACGAAGGGCTTCCATTTCACATCTGAGGCCACTTAGATAATGTGGGAGAGGCAAAGTCCTTATGAAGGGAAAAATGGCTACATTGTGGTTTTGGGAAACAGTGAGAGCCAAGTTTCTCTGGGTATCACCAGATCAGGATGGATGGACTGGATATGTTTTTATCTGAATTATTTCTTTTAGTCTCTAATTATTTCTAACTATAATATAACTAGAACATTTCCCCCTCCTCTTTCCTCCCTATAAACCATTCCACAAACCCATTCTTACTCCCTTTAAAATTCATGGGAGTCTTTTTCATTAAATTTTGTCACACACACACACACACACACACACACACACACACACACACTCACACACTCCTAAATACATAAATAAAACTTGTTCAGCCTGTATAGTGTTACTTAAATACATAAATGCAACTTGTTTAGTCTGTATAATGTTACTTCTTTGTGTATATTCTCAGGGTTGACCATTTGTTATTAGATAATTTTGATGATTTGAATAAAAATGGTCCTCATAGGCTCACATATTTGAATGCTTTGCCATCAGGGAATGACACTACTTGAGAGGCATTAGGATGTGTGGCCTTGTTGGAGTAGGAATGGCCTTGTTGAAGGAAGTGTGTCACTGAGGGTGAGCTTTACAGTGTCAGAAGCTCAATCCAGGCCCAGTGTCTCTCTCTTCCTGTTGCCATGGGACCCCGACATAGAACACTCAGCTATTCTCCAGCACTATGACTGCTTATATGCTGCCATGCTCCTGTCATGCTCCCCGCCATGATGATAAAGGACTAAACCTCTGAAGCTGTAAGGAAGCCCCATGTAAATGCTTTCTTTTTATAAGAGTTGCTATGGTCATGGTCTTTATAGCAATAGAACACTGATCAAGACAGAAGTTACTGTGACAGGCTTGGCCACCTGCTTATTGGGAGAATGTGGACTTTAGGACTTTAGACCAGAAAAGCATTTGAAACCTTTAAGTAGGGCTTAATAGGCCATAGTAGTAGAAGCATAGAAGACAGTGGTGCCGAGACCACTGTAGATAATGACAGTCCAGCTCAAGAGGTTTCAGAGGAAAAAAATATTCTTGTGATATTTTGCTGAAAAACATGGCTGTTTTCTGTCCTTGTTTCCTCCCACCACCCCCTCCCCCCCCAAAAAAATTGCCTGATGCTAAATTGAAGAGTTTTGGATTAATGGCTTTGGTAGAGGAGATTTCAAGACTTCTTTCTTACTTAGGTTTTCTAGTGCTGTGAAGAGACACCATGGCCACAGCAACTCTCAGAAGGGAAATCATTTAATCGAGGCTGACAAGATCAGAGGTTTAATTCATTACCATCAAAGAAGGAAACAAGACAGCATGCAGGCAGACATGGTGTTGGTCAGGTAGCTGAGAGTTCTACATCTGAATTGACAGTCAGCAGGAAGAGAGAGTGAGCCACTGGACCTGGCCTGAGCTTCTGAAACCTCAAATCCCACCCCCAGTGGCACCCTTCCTCCAATAAGGCCACACCTACTCCAAAAAGGCCACACAACCTAATCCTTTCAAGTAATGCCACTTCTTCTTAGCCTACAGGGACCATTTTCATTCAAACTACCACAACAGCCTAGTATTGACTTTGTTGTATGGCTATTAGTGGTCATTCTTACGTAGATCTATAATGAAAAGGAGCAAGATGAGCAAAGAACAATTTTAAATGTGCAGTTTGAGAAGAAGAGGAGCGAGTGTAATGGAACTAAGTCCAGTGCTCAGGGAGATTAAACAGTTTAAAGAAAAGCCAGATGATAAATGGAATAATGGGAGTGGTGACGTCAGGCCAAGAAGCCACCCACCTAAGCTTTTGGAAAAGAATTAAAGAAAGAGTTAAGTGGTGAAGGTAACCACTCACAACAGAAGACTGGTATAAATGTAATTGACAAAGGGGCCACGTTCCAGCCTCAGAAAGAAGCAGAACTTAGCAACTTCAGCCAAGTAGTCCTTGCTTTAAAGTCAAGGATGTGAGAAAGGGGTTGTGAAATCTCCCTCCATGGCTGAGGAAAACTGTTGAGGCCAGTCCCGTGTCAGGGGTGCCCTGCAGAGAGGCCCAAAGAGTCCATTGAACAAAACTATGAAGGTGAAGCCCGAATTGCCTCGCAAACCCCGAGCTGTTGGAGATGCCAGAGTCCTGAGATACCCGCCAAGGAAAGCTGCAGACCAACTGTGTAACCAGCCCATGAGGGAGAAGTATGAGGAAGTCAACCAAAATGAAAGGAGTTGGAAATCCGAAGAGCACTTTGACATTAGACATGCAGATGCGGAATTTGGAATTTGCCCTACTGAGTTTCTGTCTTGCTTTGGTCCCGTATGTCTTCACTATGCTCCCTTTCCTTCCTTTTAGAGTGGTAATATATATTCTGTGCCATTGTATGTTGGAAGTATGTGACCTGCTTTTTATTTTGGTTTAACAGGAGGTTGCTGTTAAAAGATTTGCCATGTGTCTCAGACGAGACTTTGAACTTTGGACTTTTAAACATTGTGGAGACTGATAGACTACGGGGACTTTCAAAATTGGACTGAAGGCATTTTTTTTTTTAAATTTGTATTATGATATGGCCACAAGCCTATAGGGACTAAGGAATGGAATGTGGTGGTTTGAATAAGAATCCCCCCTGCCCCCAGGATCATATATGTTAATGCTTGGTCATCAGGGAGTAGCATTACTTGTAAGGGATTGGGGTATGACCTTGTTGTAGTAGGTGTGGCCTTGTTGAAGAAAATGTATCACTGGGAGTGGGCATTAGGGTTTCAAAAGTCCAAACCAGTCCTAGTGTGTCTCTTTTGCTGCCCGTAGATCCAAATTTAGAACTCTCTGCTACTTCTCCAAGCACACCATGTCTGCTTGTGTGTCACCGTGCTTCCCACCATGATAATAACGGACTAAACCTTCAAAACTGTAAGGCTGCCCCAATTAAATGTCTTCTTTTATAAGAGTTGCCATGGTCATTGTACCACTTCACAGCAATAGAACAGTAACCAACTGGTGTACTCTTCCAAGAAAAACTATTTCTCCTGCTCTCAGCATTCCTTAGTTACCTGTAGCTCTTTGTGTAGAGTTGAGGCCTCATGAGCTTTACCCCATTTGCTTCAGCATGTCTATTGTTGCTGTCCTTGCTCAGTTCGTGTTTAGGCAGTCAGGTTGGTGAGACTTTATGGGTGTAGCTCCTGATATTCCTAGGATGTGTTTTAGTCAATAGGAAGTAGACCATCTGAGGGTCTGCAGTAAGTGGGACAGATCTCTAAGCATGACCCTAGAGATACTGTCTTCTCAGACACAGTTGTCATTATATATCTAGGAGAAGCCTTGATAAACAGATGTAGATAGGTAGTAATCATAGAGGTCTGTTTATTAGGTAGGTTGATGGACTTCACAGCATATGTAGGTAGACATATAGACAAACACGTTCACATTTATGCGTACGCACACAAAGACACATACCTCGTGCACAGCTGTGAGCACAAGATCACAAGTAGTTAAGATTGCTACTTAAGCATCGAGAGAGGGGCCGAGGACCAGATCACTGTGTCTGTTTGGTTCTTGATGATAAAGAACAGATCTTCCTTTCACTTTCACCTGTTACGGATTCAGTGTCTACTACTCTCTGTTGGAGTAGGGGCAGGGAAGGAATTGGGATGGTAATTTTGAGCTTTTTATTCCACAATTTTGCTGTTTATCTTCCATAATCTTTCTCTATTTTCTTCTCCCTCCATGGTCTTTGGGTCTTTTTCCTTTGTGGCTAATATACCCTAAAGACCATAGGACAGACTAGCAGGTAGCTGGCAAGCTGCTGCCTTTGGAGATGAACCCTGAAGAGCTGGAATCCCCAGGAATCAGCTTCTCTTTGAGGGGAATTTTTTAAAAAGATGCATTTGTGTGTGAAGGGGTATGTGTGTGTGGGATGTGTTTATATGTGTGTACCTGTGTGTGCAGAGGCTAGAGGTGATGGCAGGCATTGTCCTCAAACACTTGAACCTTCAGCTCACTGATTGGCTAGGCTGACTAGCTGCCTTAATTAGCATTGCTGTGATGAAATACCAAGACTGACAGCTTGAGTGGGAAAGGGTTTATTTGGCTTACACTTCCACATAACTGTTCATTATCAGGACAGGAACTCAAACAGGGCAGGAACCTGGAGGCAGGAGCTGATGCAGAGGCCATGGAGGGGTGCTGTTTACTGGCTTGCTTCTCATGGCTTGCTCAGCCTGCTTTCCTACAGAACCCAGGATCGCCAGCCCAGGGATGGCACCACCCACATGTGCTGGATCCTTCCACATCAATTACCAATTAAGAGAATGCCCAACATGCTTGCCTACAGCCTGATCTTATGGAGGCATTTTCTTCATTGAAGTCTCTTCCTCTCAGATGAGTATAGTTTGTGTTACGTTGATGTACAACTATCCCAGACACCAGCTAATGAGCTCTGTGAACCTTCCTGTCTCTGACTTCCCCAGTGCTGGGGTTACAGATGCAAGCACTCATAGCTTCCTCTCTGTGGATGCTGGGGATTTGAACAGAGGGCTTCACTTTACTGCCTGAGCCATCTTCCCAGGCACAGCACAATCTAGTTTTTAATCTCATTTTCTGAAGGGTGGAGTGAGTCTGTGGCATCAAGGACTCTCTAGGTACTCAGTTCTTCGGTAACTGTACTAATGATTCCCAGAGAGTTGATATCTAGATCCTCCGTATCCATCCAAGGTTTGCTAGACTCTTGGGCCTACACCTCTCATGCCTCACCCATACAAAGTCATGACTTTCCTCTTTCTCATGTTTCACATTGTCACAATATTCCAGGGTGTAAAATCATCCAGCGAGCCAGATCTCTTGTATCGATCAAAGTTCTGGGAACTTATTCGATGGCTTCTTTCTCTTTAGTGATATAAACTTTTCTTTTAGAGATGAAGCTTGGTGATAGAAATGAGTGCGTGAGCCCTGCTGGGGAGGGTGGCAGCGAGGACAACTCTGCTTAATGACTTCTCGTCTCCCAAACCTCACTATTGTCAAGGATGCTTTGCTGTTGTGGGTGAATACTATGGAAGGAAAACAGAAAGAGAATTAGAGAGAGACATCGAACACTAAAACCAGCCCCTTTCTTCTACAGATTTAATCACCAGCAATTATGTCAGCTATTCTCAATACTCTTCCCTGAGAAGTGCCATTATCTAGAAAGAAAAGCACCTTGGCATGGCTAAGACAGTGCGAGTTAGCAACACGGATTCTATTAAATGAAATGGTAATAGTTTTTGAAGACTAGCAAGGGATGTGCGGATAAAACTTTCCTTGATATCTTTTAAATTCAGTGTATGTTGTCCCGTAATTTAGTTAAGAACCTATTTTCCCAAGTTGTATTATGAAATAGTACGGCCAGCTAGAAGGTCAGTTCTCAGCTTATTCCTTCTTATGAAGCGCTCGGTATTTTCGAAGTTGGACTGAACAAGATATTCTAGCTGAAGCACTAATTTGTTTTACCCATAGACATATGAAGGTTGATCTCAGTGTCGAGGATACGAGGAGGTATGCTGCGGGGTGTGTCTCTGATGATGTTTCCAGGGAGTAGGGGAAGACCCACCTTCAATGGAATGGGGTTCCAAGTGGAATAAATGGAGAAAAGTGGAGAAAGACCTCGCCTGCATTGTTTCTGGTTTTCCTTGCCTGTCATGACAGGAACTGATTTTTCCTCCATGCCAGCCCTGCCACGATGGACTTGACCTTCTGCAACCATGAGCCAAAAGAATTCTTCTTTCCCTCAGCTTATTTCTCTCAACTATTGTGGTCAGAGAGGCACAGGGTAGCTAATACAATGCCCTTTACCCCTCCCCCATTAAGTGTATCAGAAAATCATAATGTCTATAAAACGAATGACGCCATTTCTGAAATTATACATATAATTCCTATTTTATAATACTCGAAAGCCGAGAGGAAGATTACATTTATGCCTGTAAGTAGATTTAGCAGAAGTCTGCCAAGAGTTTTATACTTCTTGATTCATAATTTTCTTACAAAAAATGTTTACATAGCATTATTTCAAATTGAATGATGAGAAGCAGTATGCAGAGAGATTATTGTTTGGGAAGTTATAAAAAAGGCTGTATTAGCTTTCCATCAATTTGATCTTGATTTGAGTGCTTTTAGAACTCGATCTGTAGAAACAGCAAGTTCTTCAAACTATTAGCCAGGGACTTTTAACAACATTCCTGAAATGTATATTAATCCGTTCATTTGAATTGAAAAACGAGGCTTATGACAGAAAGTCTGATTAGGCTGAATATTTGGCAGCAGTGACAGACGTGGCTAATTAGGCCGCGTGGCAGACATCTCCCCACGCGTGGAGACAGCCCAAAGTACTTTAAGAGCACACAACGAGATAAAAGCAGTTGACTGAAAAGTTTTGTATTGTCAAAGCGATATTGTTGTTAACCTTTCTTTTTTTGGATCCTAAATTTTAAGAACTGAAACAATGGGTATAACGAATATTCACTTCATTGATTGGTAGTGATCCTTTGGAATTCATTCCAGGTAGGGAGACACTGACTGACTCTAATAAATTTTAAAAGTAAATAAAAATTCACAAATGTATCCCTGGACCCTTTGAGTTCTGATGCCTTCTAGTCCTAAACTCACATTCGAAGTGAAGAAGAACATCATGAAGCTGTCAGCTGAGAGAACACTAGAGATCACCTTTAGTTATAGCTCACTAAGTGATTTTTTGGCAATGGGAGCCTTGCTGTTACAATCCCAGGCTTCCCATCCTATCTATCTGAAGGGAAAGAATCTTAAGTGTTAACGCTTCCTATACTATCAGACACATGTAAAACATGAGAGACATCTTTTAGGAATTACACAAGTAATAGTGTTTGAGCAGAGTTGCTCTAAAGTTCATTTCCACCGTCACTCTGCATCTGTGTCCTGCCTTTAACCTCTTCTCTTTGACTCTCTCCACTGAGGACCCAAGGCTCCCCAAAACCTCACCCACACGCCCAGATGGCTATGTTCACTGTTCTCTGTTATGATCCCGTTTGTTTCCCATCCAAGCTGCTGCACACAGCAGTGGCTCATCACTTGTTTACAAATTTTTTTTATGTGAAGGTCAAAGGGTGAGGAACTCATGTCTCTCCAAACCTCCATCTTCAATCAATCACAAGATGGACAGAGCCTTGAGTCTCAATGACTCTCACAATCAAAATACAGGACGGGCTGCCTCAGTCTGCCTGGAGTGCATCTGGGCTGATATGATCCTTGTCTCTTTGAGTCATTGTGAGAAGCTCAGATCCATGCCACTTTTATCTTCTGCGTGTCAGTCTTTTCTGCCTCAACCTCCCACCTGGTCTCCTCTACTTCTAAACATGGCATCTCCTGGAGTACATGATCCAGCAGCAGTGGAACTCTCTATACCTTAAGATTTTTACCCGACTCTCCTGCTCTGTCTTGCCCCAATGAAAATCTCACCCTTTCTCAAGAGCAGTGCTTTTCGGGGAGTTTCTTGATTGGGTTCTTCAGTTCTCCTAAATTTAGGACCACTGAGAATGGGGGTGGGCTATATCTTTCCTCCTCCTTATTGCTTCTGTCCTGTCCTCTCCTTCCCTTTAAAACTTGTAGCTTTAGGTTGATGAGATGGCTCAGTTTGCAGCTGAGCTGAAGGAAGCTTGCAGCCAAACTTAGCAGCCTGAGTTCAATTCCCAGAACCCACACAAAAGGAGCAAACCAATTCCCGTAAATTGTCCTCTGACCACCACGTGTAGGCTATGAGACAAATTCTCTCTCTCTCTCTCTCTCTCTCTCTCTGTTCTTAGTCTATTTGTCCCTCTCATACATACATACCTACACACACAAACAAATAAATAAATGTTAAAATTTAAACACACAGCTCTGATCGAGTTTCAGACGGTGGCACTCACTGACCTTCCCTACTACAGGTGATTCCTACCCGAGAGTTCAGTCCTTTACTCTTTAATGACTTTAGCTACTGATTCACTATCACTGCCCTTCCCTCCAGCTTACATCCTACCCTGATGCTTGATGGTGTGTGTGTGTGTGTGTGTGTGTGTGTGCGTGTGTGTGTGTGCATGCATTCATTTTACTCTTTACCTTTTTGTCCCTTAAGCTTCTTTCCTCCTCCCATCAATGAATTCCTGTTTGAGCTCACCACTTGATCTGCTGGCTACAGCTAGCTTTTCCTTACAAATAAAGTGTGCTTTCTGACTTAATCTTTCATTTACTTAGCTCATTCCTTCTAGTGCTCTAACACATATAAACTCTTGATACTCTCTTACGGCCTTAATTTAAAACAGGACTACAATCATTTAAACTGTCTCTTGTATCTCTCCTCAGCCTTTTCATACCGTTTTAATTCTCTCAGGAGAGCATCTTAAAAATATCTCTCCACCTCTACCTGTGCAGTCAGCTTTAAATAGAGAAAAACACGTAACTGTGTGCTGATGTTCTCACTGTCCCCCTTATGGATAAGGCTATAAGTTGAATTGCAATAGTCCAAATATTCTACATATCCGCTTCTCTTGAACCTTTCGACCCATCACTTCATTATTGCTGTCAGCTAAAAAATGTTGCTTTCCACTTAACTGATAAAGCAGAAGTAATCCAAAGAAGATTTGTGCTTGGACTCACCACTGCACCTCGCCACCCACCAGCACCAGCATCCACGAGCAATGCCTTCCCAGGTGTCAGCGGAGACAAAGTTTCATTCATGTTCCTAAGGTCATCTGTACTACACCCTTCATCCCCTCCCATCTACTTAAGGCTATTGTTCTAGCAACTCCCTCCTCTTTCTCTCTTTTCTCTGTGTTCCCTCGCTAATGAATCATTGTCATTATCAAACCATGATGTACTTATTTATTCTGTTTAAAAATGTTTTAAGGTAACCAAAATGTCCTTCCGTCAATGAATGGCTGAAGTGGGCTCTTCTACAAAGTGGAATGTTATATAGCATTTAAGAAAGCAACAAACAGACAACAACAAAACCAAACAACACCAAAAACCCTATCACAGCCGTGGAAGTATATGGAGAAATCTTAAATGCTAATTAAAGAAAACCAACCAGAAAAGGCTGTTTGCTGTTGACTTCAAACATGATATCTCCGTGAAAACCAAATTATGCAGACAGTGAAATGATCAGTGATTTCTTGGAAGAGGTTCATGTTGATGGAACAGAGAGCATTCCTAGGCCAGCGAAACTGCTGACTGAGACACTATAATGGTAGACACATGTTGTTGTTTAGTTGCCTAACCCCAAAGAGTTATAGACTATAGACTTTGGGTAATACAATGTATTCTAATAAATATCTTGTTTTCTTAGTGGGGAAGTAGTAAAAGGAGAGTCTGTCTTGGGGGCAAGGAGGTGATTGAAATGTCTATATGTTCTGTTCAACCTGGATATAATCCTAAAATTTCTCTAAAAATTGCATTTTCCTCCCAACCCTGTCCACCTTACATAAAAATTTCTCAAAATCTTTGTCTCTACACAATATCTTCATTTTTTCCCCTATTGTTTTTTTCCTCAAATCAAATTCCACCAAAGTCATTCTTATTTAAGGTCACAGTGACCCTGAGTTGCTACATCTATAATCAATTCTTAAACCTGATACTGTTTGACCTTTCAGTAAGCATCTCATGGTTCATTTTCTGCTCCTGCAAACATTTGTCTTTTAGCTTTTAAACACTGCAGTCTCTTGACTTTATTCCTGCCGGGCTGAGTGTATTGCAGTCTTTTCTCCTCCATCATCTCTTACTTTTGGAGTGCCTCCAGGCTCAATTCTTAGACTCTGTCTCTCTCCACTTTGTTCTTGCTAGGTGATCTCAGCCTATACTGATGGCTTTTATGTGCGGGACAGATCTTTACCACTTAACTCCTGACTCCTCCAAATGCCTATTCAAGAATGATGTCTAATGAAATAGTGAACATAATCTATTCCATGATGTCTCCTCCCAAATCATTCACCAAGCTTTTCCCAGAGTCTCCATCACACAGATAAGATAAAAAATCCAGTGTCCTTGATTCTGTAGTCTCACGGAACCATTAGCTCTTCTCTACATGACCAGCATTTAACCCCCTTCTCCCAACTCTTCTGCTACCACCCTGGTCTTGCTTCAGTTATTATAATAGATAATGTTATTTTTATTCCATTATTTTCCACCGTTTTGTTGAAAATAGATTTTTTTCCTCGCACAATATATTATGATTATGGTTTCCCCATCCTCTGCTCCCAGTTCCTTCCCACCTCCCCTCCCATCCAGACCCATTCCCTTTCTGTTTCTCATTAGAAAACAGACTTCTAAGGGATAGTCATAAAATAAAATAAATTAAGATAAGACAAAAGCTAAGACATCAGAATTAGAAAAGAGAAAAACAAACAAAAACAAAAGGAGAAAAGCCCAAGAGAAGGCACAAGAATCGGAGTCCCACTCATTCTACGTTCAGAAATCCCATCAAATCGCTGAGTTAGAAGCCGGGTGTACTATATATGCAGAGAACCCGGTGCAGACCTGTGCAGTTCCTGTGCCTGCTGCTTCAGTCTCTGTGAGATCACATGAGCTTTGTTCGTTTTGATTTAGTTTTGTTTCCTTGGTGTCCTCCATCCCCTCTGGCTTTTACAGTCTTTCTGCCTCCTCTTCCACAGGGTTCCTTGAGAACTAAGGGGAGAGATTTGATGAAGACATCCAATTTAAGGCTGAGTGTTCCAAGGTCTCTCACTCTCTGCATAATGTCTGGTTGTGGGTCTCTGCATCTGTTCCCATATACTGCAGGAGTACACTTTGATGATGGCTGAATAAGGCACTGCTGTATGAGCACAGCAGGATAGCCTCAGGAGTCATTTTATAGTTACTCTTCTTCCCTTCAGAACAATAGTACTTAGTTATACCCTGAGCCCCTGGGCAATTTGGTCTCTGGTTCCTGGTCAGGTAAGCTGTGTTGGGTATGGGCTCCTTAAGTGGGCCCTAAGTCAGATAAGACATTGTTTGGTTATCCACAAGCTTTGTGCCACCTCTGCCCTAAGAAATTTTGCAGAGAGGACACCACAGTAGATGAAAGGGTTTGGGGCTGGGTTTTTGTTAATTTTGACAGATATCCTCTCCTCCTTTTAGTTAATTTAGATAAGGATTTGTCAATCTTATTTGATTTTCTCAAAAAATAACTCTTGGTTTCATTGATTCTTGTTTTTTGTGTTTGTTTGTTTCTGTTTGATTGGTTCCAGCTCTGAGTTTGGTTATTTCTTGCAGTCTACTCTTTTGGATGTGATTTCTTCTTTTTGTTCTAGAGCTTTCAGCTGTGATCTTAAGTTACTAGTATTAGATCTCTCCAGTATTTTTATGTGGGCACTTAGTGCTATGAACTTGCCTCCTAGAACTGGCTTCATTGTGTCCATGAGTTTGGGTATGTTGTGTATTCATTTCCATCCAATTCCAGAAAGTCTCTAATTTCTTTCTTAATTTCTGTCCTGACCCATTTTTTTTTTTACCCTGTAGTTAGTTGTTCAGCTTCTATGGGTTTATAAGCTTTCTGTTGCTTCTACTGTGGCTATCCAGCTGTAATCAGCGGTGATCGATCCAGCTGTAATTGGTGGTGATCTGATAGGACGCACTGTGTCTTTTCATTCTCCTTGTATCCACTGAGACTTGCTCTGCATCCACATATGTGGTCAGTTTTTGAGACAATTCCATGAGGTGCTGAAAAGAAGGCATATTTTCTGTGTGTTTGGGTGAAATGTTCTGTAAATAACTGTTAGGACCATTTGATTTATGATGTCAGTTATCTAGCATTTCTGTTTAGTTTTTGTCTGGATGACACATCTATTGGTAAAAGTAGAGCATTGTCGTCTCCCACTGTCAGTGTATGAGGATTAAGATGTAATTAAGCTGTAGTAATGTTTCTCTTACAAATGTGAGTGCCCTTGTGTTTGGGGCATAGATGTTAAGAATTGCAGTGTCCTCTAGGAATTTTCTTTTGATTGGTATGTAGTGCCCTTCCCTCTCTCTTCTTATTGGTTTAGTTTGAAGTTTATTTTGTCAGATATGAAAATGGCTACACTAGCTTATTTCTTAGGTTCATTTACTTGGAATATCTTTTCCCATCCTTTACCCTGAGATAATATCTCTTCTTGATGTTAAGGAGTTTTTCCTTTTTCCTTTCCTTTCCTTTCCTTTTCTTTCCTTTCCTTTCCTTTCCTTTCCTTTCCTTTCCTTTCCTTTCCTTTCCTTTCCTTTCCTTTCCTTTCCTTTCCTTTCCTTTCCTTTCCTTTCCTTTCCTGTTTCCCTTTTCCTTTCCTTTCCTTTTTCCTTTCCTTTCCTTTCCTTTCCTCTTTCCCCTTTCCTTTCCTTTCCTTTCCTTTCCTTTCCTTTCCTTTCCTTTCCTTTCCTTTCCTTTCCTTTCCTTTCCTTTCCTTTCCTTTCTTTTTCCTTTCCTTTCCTTTTTCCTTTCCTTTTTCCTTTCCTTTTTCCTTTCCTTTTTCCTTTCCTTTTTCCTTTCCTTTTTCCTTTCCTTTTTCCTTTCCTTTTTCCTTTCCTTTTTCCTTTCCTTTTTCCTTTCCTTTTTCCTTTCCTTTTTCCTTTCCTTTTTCCTTTCCTTTTTCCTTTCCTTTTTCCTTTCCTTTTTCCTTTCCTTTTTCCTTTCCTTTTTCCTTTCCTTTTTCCTTTCCTTTTTCCTTTCCTTTTTCCTTTCCTTTTTCCTTTCCTTTTTCCTTTCCTTTTTCCTTTCCTTTTTCCTTTCCTTTTTCCTTTCCTTTTTCCTTTCCTTTTTCCTTTCCTTTTTCCTTTCCTTTTTCCTTTCCTTTTTCCTTTCCTTTTTCCTTTCCTTTTTTTTCCTTTCCTTTTTCCTTTCCTTTTTCCTTTCCTTTTTCCTTTCCTTTTTCCTTTCCTTTTTCCTTTCCTTTTTATCCTTTCCTTTTTCCTTTCCTTTTTCCTTTCCTTTTTCCTTTCCTTTTTCCTTTCCTTTTTCCTTTCCTTTCCTTTCCTTTCCTTTCCTTTCCTTTCCTTTCCTTTCCTTTCCTTTCCTTTCCTTTCCTTTCCTTTCCTTTCCTTTCCTTCCTTTCTCCCCACCACCTTTCTTTCAAGACAAGGTTTCTCTGTTGCAACTCTGGCTGTCCTGGAACTCACTCTGTAGACCAGGCTGGCCTCAAACTCACAGAGATCTGCCTGCCTCTGCCTCCTGAGTGCTGGAATTAAAGGTGTGCACCACTAATGCCCAGCAAGGAGTGTTTCTTGAATGCAGCAGAAGGATGGATCCTGTTTTGCATCCATTCTATTAGTCTGTGTCTTTTTATTGAAAAATTAAGACCATTAATGTTGAGAGATATCAATGAGCAATGTTTGTTGATTCTTGTTATTGTCTTGTTGTTATTGTTGTTTGTGTTGATAGCAGTATGCAAGTGAGTAAGTGTGCATGTGTGTGTGCTTCCCTTCTTTTGATTTGCTGGTTTGGGGTTATTCATTCCCTGTGTTTTCTTGGGTGTAGTATATCTCTTTAGGTTGGAGTTTTCCTTCTGAGGCCTTCTATGTGGCTGAGTTTCTAGATAGATATTGCTTAACTTTGGTTTATCATGAAATGTCTCATATTTCCCATCTATTGTGATTGAAAGTTTTGCTGGGTATAGTAGCCTGGGCTGACATCTGTGATCTCCTAGAGTCTCCTAGAGCAATTCTTCCTGGCCCTCCTGGCATTTAGAGTTTCCATTGAGAACTCAGATGTAATTCTAATAGTTCTAGCTATGTTAGTTGGTATTTTTCCCTTGCAGCTTTTAATATTCTTGGTTTTTTGTTCTGTGTGTTTAGTGTTTTGATTATCATGTGCTCAGGGGACTTTCTGTTTTTTTCTGTTTATTTGTTTGTTTGTTCAGTTTATTTGGTGTTCTGTATGCTCTTGTACCTTAATAGGCATCTCTTTTAAATTGGAGAAATTTCTTCTATGATTTTGTCAAAAATATTTTCTGTGACTTTGATCTGGGTTTCTCCTACTTCCCGAGTTATTATTATTCTTAAATTTGGTCTTTCCACAGTGCTCCAGGCTTCCTGGATGTTTTGTGCTAGGAGTTTTTTAGATTTACATTTTCTTTGACCAAGATATCCATTTCTTCTGTCCTGTATTCAATGCCTGAGATTCTTTCGTCTGTTTAATTCTGTTGGTGAGCCTTGCCTCTGAGGTCTTTCTTTTCGAGTTCCTAAGTTTTTATTCCCAGATTTCCCTCAGTTTGGGTTTTCTTTATTGATTTTATTTTCACTTTCAGGTCTTGAACTGTTTTATTCATTTCCTTACATTGTGTGTTTGTATTCTTATAGATTTATTAATTTCATTTTTATAGACATTTATCATATTTATAAAAGATATTTCAAAGTCCATTTTTGTGCGTGTTTCAGCCGTGTTCCAATACATTCATCCTGGGTTTTATTGGCTGTGGTTTTACAGTAGCATAAGACATGTGGGTTTGGGAAGATTGTAATTCTATGTGCTTATGGCTAATCTCACCCTTATTGTATGGGTGTTTGTTCCTTGGTTTCTGTTCTCCTCTATTTCTTTTGGAGTGCAGTGGCTTTGTGTTGCCAGGCAGGAAATTCTTCTGGGATCCTGATAGGTGTAGCTACTGGGGGTACCAGATAAAATGTCTCTTGGTATTGGGAGCTGACCCTTAGGAATGGGGATGGGCTGGTAGGGTAGGTTGAAAGTGTCCTCATGAGGAGAGAAAACAGTGTGCTCCAACAGGATCTGCTTAGTCCCCTGGGAATGGGGCAGAGAGTGAGGAGAGGCCACAGCCTAAGGGATGCTGTAGAGCGGGATGAGACTGGGGGATTGAACTTGGAGTAGCTGAGGGAAAGGTGAAGATCCACAGTTAGCTTACCTGCTTTCCTGGTCATAGTGGCCTGTAGGTTCACAGTGTGTGCCTTCTAGAGCTGGGTTTGGCATGGGATAAAGCATTGAGAGGAGAGCGGGAGGTTGGGGGGGAAGGTCTGTGTGGTCCACTGGAAATAAAGACAAGGTGGAGAAGGAGGGAAGCTGCACAGGTGTTCTGCTGCAGACCTGGGAAGGAGACTGGGGGATTGGAGTTGAAGGAGCAGAGGAAGGGGTATGGATCTTCAGTCAGCCTACCTGCTTTCTATGTTGGAGTCTCTTTATTCCACTCCTATACACTGCCTTTTAGTCCCTCGATGCAATAACTCCTGTGAGCCATCTCTGTGCAGTCTTAAAATCCCACAATAGCTTTCTATCTCACTTGAAGTTGGAGCCAGTGTGCTGACAATGATCTACAGGTCCAACCATTTCTAGACCCCCTCCCCACGTTGTGGTATGCCCCTCTCTTTTTAGTCTTCTCTAGCCTCATTTGCAACATTCCCTGTGGCCAGTGCATTCCTCCTTCGGACATCTCAAAGCTGACTCCTCTTAGCCCTTCAGTTTTTAAATTTAATTTTAATATATATGAGATCTATAAAATGGTTGTTTCCAGATAAGAGTCCTTCATGATACCAAATAATCTAATTAAATACTGTTTTAATGAATCGATGAGTTTATTTATTTATTTATTTATTTTGGTTGAGTTTGTGCAAGTGGCTACATCATTGAAGAAAGTTTGTGACAGGGTAAACAGAGCAGAGGTTTCTCCATCTTGTATTCTTGCTAAGGCAGATTCAGGTTTGACTAGAATTTGATCTCCTTGATGGAGAATTCCATGGAAAATTGCCAAATTCTACTCTAGGAACCCAAGGTCAGGATGTCAACTTAGCCTGTTTGTGAGGAATCCCTTGCAGCTAACCACTTGCCTTAGCTTCTGTTAAACTACTCGCTTTTGCACAGCCCTGCTACAGCTAAAAGGGAGATGCCAGGACATGGTTTCTGCTGGCAGGGACATTTGGCAGGGACACTTGGGGCCACACCTAGTGAATACTTGAGTGTGGTCCCAGCTGGCTGGAATAAAACCTTTTAGTTGGCTATAAACTGGCTGAGTGGTCATCTCTGGTGTTCTACCTATAACAAGTAGATCTTCCAATTAGTGTCTCCAGATGTTAGCTCCCTCATACGAGTCTCAAATATCAACAATTGACATACAGTTTCAATTTGCCAGCCCAAAAATCATATACACATGAGTAACACTAAACAGACTCAGCAGGTTACATTTATATATATTTTTTTATTTATACAAATATATAAAACAATCACAATTAACAAAGAGAGGCTATGAATTTGAGAGAGTGAGGGAGTATATGGAAGGTGTTGGGGGAGAAGAAGGAAGGGAAATGTTGTAATTATATTTAATTAAAAATAAAAAAGTATTTATATAAAAAGAAACACCAGAAAAAAGATGTCTCTCATTATAACAAAATTAAAATTCAGTTCTTATTTAAAGTACAGATAAGGAGTAAACCTCCTGCCTAGCAAGAACAAGTCCCAGGGTTTAATTCTCAGCACCAAAATAAGTAAGTAAATAAATAAAGAAGATTCCTTTTACCATGACTAACTGTTTTTGTTTTTTGTTTTTTTTTCAAGACAGGGTTTCTCTGTTATAACTCTGGCTATTCTGGAACTCACTTTGTAAATCAGGCTGGCCTTGAACTCATAGAGATCCACCTTCCTCTGCTTCCTGAGTGCTGGGATTAAAGGCGTGTGCCACCACCACACAGAAACCCTAATTAACTTTTAAGAGCAATTTAACAACCTAACATATGTATTTTCTTTCCCCTCCATTATGGGAAAGATATATAATTTGTACTTTATAAGAAAAAAATGTGTGTGTGCGTGCGTGCGTGCGTGCGTGTAGTGTGTGTATGTGTGTGTTGGCTCATTGTTGTAACCCCAGATTCTAGGATATTGCCTGGAAATAACAAATGTTTACTGACTATAACTGAGCATTTATTGTGGACTATGTATTCACATTCACAAATTTATCAACTTGGTAAAGTGTATTTGTGATCCTCAACTGGATAATCCAATTTGATAGTCATGTATTTACAAACATGCACAGAGCAGGGCATGAATCTCAGTTGTCTGCTGCCAACTTTCCCCACTCAGGTGACCAAGTTTCTGCTGTCATCTTTCAGCTGTCATAGTATAAACGAATGCCCCTTTCATTGTCTCCCGAGTACCTACTTTTTTGCACTTCTGTATTTTCTGTCAGTGGTTTTGCTGTTAAATGATCTTCAAGCACAGTGCTGAAGTACTAGCTCATGTTCCTAAGTGTAACACTGAGATATATCTTAGCAACAAATATATGCTAGATAAATTTTACCCATGAATGAATTGCAGTGCTATTATCATAGGTTCAATGATACATAACACACACACACACACACACACACACACAATCTTTAAACAGAAATACATATAAAAACAGGGTATGTATTGACTGACAGAATGTTTTGTCCCCAGACTTGCAGGAATCCAGCATCAATTACCACCAGGAGCAATGGCTCAGCATGGGCTACTTGGTATTTGTGGGGATTTTATAGAACAGAAAAACCACAAAAAATAGGGATCATTTTCCTTCCTTGGTTCAATTAAATGTACTCGTACCTTATGAGATCTTTTTTAAGTGAATGAATCTCTCCTGTGCTTTTGAGCCATTGAGAAGAGTGATACGGCCTCTCTCACATATTTAACCAATGAGTAAGCATACGTCACTTCACTTGGTTCTTTTAGAGACCCTTTTAGAGACCCTAACCCTAACCCTAACCCCCTAACCCTTCCTGTCTTCTTTGGTGAGCCCCCAAAGGAACCTGACAACTACAAAGTAGCATTTGGGATCTTGTTTAGTGAATCGGTCACGTAAATCATTAAATCAGCGTGGCTGTGGAAAGCATGGGATGCAGAGGTAAAGTTGTAGTCAAAGAACAAAGGGTATCATTCTGATCTTCCGTGGCCCACAAAAACCAAAAAAGAAGTCCCCAGTGATTCTGCATAGTTGGACATGTTGGTTAAGGCCCATTACCAAAGAATGATTCCTATTTCTCTGGGGTCTAGACTTTTCACCCCATCATAAGTTCCCTCCAACTGTGTTCTAGATTTGACTTAGATATCAACATGGACATAACTACAGATCAGGATGGTTTAACCATCACATTGATCAGTCTGGTCTAGACAGCTCTAGCTCACACACCATAGAGAACTTTCCTGCCTGTCAATACTAATTAAAGAAAATGCTTACAAATAGTGTTCCTTCATAACATTATTCACTGAAAATTTAATTAATTCATTTTAGCCTAGCAAAGGATTACAATAAGAATTATTTTAAAAATAGAAACCATTAGAGATACAGGCTTGTAAGCACACAGAAGAATGACTGTGGAAGAAGGGTACAAGTTCACATACCCCTCTGTACCAATTATGTTCATAGGTCAAACAAAGGACTTTGTGTGATATCTTAGTGTCTTCTACTTTGGGGGAATTCATTGCAATGTGAACCTTCTGAAAGGGCTTTCTGTCATAGTCACAGGGAAAGGATGAAATTGCTAATTAGCTGAGCCCATTCATGATGGCTTCAGCCATAGAAATGGAGCTCAGAGGAGAGGAGTCTAAGTTTCTCATATATGTGCTCAAAGCCCCATCCCTAGGAGACTGTAAAGGCCAAGGGATAAGCAATGGGGTTGAAGTTTGACTCATTCTTTCTCTCCAGCCTTGTCTGCTTATAAAACTATAGTCACATTTTTTTCCTCAAATCTATTGTGCCTCTGAAGGTATGCTTTCAGAGTAATAATGACCAGTGAACCTGGGCAATCACAAGTCACAATAGATGCAGGTTGTGATGCTAACACATGATCCAGAGAGTCCTCTGCTTTGCCAGAAACAATCCTTTTGGTTATTGAATCTTGGAGAAATTGTCTTTCCAGAATACACCTTTGAATTACACAGGTGATGACAGAGTACTCAGAGAACTTGAGACACAGATTCTTTATCAATGGTTTTTCTTTTTCTCTTTTTCTTTTCTTTTCTTTTCTTTTCTTTTCTTTTCTTTTCTTTTCTTTCTTTTCTTTTCTTTTCTTTTCTTTTCTTTTCTTCCTCCCTTCCTTCCTCCCTTCCTTCCTTCCTTCCTTCCTTCCTTCCTTCCTTCCTTCCTCCATTCCTCCCTCCCTTCTTTCTCTCTTTCTCTCTCTCTCACTCTCTTTTTCTTTTTTTAGACAGGGTTTCTTTGTTGTAACTCTGGCTGTCCTGGAACTCACTGTATAGACCAAGCTGACCTGGAACTCACAATGGTCCACCTGCCCCTGCCTTCCTAATGCTGGGATTAAAGGCGTGAGCTACCACCACCTGGTTATCAATGTGTTTAGTGGTGTTCCAATACTATAGCAACTGGCCACATTGGATCATGTAAATCACAGAAATGCATAGTTATATTTTTACAGTATGTTGACCTAAGGTTTCCAAATTGACTCAGATGATTATCGTCTTTAGCAGGGAAATATGCTGGAGGCATTCCAAATCCTTCATCGAATTTTCTTGTAGGGGGAATAAAGAAATCTATATCTTAATTCCATTTTGGTCATCAACTTGCCTTGTGACACAAATAGGCAAGTTACTTAAGCTTTTTGAGCCATAATTGTGCAAGCAAAACACAACTAACCAGAGTCTTTCTTCATGAATGTTTCTAGTTCTGAATCAGAAGGAAGAGCAATGAAAAGAGTAGCAAGATAAAAGGGAAAGATGACACCAATAACCCCTCGGTTCAAGACCACGCAACTGGCACTGTCATTCGTACAGTGTCTTATATTTTCCAGAACATTTTCATTGTACTAAATTAAACAAATATTTTTAAAGTGCTCGAGTGTGAGTGTGTATCTATTCTAGGCAATAGAAACCAGAGCCTACTTAAGTGGCCCAAGAAGATACAGATAGGGAAGTGATAAGAAAGAAACTAAGTATCCAGCGATCGGAGAAATTTGTATTGAGGATATGATCCAGGTACTGGTCTTCAAAGTATGGCAATGGTTGGTAATTTAGAAATTTTGGCTGAATATATTTCTGGGTCACTTTCCCTTCAGGATTTGGAGATGTGGCTGCTTTATATTTCCACACTGCTTATCTTCATCTCAAGGCATCTGAAGACAGTCCACTTTCTCCTTCCTTAGGTGATACTTTCTCTTTTTGCCTGTATGCCTCCTTAATTGCTTACCTTTTAAGTTCAATAATAAAACTGGGGTCCAGTTGCTATGTAGAAGTGTTTCCTGTGAATGGGTATGTTTTATCAATTTTTCTGTTTTTTTCCCTAGGTCTTTCATTTAAAGAAATGTAGCTTCAGAATGTTGTTTAATGATTGTCTGCATTTCTTAGTTCACTATTTCAAGAATCCCTTTCATCTGCATGTGTATCATTTCTGTCTGCCTTCCATATCTCTTACTCCATCTTTAATCATTTTATCTTCTTCCCCTCCGTCCTTTACACTGATCAACCCAGGACTTTCAAGACTTTGATTAAAATTTCAGCGACATCTGTTCTGGGTTTTCCTGCTCTAATTAATAGCTCTGTGGTGACATTGCTCTGCCCCTTCCCCCATTAGTTCCTTGAGTTCTGCATTCACTGTTTAATCTCACTCTGTTCTTCCATATACTGTCTTCAGCCCTTCTGAAAACGCAGAATTCCTAATGCTCCCAAGTTGCTTCGTGGCACGGAGCACACGTGTGAAGACTGCTGGTCCTCGGGCTGTTAGCTGGTGTGACACTGTGCCTGCTTTCTTGGTATCCACAGGGTCACCACGCTCACCGCGTGTGTGGGCAGCTCTGACTGTTGTGGCACAGTGTGCTAAACTCTTCTCAGTGTCTTTCCTACTACGGCAAGGATTCCCTTCTGAGACAAATTTTAGAGGTGACTTGTTTTTACTGGCTTCTAGCGTTCTGTTTGTTCAGAGTTCAGAGTCACTATCACAGTTCAGCTGCGGTTCTGTGGCGATTTATTGGATAATCTATGCTCCGGTATTTTTGTTTTTGTTTTTGTTTGTTTCCCCTGAGATTAAAAAAAAAAACCGTTCTGTTACGCTCTTCTGCACCTGACCTACGGGGTATCCACCTTATATGGGACTTTCTTTGTGTTTTACGTGACTGCCTTGATTTTGACTGGGATCTTTATAAAACTGTGAGTCCAAGCATTTGTTCTGCCTCTGCTGAAGCTGGTTAGGATAAAAGACAAACAAAACAAAAAACAAAACAAAACAAAAAAACAAACCAACCAAACAACAACAACAACAAAACCATACCGTGGCTTCCTGTGTCCATGAAGTCTTTAATTATTGTTCTATATGTGTTTATGGACATATTTATGTGTGTTGGGGAGGTATATGCATGCGTATACAGATGGAGGACAAAGGTCGACACTGGGTGTCCTTTTCAAACATTCCCCTTATTTGTTTGGGACAAAGTCTCTCACCGAGCCTAGAGCTCATCAGTTTGGATAAACCGGCAGGCTGGCAAGCTGCAGGGACCCTCCAGTCTCCATCCCCTTCGATGTCGGGATTACAAGCACATGCTGCCACAACTACTGAATATAAAACTCGGGTCCTCATGCTTGAGTGACAAAAATTTTGCCAGCTGCGCTGTCTTTACCCCTGACGGTGAGGTATTTCTGTAGGCTCAAAAGGCGAGTTGTACATGCATAGTAAGTGCTATAAATGTGTTAGAATTATTTCATTGCAACGGGAAAACATGTCCTCACCTTTCTCCTAGGCTTCCTCACTTCCTAACAAATTAATTCGAAGTCCTTCTAACTGAGGTTGCATTACTGAGCTAAAAGAAAACAAAACTCTTACATCTGCTTCGTAAGGGCTCGTGGGGGTACATGTTAGAATGATAGGACATGGTGAAGAGCCATGCTCAGCTCAAATAGCCTGTTAATTTCTTTGGCAGTCACTTTTTCTAAGTTTATGACATGGGACTGTATCTTGCTCATTTCTGATTGCTGATGGTAATAGCTTTTGTTCTTACTGTTTATTTCAATAGATAATCAGGCAGGTTTCTGTTCTTTCATTCATTATGCCCATCTAGAAGTTCAAACAGGGTTTGGGAGGCAGAGAGAAATGGGGCATACACCCCATGCTGGGGCCCGAGTGAGGGGTTGTGGGAAAAGTGAGCACCCAAAGGCCAAGGAGAGCAGCATCCTGTAAGTCATAAAAGGAATGTACTTTGATAAGCAGAAGCTAGACCTTATGGCTGCTGAGAGGGTGATGGACCCCCACAAACGTAGAGACTAATGACTATTTGGCCTCCTGTGACAGAGTTCTCTGTGAGGTCACGTGTTTCGACATGGTCCAGGCATCACACACTATTTCATGCATTTTTAAAGTGAGAGATAACAGGGCAGGTGGATATTCCAGTTCTGTCTGCATTTTGTTGGAAACATCTGTTTTGATAGAAATAACTGGTCCACTCAGTACAAATTTTATCTACTTCTGGAATCTGAGGACCAGGCATCTCTAAGAGCTATTTCGAGTAGCATACTAATAACTCAGGACTCTTCCATCATTGATCTGGACAATATATGAATGTATGATTTTATTTACTAGCACTTTGTTCACCAAGTCCAGAACACTTCTCCTATGAGAGATCCCAAAGTCATCGACCTGCCATGTGTATTCAGACACTGGTACATAACAAGCACTCGTTAGATCTTTCTTAATGAAGTGAAGAAAATGTAGATTCATTTGACAGCACTCAAGAAGTTGGAGAATATCTTCTGAGTTGCCTCGCTCCCTCCTACCCTATCTCTGGCTCTAAATTAGCACCAGTGACTTCCAAGGAGTTTGAATATGCCAGTGGAGTGAGGAATCATCCAGCAGGCAGGTTATTTTAAATCTTTAATAGACATATTACCTTACATTATGGCTTCATCATCTGCCCCTCGGCGTGAGCACAAAAAGAACATCCATCACAATTAGTGTAACATCTCAAACACATAAAAAAGATGGAAATGTGCAGTGAAGTTGGGTATGAGGGATCCCAGCCTCTGTAAGTGGCTTTTTCTTAGACTGCAGGCACATGGCTGGGTTGGGAAGATGCTCTCCTAAGGGGCCAGGAAAGGAGAAAATACATTCTGAGCTCACTGCTTCTGTTCATCTCCCTTCAGACAAGCAGAGCCTGTGAGTGCTTGTATTCTTCGAAGCTCTGCTGCCATTTCTGTGGCTGGCCAAGTCAAGGACATTGGATACATGTGGGTCCTTGGGTGTGGAGCAGTAAGTAAGGAACAGTTTATTTCCTATACCCAACTATTATGTGAGGCTATTCTAATCTATCTAGCTGGTTATCTATCATCTATCTATCTATCTATCTATCTATCTATCTATCTATCTATCTATCATCTATCAATCATCTATTTATCTGTCTCTGTCTATCGATCATTTATTATTCATCTATCTGCTATCTTTTTATCGTCTACTGTCTAGATCACTATCATTTTTAAAAATCACAAAATAATTGCTTATATTTGTAATAATTTGGTGCATATACACAACATGTAAGGATCAAATCAGGGCAATTAACATTTTCTTTTCCTGAAACATTTACTATTTCTTTATGTTGAGACGTTCTGGACTCCTTTCTTCTAGTTTTTGTAAAATACATACCAAATTGTTGCCGACTATAGCCATTCTGCTGTGCTGTAGCTTCTGTATAGCTGTATTTTCATACTTGTTAAACCTCCTGTTAGCCTCATGTTTCCTTCCCCTCATAGTTTCTAGTGACCACTCTCAAATGCTTGTGAAACCAGCTATGAAGTCAGCTTTTGTTATTTGAATGACTGACTGAGAATATGCTGTAGTTGTTTGCTCTTTTACTGTTAGCTCATGGTAGTTCTGTGGCTACCACATGAAGAAGTCCCTTTGCGCTTAAACTGAGACTCAGAAACAGTTGATATTTTAGTCTTCCCAATGCTTTGTAAAAAATAAGAAGTGACTCCACAAATACATCTATCTGTTTTCCAAAGCTGCCTTCTCAACATGTGGTCACTGGGCAAGGCATAGAAGGAGAGAAAAACACAGGGCAAGTTACCAGTTGTCCAAAGTCTGCTATGCTTCTTTTCTTCTCCTGTACATTTTGCCCTTCACCTGTAATAATCCTTCATAAGATCATGCAAAACATTGCTTGTCTTTCTGTTGTGTTTGCATGAGTTTATGCATGCATACTGGCAATTATTTATCTCCCTTTTCAGATCTTATGGAGTTGAGTTAATCATACATTTCAGCTCTCAGTATTACCTACATCATTCAGCACAAGGTCCCTCTCTCATTTACTTCTCCCTCACCCCATGACCAATCTTCCATTTCCCTCATCTATCCAGACACCTGGTCTGATATTCTGGGGATATGCAGTCCTATGATTGCATTTGCACATGCTTTGGTCTACACAGATGGTATTTTGTTATAGGCCTTATTTTTGTTCTTGATATGTGTTTGTGCAGATGCTTTGATCTACAGAGAAGTTATTTTGTTTATAGACCATTCTCTTTTTCTTCTTCTTACTTTTCCCCTCGGCCCTAGCTTTATGATGTATCCATATATACTCTATGGCTCTCTAGCTCTCTAATCTTCACCCCTGCATGCTGTGGTGGCATGCATCCACACGTTTTACTTAACCTCATCCCTAGATATAGTCGTTCTAGATTTTCTTTGATTCCTAGACACTGAAAAAAACAGCGCGACTTAACTGATACTAAAATCATTGTTACTTGAAATCTACACCAAGCTTCATCTTGCCACTTCCAATTTTCTGTGTTCCCACAACATCCCACTTCTTTAAACCTTCCTGAGTTACGACGGATGTTTTCTCCGCTCACAGACTCCCAAATATCTTGACTCTATATTCTGTTCACTTTTTCAGGCTCCAAGAAGCCAGCAGGCTTTCCTATGATTGTGTTTTTCTCAGCTCCCCCAACACATATTTTCTGTTCTAGTTACTGAGCGTAGAAACTACAACTAAAGAAGATGGTTGATAAGCCATCGAAAGTACAGGTCTTTCTACCTGGAGAGTATTTTGTTGCTGCTGTTGTTGTTATGCTCAGTTTGAATGAGAAACCATAATTTATCCATTTCATAACAGAATCTAATATTCTGTGGAGCACATATGCAGGGCTTTGCAGTTATGTGAGGTACAGCCTGCCTTGTGGTTTTTGTTGGTATGCTGGAGGGGCCGACTTGACAGCAGATAGATGGAGACTCATTACTGTGAACAGTATCATTCACAGTTGGTAAGAGTAGATCAAGAAGCAACGAGGAAGCTCTTAAGTCCTTTGATATAGGTAGGCATTAATTTTGATTCAAAATTTTATTACCTATTTGTTGACTTCAGTTAATCTCATGTGCCAGGGAAGACCTATCTTACTGTGAGAAGTACCATTCTTAGGCAGATGGGTCTTGGCTGTAAGAGAAAAGTAGCTTGGGAGAAAGCCAATAACTAGCATTCCTCCGTGTTATCTGCTTCAGTTTCTGTTTTCAGTTTCCTTCCTTGAGTTCTTGCCCTGACGTCCATCAGTGTTAGATTGGGAGTTGTAAGTTGAACAAACTCTTTTCTCCCCAAGTTGCTTTTGGTCAGAATGTTTCATCACAGAAATAGGAAAACAAACTATGCAGGCTTAGATGTCTTCGCTTAGGGGTCTTGCCTTCTTCTTCCCTGAGGCTTCCCAATGGCAGCAGAAGCTGCTAAAAGAATCATAAAGTAGTCTTGCCTTGAAGGTGGTAAAGCCAAGTGTGTTGAGAAGTGGGGCTACATGTCTAAAGGAAGTGTATCTTTATGTCTGGGGCTGTATATCCATTTGCATTTACGCTAGGCGAGTGCTCTACCACTGAATTACATTTCTAGACATCATTCGTGTTTTGCCTCTGCCCACAACATTTTTTGTTTCATTTGTTTGTCATTTTCCTGAATTTCAGGACCAATTCTGTCATATTTTTGGTCTTTCTGTTTCTTTGGATGTTCTCACCTTATAATGATTTGGAAGTCTCTTAATCATTTTTTTTAATTCTGTTTCCTGTTCTCCCTTTAGCAATAGATTTTAGTGTATTTTTGAAATTACATTTAAAGTTAAAAAAAACCCCTAAATCCACATTCTTCTCATCCCCCAAGTCCTTCTAGATCCTCTCCCCCTCCCTACCCACCCAACTTTAAGTTCTTCCTCAAAAAACAGAAACCTAATCTAGGAATAACAACCTAGAAAGAACCTAGAAAACAAAATAAAATCATGCACTCAAAGGGAAAAGAAAAGAACACTAAACTGTAACCAAATAAAAGCACACACAAAAAACTGTGGAGTCTGTTATGTGTTGGTCAATTACTCTTGAACATGAGGGCTGTCCTGGGGTGGTTGATATACCCAGTGTCACTCCATTAGAGAAAACTCATTTTCCTTCTATCGGCAGATATACGTGACAGTTTAGTTGCAAACCTTTACCCTAGTGGCTAGGTTTTAATTCATTCACTATATATGTGTGTGTGTGTGTGTGTGTGTGTATATACATATAGACACATGTATATATATACACATATATACACACACACATATATATACATACATACATACATAAAATAAGGTATAACTAAAACAATCACTTACCTGAGCCAGTGACTGCTCAGTGCCCAACTACATTTTCTGTATCTTGGCAACTATATGTGACTTGTGGGATTATATGTTCAAAGAAAATGAGGAATCTCTGACTCTAAAGCTTTCCCTATCTTTTCTGTGTCTCTTTCTTGTTGCCTCTGTGCAGCTGTTGTTGAGAGCTTAATTGGTTATCTCACTGCAAAGAAGAAGCCATAGGTTGAGGTTGAATGAGCAAGAAGACAATGTCATCAGTCCTATAGAGACGTCATTTCTGTATTGTAGGCCAGAAAGCCTACAGAACTGCCAAATAAATCTTGGCATGATTATGCTCGGGAGAAATTAGCTTCCCTTTTGTCTCAATCTTTATACTTTGACCTTCATTGAAAGGGCCAGAGTTGTTTTTATTACATGGATCTCAGCTGTCCACAGTCATGCCTGTGTCTGTGGAGAAATCTCAGTCAAATCCTCAGGAGGCAAAAGCATGTGGATCTCTTAGTTCGAGGCCAACCTGTTCTACAGAGCGAGTTACAGGATGGCCAGGGCTACACAGAGAAACCCTGCTTTGAAAAACTCAAACAAAAAAAATCTTAGGGAACCCAAACTATGATTTTATAAACAGCTAGGGCTAATGAGTGATGTTGGATCTGTCAGAATATTCCAGACAAACTAAGTAAGACTGAGGTTTACTAAAGCAATCCTTAGGTATTGTCAGGATGTCATGGTATGGTAGTTGGTTTATTTGGTTTCATTGGTCCATTTTTAATCAGTATAAATCATAAGGATAAGTAAACATCAAGTTTTATCAGTTACTAAGTTTACAGTAATGACATGGGATCTCCAAAAGACAATGTGTTATCAGACTTTTTCCCTGAGATATGTTATATTTTATGTTATATATGTCATAATTTGGGTGGGCTGGATAGAGTTGTAGACAAGAATTCCAGTGGTATGAATAAAATCCCTACTTTTCCTTTATGTAGTTGGAAGCCCCTTGTAAGCAAGGTAAGAGCATTGGCTATGGTAATCCATAGTATCTCTTTCAGATATAATTTTTCTGGATTAATAACATTGGAGTGTAAATGTTAAGACCATGGGATAGTGCTTTGTTATCCATGTATTAACCAGGTCTGGATAAACTGTCATCCTCTCAAACTCAATAGCTTTTATTTTAATGTAGATTAAAATCTTAGCTAAAACAATTGCATATGGAAGCTATGCAAAGAAGCCAATGGGAGAGCAGATATAAAGATGAATTCTTGGGGTCAACGATGAATGATTGGGGTCATATGGATGTTTCTGGAATGGCAGGAGGATCGGTGGCTAATCTATTTTCTCGGTGCCTCTGAAGACCAAGCTGCAGAGGGTGGGCCACAGGTACTTCCTGAGTAGCGAGAAGATAGGTAGTTAGCCCTCTTGGCCTGTTCGTAAGACTGGGTTTCTAGAAATGCATGCAGGTGTGATGTGGCTGAGACGTGGAACACGGAGTGAGCAGGGTCTCAAGGTAGCTCCATGTAGCAAGAGCCTGGCTGGGGAAGAGTGCAACACGGCTTCTCCTTTCTCTGGGGCAGTATAACCATGTGGTATCCTGGTAGCTCTTGAAACTTGGTTCAAGGCTTCTGAGATCCACTTGGAGGCTGCAGTGTGAGTAGGGACTGCTGAGAATCCTTCATACCCTTTCCATGACACGAGGAAGCTATATTGACTGGAGATTGAGCTAGAGAGGAGAAAGGTGCAGGGCGCTCAGTTCCTGTCTTTGTACAGTCATCACGTGTTCATTTTCTTTTCCTTTCTTCTTTTTCTTCCTTCCTTCCTTCCTTCCTTCCTTCCTTCCTTCCTTCCTTCCTTCCTTCCTTCCTTCCTTCCTCCCTCCCTCCCTCTCTCCCTCCCTCCCTCCCCCCCTTTCTTTCTTTCTTTTTCTTTTTTTTCTTGAGACAGGGTTTCTCTGTTGTAACTCTGGCTGTGCTAGAACTCACTCTGTAGACCAGACTGGCCTTAAACTCACAGAGATCCTCCTGCCTCTGCCTCCTGAGTGCTGGGATCAAAGGAGTGTGCCACCACCATCCAGCTACATGTGTCCTTTTTCTATGGTGTCTCCTCACTCTGTTGAACTCCCTCCCTACGACTCAAACATTCCTGCAGAACAGTTGTTACAACACCTCTAGTCAGCCAATTGGGTCAAAATATACGTCTTTTATCAAAGAACTCATTAGAGAAGGATTTTGCTGGCATATTCCCAAGCCTGTCACAGCAAAAATGGGGAGGCTGGAGAGAGAAAGATCTGAACTAGGGCTGTGGTGAGAGTTTTAGGGGTTGCCCAAAAAGAACTCAGTACTGCAAGGTGGGATACAAGAGCATTTGAGTAAAAGATAGAGCTTCAAAGAATATCCATGGCTTATGAATTATTTGTCCTTCCCCATTCTTCAGGAGTCAGATAATGTTTGTTCCTTTTTAACTACTGTTTGGTGGTAGGGCTTCTCTCTTTAGAGTCTCTGCAGGACAGTATAATGTAGAAGGTTGTTTATCACATCATGATGGATTTCAAAACGTTCACGGCTTTTTTCTGATACCAGCAATGAAGCGGAACATTCTGTGGACCACTACATGGAGGCGTGTAGTATTTGGAGATGGTGTATGGCAGTTCTCAACCTGTGGGTGCAAGCCCTTTGTGGGGGTCAAACAAACCTTTCACAAGGGTCACCTAAGACTATCTGCATATCAAATATTCATACCATGATTCACAAGAATAGCAACATTAGTTATGAAGCAAGCAGCAAGGAAAATAATTTTATGGTTGGAGTCACCAACACATGAAGAACTGTAATAAAGGGTCACGGCACTAGGAAAGTTGGGAACCACTTATCTACTAGGACAGCATGGTAGCTGGCCTTTCTCACTTACTTGGGTCCTTGTGCTGTCTGGATGTCACATGTAATAAATAGTCATCTCTGTGACTAGTCTGAGCCATTTTGTGGATTCCATCTAGGAGCCTGTCCCACTGACGAGTGCTTTCAAGAAAGGAAGCATGACTGAGGTTTTGCACTGAATGCTTCTTTTACATCATAACTGATAGAACTGGAGCTGCCCAGTGAGGAAGCAGTGATGTAAAAGGGTGTAGTTTTTGTGGGGTGATGACTGCAAATCCCAGTCCTTATTCCGCTCTGTGGTGAGAGGAGTGGTGGTCTTCAAGCACATCAATGCAGATGACGCTGAGTCTATTTGAATCTGTGGAAGCGAATGCATGGTGATTTGATCCTGTGAAAGGGGCTTCTATGGGGGCAACCTCCATACCATGTACTTTGATATGGTTATTCTCCAGCCTGAAGTCTGATAGTGACATTGATGTTTACTTGTCTTCATAACTCGATGGATTTCTTAAGAATCACCTAAAAGACACCTTTAGATACAATTTGGAGGGAGTTTCCAGAGAGTTTTACTGGGGAGCGAATACCTCCTGGGATATAGGTGGTATCATCCCAGAGGCTGGAACCTGGGGAAATAACAAACAAGCAAGCTTCCTTATAAACTGGAGGAGTCTCCAATAAGTTTGATGGCTTCTGACAGTGAATCATCTTATTTTTGACATGGAGACCCATAGTGTTATCTAGCCATGAATCTGGGGTCATTGTTGCTCATGGTTCTTTGGTCCTGAGGAGTTGATGTTGAACAGCTCATTCTCATTTAGGAAGCATTCTGTCCACACCTAGAGTTTGGTGAACTGTACCAATACCTGCTGTCTGCAGACAGTCCTGAAGAATGTGTGAACCAGAGTGGAGGATGGGTACTTGAAGTGTGTGGGAACCACAGTGGACTCTCCTTGAATCAATTAGTGAGCGTTTTACTAGTGGGATATGAGAGTGGAGCCCAGGAGAATTGTAGCATAAAAGTGATTTTAAAGTTCCCTTCTGAAGAGGAAAAACATGTGACTGTTGCTCAGAAGAAGGGAACTTTGAAGTATGAACAGAAGCAAGCCCCAGAGGCGGAACAGCTTATATCTCTAAGGGACACAACTCATATAGATCATGATGCGCAGCCTTTTTACAAGTGCCTACTAGGAAATCTTACTACAACTGAGCTGTTTCAGTTTTCATGTAGAATCCTTTTCTTCTTCCTGCTTGAAATCTTAGTGAAATGGGCATAATTCTCTCCATCTCCCTTCCTTCCCCTCTCCCTCCCTCCCCCTCTCCCTCCCTGTGTGTGGGGTGTGTGTGTGTGTATGTGTGTGTGTCTGTGTGTATGAGAGTGTGTGTGTATGTATGTGTAATGGTGTAAACAACCATTAGTAGTGTTGTTTGACAAGAACTATCCATTTTACCTTTGGAGACAGGATCTATCACCGATTAGAAAGTGACCTCACTCCAAAGATCTATTTGTCTCCACCTCATTAGCGCTGGGATTACAAGCATGCACCATCATGCATACACCACCACACGCAGCCTTTTAGAGTTGGTTTAGAGTTCAGAATTCAGGTTCTCATGCTTGCAAGGCAAGGACTTTGCCAACTGAGCTACCTCTGCAGCCTAAAATGGACATGACTTTCTAATGTGTCATTTTAGAAGATGTGACCAAATTGATCTACAACTCACCTGGGAAATGATAAGAGAGCTGGTTTCCAGCGTGTTGAAGCTAGAAATGCAGTGAAATACCTGAGTGCCTTTCTCTAAATTGGCCATCGCTTGGCTATGTAAGTTTGAGTATTATATATACATGCTAAATGCAACAATTGAACCATGGCAGCAACACTGCAGGACATTAATATCCCCATTTATAAGAAAAAGAAAAAAAAGAGATATTAAGTAAACACAATATAACAGCAGACCTGGATTGAGACACCAGTCCATATGCTTATTATTGTATTGTCCACTTTAAAGACAGAATAAAATATGGGTAAAGAGACTTCCTATGTTCTCCTTTCATCAATAATTCCAGAAATTCTGATGCCAGGGGACTTGGTGCTCAGCCCAGCTCTCTTACTAGTGTCATCAATCTTAGAAGGGGGCTTGGGGCTAAGAATGAGGCTTACCTGCTGAGTGACATTTTCAGGATGGTTTGGGAAAACATTCCACTTTCTCTTCTTAATACTGTCTAATGGGAAAACAAATATCTTCACCTTTCAGCCCTCCGATGGAGAAATCCATGCCCAGAATTTTCAAACAGCAGCTCTAGAAACAAATAACCTTTGTCCCACTAATTTATCATTTTTGTAACTGGATAATAGTGCTCTTCCAGCTGGGCTACTGTATTATAATGAAGCATGTCAGAAAGATCTTGGAGCTTAATGAATACAAAGAAATTAAACTTCTAAACCTGCTGATTTGAACAATCACTGCTTTCCACCCATCCCCCCTTTTTGGGTATATTTCTGAGCCATTAAAAAAAAAAACCTAATTACTTTCTCTCTTCCATTTGCCCAATAACTGAGGTCAGATTTGAATGTGTAAGCAGTGAATGGCTCAGCCTTCTGACTTTACAAGAGCACAAGCAGAAATTACCTCTTTTAGCAATAAGGTTATCTACCCCTATTCTTGCTGAAAACAGTATTTTACAGATATGTCAGGCAGAGACCTGCTTTTAAAACTTCTATATGACTTAGAGACAAAATAAATAATAAATGACTAGGAATGAAGTGGGGAGAGGCTATGCCAGGGTTTCCCCTGAGCCATCAGGAACTGCTGACAGATCAGTTTGGTGACTGGAGGGTAATGGTGGCAGTCAAAAGAAATAAGAATAGCAATGACTGAGCAAAGTTGGGCTGGTAGAAGAAGAGGAAGACAGGCTGTCAGAAACCATTCCTCTGATTGGTGGTAATAAGACACCATTGATAGGGTACAGGGTAGACCAGTTGGCTAGAGCAGAGTATGTGAGGGAAATAGAAGGAGAGCCTTGTGCCCATGCATATGTGAGGTCAAGGGGATGGGTACCAATTCAAGGAAGACCTGCAGTTATTTCTTGCTTGCTTCTGATGAGACTCTAGATAAGTCAGAAGCTACATTTGCTTCTCTATCTATAAAGTAAACATGACTTTATATGATGATTACATAGAATTCTTCAATGCTTAGCTCAGTGGTTGATACACAATAGGCTATTGGCTAATAGTATATTTATTATTCTTTAAAATATTATATGTATGTGTGTGTGTGCGTGTGTGTGTGTGTGCGCGTGTGTGTGTATTTGCACATGTATTCACGCATTCATGGAGGCTAGAAGAGGGTGTCGGATCTCTAGAGCTGGGAAAAGATGGTTGTGAGCTACGTGACATGCGTACTGGGAACCTAACTGTGGACTTCTGAAAGAGCAGGAACTGCTGTACCATCTCACCAGCCCTCCATTAAAAACAAACAAAAAGAAACAAAAAATTTACTCTATTATTTATTTAAATCCAGATAAAAACCTGAATTCTCGCATGAGGAGTTAAAGGTTGCACGATTCTTATGAACCAAAAGGATAGTGAGATAAAGTTAGCTTAGGGGTGTTCATGACTCCAACACTGAGAAGCCAGACTTTGTCCAGGGCCACCCAGGTGAAGTGAGTTATTCATTCATTCAGCAAGGAAAAGCCACTGATGCTGGGCCAAGTACAGAGGGTAGAAGAAAATAGTTGCATTGCAAAGCCTCTACTTTGTAGTCACTTAGAGTTATACCCAGGGAGACAAAATGCCCAGAGAGAAGAAAAATACAGATCAACAAAACTTTATTACAAATAAAGGATAAGACTAATAGAAATGCAGGGTATGTCAAGCCAGCATTACATCCCTACAGGTAATTCCTTCCTGGCAAGTGGGAGGCTGGTAAGATCAAATAAAGCCAGAGGAGAAGATGCTTTCTGAGAACAGGGCATCACTTTTTAACCAATTTTCAACTGATTTATTTTATTTTATTTTATTTTATTTTATTTTATTTTATTTTATTTTATTTTTTCATGACAGGGTTTCTCTGTTGTAACTCTGGGTGTCCTGGAACTCACTCTGCAGACCAGGCTGGCCTCAAACTCATAGAGATCTGCCTGCCTCTGCCTCCCAAGTACTAGGATTAAAGACATGTGCCACAACCTCAGGACTACAGCTGATTATACAGTACTTACTCAGTACTGTAAGAGTCTCAGTACTCAGTGGGAGCTGAGGAATCCAGCTCCTGTTCACACCAGAAGCCCCAGGCTTAGACTTGGTAATATGGAGCCAGGCTAGAGAAGAAGTTGATAGGTTATTTGAGGTCTGGGGAGTTCCATCAGCAGCCTATTGTTAGGTTACTTGTGGTCTCGAGAAATTCCAACTCCAGCCACCTCCACTGTGACAATTTGAGGGAGTTCTCTGTAAAGTTAAATGAGATATGACTGTTTACTCTCTTGAACCCCCGCCCCTAGCTGTGATACCTGAGCATTCCAGGTGTAGCAAGTTTCCCTAGAATAAATTATATCCTATTGTTTCCTGCCAAGACACACATTTGCACCTCTCCAGGCTTCCCTCTGAGCCACCAAAATGGCTTTAAGGGATGCTCTCTCCAATGCGATGTCTCAGATGCCTCATGCTTTGGCAGTTCCAACGGCTGACCCTGGGACGCTGTCCTTTACTCAAATCTCTAGCTGTCTTCCTAGGGGAGAGAGGGAGGTCAGATGCCCCTAGTCAATTTTTAATCACAGATGGCAGATGTTGAAGCCCACGATTTATGGATGCTTTTCATCTTAACTAACCTACTGCTAGCTCCCAGTGACTCTCTCCCCCTTGACCTGTATGATTTATAGATCTATCGCCCGCTGTGGCAAGCCAGAGGCTGAGCTTCAGAATTGAGTTGCCTTGTCCCTTCATTCATTCTAGCTCTCTTATGATGCAATAATAAGCTCATTTGCTGAAAGGAATCCTATCCCACGGGAGCACCACCTGCAGACAGCCTCCCCCACACTCCGTCAGCTTCCACCCTCTCATAATCTAGAGGTCTCTCATACCTGTCGCCCCTTCGTTTTCTAAGCGAAGCCTAAACTGATAGATTTGGAAGGCAGTCAAGGAATAGTGAATTTCAGGGGTCACTGTGGGAGACCTGCCTCTGATTTCCCATCCCTCCTTTTGAAGCTTAGGCAAACTGCCCACTCTTCTTCCATCCGCAGCTTGGAGCCAACCGAATGTGTCTCAAAGAGAAATCTCAGGTTCCTGGAAAAGACTTCTGCATTTATTTTAGTGCATCATGATGTTCTTCCGTAGCTAACGGTAACCCAAACTACTGAGAACTGATCTCCTGTGTGTGTGTCTGTGTGTGTGTGTGTGTGTGTGTGTGTGTGTGTGTGTGTGTTTGTATGCAGGGCTTGTGTGCTGTGCACAGGCACGTAGAGATTAAGAGTGCAACCTCATCTGCCTGTCATTCCTTGGGAGCCATCCGTCCTGGGGTATTTTTGAGACAAGGGTTCTCATTGATCTGGAACTCACTAGATAAGCTGGGCTGGCCGGCCAGTGAACCCCATCTCTCTCTCTGCCTTCCCAGCACTGATTCCAGCATCCGGCTCATCTTTTTTTTACATGGATTCTAAAGATTGAACTCAGATCCTCATGCTTGCATAGCGAGCTACATCTCCAGCCCAGAAAATGCTTAGTGATCTTTAGGAGGTCAAAGGCTTCTTCCAATTAGATGATATAATAATTACCATCTAGCTATGGGATAGAAGTCCCAGTTATCTATTAACCCTTAACTGTAATACCTGGCCTTTCACATCACTAGTGGAAAACATTCCCATAGGGCAGGCAGATAACATGAAAGGTCTTCAATGAACACAATAAGGAACAACGTGTCTGGCAATCTAGGAAAACACATTCTGTATACAGACGTTACATACTACTTAGCTTTAACTGCCCAGTCTCTTGGAGAAGTCTTACAATATTTCATTTTAAAACTATAGAGACACACATTTTTTTAACATATGAAAACTCACAAATAATTGACATTTCTTTTTCAATTGAAAACATAATTCAGCAAACAGATCCTGTTTGGGCTCAAAGATCTTCCTAGTTTGAATGCCTACAATGCTTTACACTTAGTCCTTTCAGCAGTCCTGGATGTGGGTTTTATTATTTTTTCTTACAGTGTAATGAATTGAAGAGCCAGGGTGCCAAGAACCTTATCTGGAGGCACACAACTGGCAGGCAGCAGTAAAGGGCTCAGAGGCAGATCTGCCTGGTTCCTCCTAGTGTGTCCTCTGTCCCTGGGAAGAGACTGTTTTATGCCAAGTGTCCTTGCCCCTATAGAATCAGACAAGTAGGGTGTTTTCTTTTTCACATGTTTTCAGATTTTTTAGGTTTTTATGAAGCTTTTTATGACTTTGCTGGATCTGCTTCTCAAATACTTGAGAACTTTGAAAGCACGTGTAGCTGTTTATCTAGAGTTGGGCCCCTTCTGTGTTAGCATGTCTGTTAGTATTGTCCTTATTCAGGACTTGTTTAGGCAGCCATGTTGTTGAGGCTTCATAGGTGTAGCTTCCCTGACATTTCTAGGATACACAATCAAACATCAGACATCCTGTTCTGGTTCTTATAACCTTCTGAAATGTTCCCTGAACCATGGGTGTAGGAGACACAGAATTACAGGCAACTAAGGAATGCTGTGATCAGGAGAAATAGTCTTCTTCAGGGATGAGCACACCGATTTACTATCCAATACTGAGTGGTCAGCCCTGAAAAAGTGCGTGTGTGTGTGTGTGTGTGTGTGTGTGTGTGTGAACACACAGACTGAATATGTTCTATCTATATATTTAGTAATATCAAAATATCTATCTATCCATCTTTATCTCTCCATCTTTATCTATTTATCTATCTATCTATCTATCTATCTATCTATCTATCTATCTATCTATCTATCTCCAGCTCTAGTAAGAACAATTATAGGAAAAGAGGAGAGAGGCCATGAATTAGAGAGAAAGAAGAAATTGGAGGGAAGAAATAGAAATGGGAAAAGTATACACACACACACACACACACACACACACACACACACATATATGCCACAAAAAGTATCTACAGGGAAAAAATGCCCTTGATTTCTGCCACTGAACTTGCTTTGTATACTTCAAATACAGCTATTTAATTCCTGAACAATGCTAATTTTTCTTTCTTACTTAATTTTCTTAAATGAGGTCTAACTGTGTGGAGGTCTGGACCAGCGTGAGTGCAGGTTCCTGTGGCGATTCTCCCTGGAACTGCAGTCACGGGTGGTTGTGAGCTGCATAATGTGGGACCCTAACTCATGTCCTCTCTGAGAGCACTGTGTCCTCTTAACAGTTGAGTAACCTTACCAGGGATTTTCTGATTTATTTTATTTTGAGCCTATGCCATTACTTCTATGTAAAGAGAATAATTACAAATTTCTAGAGATTTTAAGCCAATCATACTCAGAGGATTAACCTAGATTCTGTTGCTTGTAAAGTAGACTTGAAGATGGAAGGATGTAAGGGAGGCAGCTATAAGATCTACCTGGCAATGTGCTTCAGTCCCACATGCTTTTATTGAATCTAATTATCATTGTAATTTTGTGGATTGGAAATTATTAACTTTATTTTATAAATAAGACAGTTGTGCTAAGAAAGTTTAAGTAGCATGATGAAATTATACAATACAGATGGAGCCAGAATTTTAATCAAGGTTGACTTCAACTGGAATGTTCTTTCTCCTGAACTGTGCTACTTTTAAATATCTGTAAATTTGTTTGTGATGAAAATCATGAAGGAACTCCTTTACTTTATTGGGCTTTACTTTATGCCATTACTTTATTGGGCTCGAGTAAAGGAAAACAAGTATAACTTGCATTAATAATGAAAGTTTGAACTTTGTTTTCAAGAAAGAGATACTTTTAATTTAAGCTACACTCAGACAGCTTCAGCAAAGACAACCTAGTAGGACAACTTCTCAGCCATTAGAACTTACATTGAATTTCTAAAAATTATTTTTCAGGTTATAATATAATTACATTATTTCCTTTCCCCTTTCTTTCCTCCAAGCCTTCCTATATACTCTCCCTTTCTCCATTTCAAATTCATGTCTTCTTTTTTTTATTAATGGTTGTTATACACACACACATGCAGAGAGAGAGAGAGAGAGAGAGAGAGAGAGAAAGAAACAGAGACAGAGAGAGTCCTAAATACAGAAATACAACCATCTCAGTCTGGATAATGTGTGTTTTCAAGGCTGATCAGTTGGCACTGGGTAGCAAATTGGTATTCCCTTCCCTGGGGAACGAATTATTTCTGCTGCTCTCAGCATTCCTTAGTTGCCTGTAGTTTTTTGTGTAGTGTTGAGGCCTCATGGGCTTTCCCTTATCCACACAAGTCTGCATATTGGTGTCATTTTTGTTTAGCTCATGTTTAGGAAGTCATGTTGGTGAGACTTTATGCATGTAGATTCCAACAGTCCTAGAAGCCGTAGTCTTAAAGCAGCTCCCTGTTCCACTGGCTCTTAGAATTCTTTCACCCTCCTTCCACAGCGATCACTGAGCCTTGGGTGCATGAGTTGCTTTGTAGATGTATCAGTTGGACCTGGGCTCCACAGTTCTGCATTTTGTTCTGTAATGGTCTCCCCCTGTTGCAAAGAGAAGTTTCCTCCATGAAGGGTGAGAACTATATTTATCTGTGGGTATAGGGACAAATATATAGAATGCAATGAGGGTTATGCTGTTAGTAAAGTGGCAGTTGTAGGTTCTCCTCCAAGACTCATGAATTCACTAGCCTTAGTTAGTTTGTTAGAAATGATCTTATAACTTTTAAAAATAAATAAAAAGCAGGGCTATTTTGGTTGTGGTTTTCCTTATTTCATTGTTGTTAATGCTATTGCTCGTGGTAGTAGTGGACATGGCTGTGTATGTACAGTCAAATGTTATATATGAAAATACGATTTTTAAAATATGTTTATACTGTCATGTCTACATCTATGATGACCGTCTTTTCATAAGTGTTCCAAATGTCTGCCTTGTAGGTCACAACCCCATGATCCTACTGTTTTTCATGGAGTCCTTGATATTGCTTCATGTGTGTCCTACCTCCTTGGCATTCATTTCCAGTTTTAGTGCCTAAGGTAGGAATAGGATCCTAACTCTGTCTCCTGATTTTCTGCTTGAAACATATATGCACACATAATGGGAAGTCAACAATATATTTACTTTGGAAACTGATGGTGTTTTGATGCCAATCCAAATTGGCATGTAGCTTCAACCCTTGTCATTAAAACATCTCATCATGAACCAAGGTTTTTGGCACATTAATAAAGACCCAGAAAAAGTTGGGACCTAAAAAAAATTTGACGTGAAATATTGACTTAACACTTACTGAGAATACTTTAGAACTTAGAGGATGGATAGCAGCAATGGAACCAATCTATATGCCAAGGGAGATGGATGGCAGAGAAGCAACTGGAGATGGAGGGGCCTTGAGACAAGAAAGGCAGCTACTGAGAGAAAGAGAAGCAGTGCTCCACAGTGAGAACTTGGGAACTAGCAAGGGACAGGGAGAAGGTAACAAAGAAAATCCTCGTGTTTTTGCCAGCTGTGGCTTCCTGGCCAGAACTCAGGGCTCTGACTGTTTCTCGCCAGAAGACATCACTTTCTGTAAGTATCCACACCTCACTATTCAGTTCAAATCACTTTGTTTCAGTGCAATGTGATTCAATGCAATACAATCTGCTCATTAGGGATGAATTACATAACTGCTATACGTCTACTGCTATAGTAGTGACTGTGATGAGTATAGAAAAGGAGTACACAAAATAGTGCCATTCTTAAGGAGATTGTGAGCACGATCCTGTGACAGGAACAACTATTCAATGTTCAACTGAAATCATAGGACAAAATAAGAGAAGTGGATTGAAAGTCAGCTCAGGGTCTCACTTCCAGATCAGCAACCTAGTGACTGGGCCATTTGCTCTCTCTCTACCTCACTTTCTCCTTCAGTAAAATGAAGTATTTTAATAGATTAATGGTTCCCTAACTTTTACTGTATTTAATATCCCCTTTTAAAACAATTCGCAATGCCTCATTTACAAAATGAAATTTGCAGATAATATACCTATGTTCGTACTAAAATCCAGCATAATGATCTAGGTATAATGTAAGAGAGAAATAAAAGCAAGTTTTTAAAATAAATAATAAGGACTTCAATCTGTAAATGTTCTGATATGGCTGGAATAGAAGATGTAGTGAACAAAGTTGTCAGAGAATTGCAGCTGCTGATAATGGATTAATTTGCACTTAAAGGAAGAAGATACCATGCAGTCAATCCAATAGTGCATACCTACACAGATATCCTATAACTAAAATGCATGAAGAATAACCAGGAACAGGCCAAGCTTATTTGTATAAGAAAGAGAAATAAGGAAATAACTTTACTTGAAGCAAGAACAATGTGCTAATTCAAATTTCAGGTCTTAGGAGAAGTGGAGAAAGTGAGGACACAGGATATTCCTACAAATGAGCTGAGCCTTAGCCGCGGACATGGAACTGAAGTGATGCCTAAGGTGCCATGGGACAAGAGAAGGAAGAATCCTGAAGCACACAGGTCCTGTGGGAAATCCTGCTGTCAGGGCATGCCTTCAGTCCTGTTGTTTGGTCAGACGTTCAAGTTATTCATGGTCTATGAGATAGTGTCTAATATACTGGACTGTCTCCACCACTGGAAGACTTCTAAAAACCTGCTCTGTTTCTAGCACATACTTAAATTACAGTAGAGTTGTAACTTAGGACAACCAAGAATACCATTGTATATTTTTAAAATACCTGTTCCATTAAGTGGTTCTTACCATGTTTGAGGTTCCATTAGCTGGAGAATAATTCAGAACTAGATGTGTGGACTAGTCCACAAACTCAGTGGCAAGTAAAAACGGAGATGACTAAAGACAGAACTAATCTTTACAGAAAAAAAAGAAGAAGCAACCGTTCATTGTATTTCAAAATAACTAAAAGAGAAGGCTTAGCATGTTCTCACTGAGAACACATGGTAAGTATGTGTAGTTATAGGCATGCTAATTAGTTTATTCAATCATTTTACAATATAGTCTTATATTTAAATATTACACTGTGGCTAAATCTATTACTATTATCAACGAAAATGAATCCAAACTGGTACTCCGCTGAACCCCTCCACTGATGATGCCAAGAGTGAGGCTTTTAAGAGCAGCCGGAGAACCTTTCCATCACAAGCAGAGTTTTGATGATAGCACTTAAGACTGAGGAAATCTGTCATTACATTCAAGTGCTTTAATAGCTGAGGGAGCAACAGAACCAAGCATACCCTTGATGTCCCTTCAAAAGAGAGTGTCCCTGGATGACACTTCAAAAGAGAAGACAAAGGTGGTGGGCATGGTCACAAATACATCAGGAAACAGCTGTAGCTACCCAGGTAGTAAGACCCATCCCTAAAGACAGGAGAGCGCATGGACCTCAGCATCCCTGGAAAAGAGAACAGAAACTCAGTACTGTGGTCCAGGTGTGGTTTGTCTGTTCCGGTACCTCTTTTCTCAGTTTCCTTGAGCTTCTGGTACATTTTGCTGCACATCACTGGTTCTTCAGCTACTTGTTGTCAGCCTGTATGTTCTCTGATTTTGTGCTGCCTCTCTCAGGATTATTCTTGCTCAGGAAGCTCAAGCCATAAATTCAAGAGTGTGACTGAAAGAGAATTTAATGCTGGGACTTTGTGTAATGATAAGAGCAGTATTAGGGGAATCAAAAGACATGGTGTGTGGCAAGAACTGGTGAGTGGAAGGCCTTGGCTCACCACAGGTTCCCAGCAGCAGCAGGAAGAATGGAACGACTGGGTCACCCAGACATGTTTGGCTGTGTGGAAGGAGAGTCGTTTGAGAAGCAATAGCCATAATCAGGCTCTGGATTCTTCAGGAAAAGCTGAAGTTTCATAAGTAGAGCAATGGCTAGAAGCCACAGAAGGAAGTGGCTACAAGAAGAAGTGATGGGCTCAACATTGGCTGAATGAGATTCTGGGAAATGCAGTTTTCCATAAGCTTTCTAGCCCCTCCAAATGGAGGGAAATGTAGAGGCTGAGAAAATCCATCTGAGTACTCACTGTACATCCAGGTCTTTACAAAAGCCTTTGCTACAAGCCTCACTTTCCAGGCATGGCAGTCTTCTTTTTCCAAGCCATTTTTCAGATGTTACACACCCAGGGAGGAAGGACTTCCTTTCCTATTCTGCAGGAAGTGTCTCTCACTCTTTCAATTACCCTTTCACCTTGGTTTAGGTCCTTCCCAACTTGTATCACTCACAACCCAAAAAATAATTCTGTACTTAGTCATTTTCCTAATTACCTTTCCCCATTGTTTCTTGGTAGTTATTTACTGGAAGATTGTTAGAAAAAAAGATGCAGGTTGGGCCAGATGACCAAGGGCTATCATGAGGTCATTGGTCCTCTTTCATCAGAGGTCATGGTACCAAGGAACAGAGACTAAAAGGAATGTAAACTTTCCAGGAGTTATAAAGGACGTGGTGGCAGCTGAGTGGCAGCCTGAAGAGGGGAGTGTTATTGTTGGAATATCACCTAAGTTTTGAACACTTGGTACCAAGTCATATAATAATATGAGGAGGTAGAACCACCTTCAGCAGGTGGTTGTCTCAGGGGGTATCTACCATTATGAAAGCATTAATATATTCATGTATGAATGAGTAGCAAACTTTCTTTGGGACCCTGCTCTGTCCCACTCTGTGGTGATGTTCACCATGTTATGGTACACCGAGAAATTCTTCTCCAGAAGCTTGATAGATGCTCTTACATCTCTGAGCTTCCAGAAGCATGAGAAATATGTTTCTATTCTTTATAAGTTATGCAATTACAGTGATAGGAAATCTATTTGGACAGGCAGCAGCGAGAGACAGCTGTTCAACAAAGAAGTAAGTCACACATCTCCCCTGAGCAGCACCCATGGGTGCTGAGGGAGAGATGGGGTGGGGTGAGCGCTCATGGTGTAAAAGCAATAATCTCATTGCCCTGGAAAGCCATTGGTCTATGTGGGAAAATCAGGCACCCTGAAATATGCAGAGCATGTTAAACAGATATTCATACAACTGGAGTGTATAGGTCCCTAGGGTTTTCCCAGATAGGGAGCATCCCCTGAGCAAGCCTGATTCAGAAGACTTCCCAGGAGGCTTGAGGGTGAAATACACAAAGGAAAACTGCCAGGCATCTGGAGAAGGAACAGGCCTCCTTAGAGACATGATGGTTGATTTAAACTAAAATTGCTACATCAAAATAATCTGAACTCCAATTGAGAAATAGTTTATATCAGCTTGGCCTTTTGGTACATCTGTAGGAGGTTGTCTTGCTCACCTTAACTGATGTGGGAAGACCTACCCTAAATGTGGGCAGAGTGAGTACTAGCCCAGATACAAAAGGCATGGAAGAAGGAAGATTTTCTCCTAGCAAGGCTGTCAAGTCTTCTAGCTCCAGCACGTGCTATGTGAATTTCTAAGCCTTGTATGCATGCACTTGCTTATTTCAACAGCTTCCCCTTGGGGCAAAACTGAGACTGGTAGAAGTTAAACAACTGGTCTCATTGTCACAGAGCAAGGGAGAAGCAGAGCTGAGGTTCCACTTTGGTGACCTGTTCTAGATCAGTGTCCAATCACAGCCACTGCTTGACCTGGAGGGAAGCAAGATTCAGATGGTGGATTTAGGAAGCTCTTAACTCAGAACACAGTCTAGGCTTCGATCACTGGGTTTGAAAGTGCTTCTTTCGTTTAGCTGCTAAATGTTAGCAGCTGCGTGCACCAGAATGGGTTATTTGTCTAAACTTTAAACATGTCACTTGAAAAGTGAATTTACCACTAGTATTTATCACTACAATTATTCTGCTGCTTGACAGAAAAAGAATGTGAAGAATATTCAGGGACAGCAAGACATCTCAGTGGAGAAAGTGTTTGCTGCCAAGCCTGAGGACCTGAGTTTGCTACCCAGGCCTCACAAGGTGAAAGAAAAGAGCAGACTTCCTGTAAATTGTTTTATGGCCTCCACATATGCTCAATAGTGTAATCCCCCCAACACACATGTGCACACACATGTAAGTAATTACTGTAATAGAAGTAAAAATAAGAGTGTTCTTAAAATAGTGCCTGGCACATAGTAATATCTTTATCAAAGTATATTTTTATAAAATGTCATCACTATCGTTACTATTCCCCCTTTGTATTATAGCTTTTTGTATGCTTATCTCTAATCCCTCCTCTAAGATTATTGCCTTTCTGTTCATAATCCATGCTTTAGATTCTTACTCACAATGACTGTGAAATGAGTATATAGTAGATGGTCCTTTCACTATTATTCATCTAAATACATAGAGAAAGGCTCGGAGTTGGCAAGGATATTGGGCCTATGATTGAAAAAGGAGTCTCCAGGGCTGGAGAGATGGCTCAGGTTGGAGAGACGCCCTTGCAGAAGACCCAGGTTCTGTTCCTAGCACCTGCATGGGGGCTCACAACCTTCTATGACTCTAGTTCCAGGGATACGATGCTCTCTCCTAACGTCTGTGGCATACATCTGGCACACATACATGCATGCAGACAAAATAATCACACACATATAACAAAATATAAATAAATAAATGAAGTCTCTAATGATGGACGTGGCCAAAAGAACAGTGCCACCTATAGCCTTTCCTGTCGCCCTCATTGCTCTCTTGAAAGGATTGTGTGGTGAATCTCCCCTCTTCTCATTCTCTTGAGGCATGATGGGTAATAACCACTGCACAGCTAGATCAGAGGGACTCGGACTATTTCCTGAACAGAATAAACTTCCTAACTTTTCCAGACTTATTGGAGCTTTCTATATCTTAGTCATTCCATTGCCTAAGAAAGTGAGATAGAAAGAGTAAGGAATTTTGGAAGAATTGGGGCTTTAGAAAGACCTAGCTGGAGCCCAAAGTCATGACTGGCGGAATGATTCTGGGAAAATTCGGGGTTTCTAATTTCCCTCTTTGGTTGTGTGTCATGAAAGCAGATAGGAGTTCCTATATGAACATGGTTCAGATGGTTTGAGAGCTTCTTGGGATTATCACTGCTGCCCCCTAGCTAAGTATGGGTACCCTACAACACCACTATCTCACTGGGGGGCATTGGGGTTGGAAGAAATCTCAGTCACCATGTAGCCCCCCACCTTTCTGTACCTCTACTTCATCCTTGATTTTGGCCCTATCTGTGTGACCTCTACACAACTACTGATGTAAAGTTTTCCTTCAATGCCACTCACTTTTTTCCTTAAATACACATGGAAAGGAAACTGTACATCATTACTGCAAATGGAAAAACCAGTATCATTTCCTATAAATGGAAGGCAAAAAAATACAATAAGTCAGCAGTGTTATTAAATTCTGACTACATACCACTGCTTGCCAACATTCTAAGCCCGAGGCTAATGTTCCCTTCACAGGAAAGGTAAATTAGCAGACATTAGAGAAGTGTTAACTGAGATCTTGAACCATGATGCCACTGGAAGGATTGAAAGATAATTGAAAAGGATTAAATGTAACATAATACTATATCTATGCCCCACCTAAAATTATCTCCACTGTCTTACATTTTGAAGAAAAACTCTCTTATTTTCCCAAGGATGAAATGAAAGCCCGAGTAGATTAAATCTGTTATTATACCACAGAAGAATTAGCACATGCTGTCTTAACTTTTGCTTGGGAGGCAAATGTCTATTCACCCCAGGTAGAACATCAATGACAGGCCAAAGGAATGCTTCCATTCAAATCTAGCCTGATGAATCAATGATTTCAGTTAGAGTTACTTACAGGGGTGTGGTTTGTAGGGTTACGTACAAAAGTACACACAATTTCTGGATATTAAACTAGCAAAGAAAGCATCGATTCCTCAGCACTTAACCACTTGTACATCCTCAAAGTGGAACAGTCCTCATGAGCTCCATGACAAAATATCAATGGGACTAACCTTGTGTCATCTACTGAGAATGGTTTCAGGTCTTGAAACTTCAAGAAGATGAAGACATGTCATGCCCAGAGGACAGCCTTCCACAACACCAGGTCAGAGTTCTGACCAGACGTTCTAGTCAACTAAGGGTCACGGAATAATCACCACTACCAACAGCAGAGGGTCAAGGGCTTGCCGTAATTCAATAAGGAATTAGCATTGCTATCCCACATGCTTTCCACATGAGTTTTATAAGACATGCACAGACCCTGTTTGATTAACCACATTATAGAGGTAAAATGAGTGGCCTGATATTTCAAGGCTCCATTGCCGGCAGGTGACAGATCCAATCCCCAGCACCATCTTCTGCTTGCTGACTCCTGTTTCCTTTCTGCTAGATGCTCAGCCTCTTGGAGATGCTGACTTGACCTCCTTTCATCTTCCGTTGCTTTGTGATTGAAATTTATATAACACGCTGATTGAATTCTCTCGAAACAAGCTACTGTGGGCCCTTTACACGGTTTGTGTTTTCAAGTTCACCTCCTTGTTATTCTCTCCGAGGCATCCAGGAAAGGAAAATAAACCTTGCAGTAAATCTCTTTCTTTTCTACCCAACAACAAGCACAAACAGGATACTCTAATAGTACCTGGCCAGTCAGCAGGTCCTGCTATCACTAGGCCAACTACTGTGGCCAAATGGCCATACTGTGGGTCTGTGTATGGCTGGGGGCGATGAGAACGGAGCAATAGACTTTCACCTGTTGGAGAGGCTCACATCTGCAGGTAGCACAAGCATTGTGCCTCTACCTTGCACACAGCATTTAGCCTCTTCCATTGCCTCTTGCGTTTTATAGAATGAATCATGCATGTCCCAGACTCCTTGTCACTTGTCTGGAATCCAGGTCCTTTCACACTGTGACTGATTGTCCCACACCATATGGGTCAATCCTTCAAACTCCCCTGCCTCCTCCAGCCTTCCTTGGTCATCTATAATCAACCCTAACTCTGCTCACAAGAGCCTTCCTCGGGGAATCTTTCCATCCTTGGGTTTATTTTCTCAGTTACAAAGGAATTGAGTCTTTTTGCACCTTGTTTATTTTGACTTGCTATTTGTACAGTTTGGTCTTAGATACGTTAGTGCTGGTGACCTGGTGCCTGAGAGAGCATTGTGCCTTTTCTTTAAGTGATCAGGGACTGTTCTGTTCCTTGTGCGGACTGTTGACTGCCCTGCTTTGCAGATGAGGAACATGACAAGCCTGGCAAGGAAAGTCTTTCCAGCTAAGATATAATAATATGGTGCTAATCTCTGTGTGCTCCTTGGTGACCCAGTGGTTGACTAGCTTGTGGCAGGCCCTGGTTTTGATCCTTGGCTCTGGCCCTGGCAAAAATTAATTAAACACCTAAGATGTTTTTCATCTCAGGAGTCAAGAAAAGAAGTTTAAGACTATGGTCATTTCTCTTGCTCTGACTATTATGTATGCCCACCCTGAAAACTCTTATACCGGAGGAGCTAGTTCCCTTCTGTTGAATCGCTTGGGTTTGGAGAGAGAATACTTATAGATGCATCTTGCCAAAGCTTTGCAGTTTCCTCCAGGCCTGCTGGAGTCCTTTCTGTTCCTGTCAGAGGAAGCAATAGGAGTCCCTTACTCCTCTTCTCTCTCTCCCATGCTTTCTTTCTTCTTCTCTCTTGCCAACAAGTCCTTTCCCTATGGTTAGAGAAAATATAGAGCGGTGGGATTGCTGCCTGGGTCATATCCTTCAAGGGGATTCTAAGTGACTGTCAGAGACCTTGGTGGAGAGAAGCTGAGGAGCTGCCTGGCATAATTGTCATAGAGTCCTGTTGTCATGGTGACCATGGTTGGCAGAGGAAACAGAATGAAGAGAGAGGATGGGAAGCAGACTAGAGGAGGAAGGGGTGCGGGAGGGAGGAGTAAGAACAACAGGAGAAAAGAGGTGAGAGAGAGGATGCTAGAAAGACAGAAGGAAGGAGAGAGAAAGAAAGAGAAACACGGAGCTTTCCGGAAAGGTGGGATGGTGTTTGACGTGGGGAAAGAGCTGGGTGCCTAATAGCAATCACTGTAGGAGGGAAAGCAGCTGTAGGGCCAATGAGAGGGTGAGAATACAAGGTGGTCATGAGGAAAGGAGAGGAGGAGAGAGGAGGCAGAAATGAAAGAAAGAGCTGAGGAATGAGCAAGGCTGGGCATCAGGAGGGAAGGGAGGCAGCTCCGCTCTCACAGTAATTCTTAATTATTGCCCGATGTTTTCTGTCTCTATCTGCTCTTTGATCTCCTGTGCCACACGTTAAATATGAGCAACCAAATGCCTGAATCTCATGTTTGAAAAAAGGCAAGACTTCAAAGTGAGGAGAGGGAACAAAACGAGTTGGCGCACCTGGCGTTTCACGCCTCTGGTTTCCCGGCCCAATTAGGTTAAATGCAGGCTGAAATCACCTGCCAGTCTGAGCTAGGCTGCCTTGCTTGTTCACACAATCAGCTGCCAGGCTTAATGGGATCTGCAGCCCGCTCTGGCCAGTCACCAGGACCCTGCCAGGGGCTGCCTGGAAGCAGACACTTAGACTGGATTAGACTCATGTGGTGGTGTCTTTGCAACCTCTAGAGATGTTGAAGAGATGGGTCTTGTAGGTGAAGTCTATTCTCTGAGTAGCTGGGACAGCCGCTTCAGAAACAAGAGATACCATTGAATCCGAACTTCATCACCTTGTCCTGAATTCCTTCTAAGTAGTGGGATCCCAGACCCAGCCATGCCCAATCCTCGCTGTCCTGTGGATTCAGACTCAGAATCTGATCTACCAACAGTAGTAACCAAGTTAAACTCCCAAAGCCTCCATGTTCTCTCTTTAAATATATGCACCATACACTGCTAGTGTCCTCTTTCATGATGCTGGAGATTGCTGGGACCATGCCAGACTCCCCGCAAAGTACCTCTCTCCGGTAGTCCCGTAGGTTTCCTTGGTTTCCAGAAAGTCTGTTATCCACAGGGGCATTTCTCTGCTCTAGTCCACTCTACTTGTGCAAGCAAGCTTTCTATTTGGTGTGTGTGTGTGTATATATGTGTGTGTGTGTGCATGTGTGTGCTTGTGTGTGTGTGTGTGTGTATGTGTATGTATATGAGAGAGAGAGAGAGAGAGAGAGAGAGAGAGAGAGAGAGAGAGAGAACATGTATATAGAAGCCAGAAGTCAGCCTTGTAATGTCATTCCTCAGATAGGAAATTTTTTTGTGTTTTGAGACAAATTCTCTTTATTGGCCTGGAACTTACCCATTGATTAAGCTAGGCTGGCTGGCCAACAATCCCCTGGGATCGTCCTGTTTCTGTCTCACTATTAAAATTGTCCCACTATAGCCTGGATTTTTCCTTTGTGCAGGTAAATTTTGGACTTTGGCCACCATCCTCTTGAAAGCTCTCATATTGCCGGTGCCACGCCCACCTAACAGAGAGAAAAGAGACACTGAATAAACAATTTCATATTGAGTTGAGGGAAGTTGTGAGGAAAGCATTCCTTATCCCAAATGCTTGGATTCAGAAGAGATTTGGATTTGCATTTTTTGGGATTTGTAATATTTGCATATGCATAAGGACATATCTTGGGAGACCTAAGTCTAAACATGAATTTAATTTTTGGTTCATTTATACCTTATGCACATAGCCCAAAGGTAATTTTGTACAACACGTGTAATAATTTTGGGCCTGCAACAAAGTTTTTTTTTGTTGTATGTGTGTGTGTGTGTGTGTGATTTTCTACTTGGCACTTTGTGTTAGCATCCAGGGTTCAGGGTTCAGGGCATTATGGAATTCAGATTAGTAATGCTCAGCCTATCTAAACATCCCGACAAAACAGAGGGAAGGTGGTAATTTGCTCTGAAGGAGGACACTGAGAACTCATTTGTAGACATTTAATTCCTGCAAAACCAGAGAATGCTTGCTCTGTCAATCATTTTGTTTTGGGGTGCTGAGAGTTTGGTGGTAGGTTATAGATCTTGATTGATACCTTTTGGCATCCATATCTCCTGTCCCTCATCACTCCAGTGTTCGAACTGGTTATGAAGATCAATGGTGATTGGTCCATGCTCCGCAGGACCAACAGCAAGAAGGAAGATGAAGTTGAATTGCTTATAGCAAAAAGCTGTGAGTAGAACTTCTCCCTGCTTTGGAGCATCACAGATCAATGGGCCAGGGAGTTTTCACCGCAGCTTGAAGTCTTACACTTGAGGCTTTGTCCCCTAGGATCCTGTCTGGCATTCTATTATAGGTTCCTCTTCTCCTAAAGCCATGTCTCAATGGCAGAATGAGCCACCAAACACCAGACCCTCTGACAATTGCCATCAATGACAGATGATTTCTTGTAGAACATAGCCCCAGAGATGTGTCATAGTCTTTAAGTGCCACAGGGTGGAAAACTGGGCAGGACGAAGTAGGGGAACAGGGCTCTTGTTTTTCTCCAGCTGATTGATGGGCATAAAGAAAAGCTGGAGTAGAAATGGGGTCTTCTGGGTATTTCAGGAATAGAGAAGCTCAGGCAGACTCATCTTGGCCTCTGAGCTCGTGAAGTGATTAGATGAGGTCCTACCTGGGCAGGCCAGTCCCAGATATCTTTGTTTCAATGTGGAAATCTCACAATCCAGGTAAAGTTGCCAAGAGGTAGAATGAGGGTCTGCTTTGGCTCATGTTTTGTTATAAGCTGCTGGATTCCATCTGAATTCAGAACAGTGCTCAAGATCAGGGTTAGTTAGACACCACAGTTCATAACCTAGGCCTTCTTGAGTGAGCTGGAACATAATACCCTCATCTCAGTTTCCTTGCTGTCAGGTGGGAGCATGAACTGATCTTTGCCATAGCCCTGTTATGGGATTAACAGTAATTGTCTGGTTAATATTAATATTAATTGCATCATTAATTTTGTTTGGATCTCATAGAATCTCTTATAGGCCTTGTCATGGGGGAGAGAAAGGGAAGACTGCATCCCTTGCACAGGCTGAGATTCTGTCCTTTCTGTGGAAATTTATTTTTAGCTATGAGTAAAATAATCATTTTGTGCACTGTTGGGGAAAGGGCTGCTCAGGTCTTGGCATTTTGTATTGTCTGCAAGTGTTGGATTTATGTGCCAGTTGCTTGCTTGCTTATGATCTGCACGTGCGATCAATAGAACAGTTGAGGAGTTCTGTATCAATAAAAACACCTGAGCTCAGGCACCTGGGGTTCCACTGTCCAGTATGTCACTTGCCATGATGGCGGTTCCTTCTGCTGAGGTCTGGCAGTGTTTGCGCCAACAAATATGCCCCCTTGTCTTTTTTGGTGAGCTGCCACAGAAGTCTAACTACAACAGTCCTTTGCCACTTTTCCTATGGTATCTGCTGTGAGAGAGAAGAATCTTCAATTTTGATACACATGATATCAAGTATTGTACAGATATAAGAGCTCTGGGATATTGGGAGGAGACTGTCCAGAAGAAGACCCACATTTGGTGATCTATCTGCAATTGTCTTCTTGATGTCATCGTTTATTTTCTGGAGTGTGTCAGTGCCACAAGGACAGGCTTTGCCTGGCTTGTTCTTTGTTCCATCTTTATGCATAGAACAAGGTGTAAAGTGGATCAGTCAACATTGATGAGTCCAATACCACGGAACACAGATGAGTGGGACAGAGTGGCAGTGTGGTTGAGCTGGCAGGTGTCCCTGGGTGCTCCTTAAGGAAGACACGTATGTTGTCCCCTTCTTCTGGACCTCCACATGCACCTGAGTCAGGAAGGCAGATATTTAGGTGTCAGTGACTACCGTAGCAAAATCAAGTGATTCCTTCCACAGAGGATGATTAGAACACTCTGCTGATCCAGCCAGTCACCAATCACCAAGTATTTCATTCAAAGAGAGTAAGCATTTGTCCTGGGCCAGCAAATCCCATTTTAATTCTGGGTTCTAGGCCTAATCGCTCCAGTTCCTCATTTCATCTAAAGCACAAATTTAAAAACTGAAATCTAATCCTTTGATGTCAGATGTGATTTCACCTCCTTCAGAGTGAGTTGGAAAGAGATCAGCTTGAGCCTCCTTGCTTCCCTGGAGTCACAGAGCATTCTGCAGCGATGACTGAGTACTCCACTTCACTGAAGATTGGAATGCGGTGGAGGTCCGAAAGGAAGGGACTCAGCACATCTGAAGGTGTCACTCTTGTACCTCCAAAGACCCAGCTTGTCCCTCCTTCTCCCCAGGATGGACTCTCAGCACAGTCAACAATGCCACAAGTTAATAAACACAGCCTCTGCCTCCTCTGTGCTCAACCCCTTGTACTGGAATGGTAATTTGAAGTCTCTAAGAGCGCCTCAGGACTCTGGGGTGAGACAAGACGGGAATGTATTTATGCTCACGTTTAGCAGCCTGTCTTCCCTGGTGACAGCAGGGCTGGCGGATGCCATGATAAGCTGCCTCTCTGCTCCATTGGCAGGCTTTGTTACATCTTCCCAGTGACTGTGACCAGTCTGACTGTTGTCCCCACTTGGGCCAGCCCACTGTGTCCTCTAGCTCCTGGCTGGCTTTAAGTCTCTCCAGGAAGTCCATGCATATTAATGCCATGGTAGATTGAGATGTTGGTGTATTAATCACTGTCTCCAGGTTTCTGTGCATGTGGTCACCAGACAGGAGGCCCCTGGTGGGAGGGCTGTGGTGTCACAGTCAACAATGGAGTTAGCAGAGTGGAAAAGAACAATGCCTGTCATGAAGGAAGATTCTCTAATGGCCAGAGCACTGGGGTAGAGTGTGTGGTAGTCAGCACTCTGCTCCAAACCCAGAGGAATACGATGAAGCTGGAAACATTATGATTGCTGTCACTCAATGCAGTAACAGTCTTTCAAAATATTTTGCCATCACGATGAATTCTTCCTGGGTACTAGGTCTCTAATATGCACTCAGCAAGGCTTTTCTGGAAAAGTCCTCCCACTGTATGCTTTCAACCTGAAAGACAGGTAGCCATTCTATCCTGATTCTACAGATGAAAAGCTGTCATTTGGAGGAGAGAGCTCCAGGTCACGTGAGTAGTATATAATAGGTGTGTGTACAAGGCCCCTAGCCTGCACTGTCACAGCTACCAGTTTCTCTGGTACTTAGTGTTGTAAGTGGAGCCATGTCCTCAGAGGCTGGTCATACTCTTCTTATCCATCCTACATGTGGGTAAGTCTTTGTAAACTGTACTTCTGGAAGGACTTACAGAGGTTGCACTTTGAATGTTTGTGGTAGTTGGAGTTAAGAGCATCACAATAGGACCCCCGGTCCAAATTTCTTAATACGTCAGGAAATTAATTGATAGCCACAGCTCAAACCTAGCTCTTCCAGGATCTTCCCCTTATACTTGTCCATTTCATAGGCTCATCCATCAATCCCAGTCTTTGTAACTTTCTCTTTCCACTTGAAATAATCAGCATCTGTCTAACTAAGTCTACAAGATCTCCCAGGGACTCAACCTGTAAGCTCCATTCAGTCCCCCAGAGTAGCCTCCTATTGCCTCAAAGATGTGCTAAGTTCAGCTATTTCTGCATCAGTCCAGAGCGTGTCTACCTATTTTCCTTCTCTAAAGCACTGTTTCTTTTCTTCTAGCCTCTGAAACTTTTAGTGGCACTTCCTGTGTGGCTCTGTCTCTAGCTTTTCCCTTTCTTTATTTCTTGATCAGAAATCCTCTCCTAGAGAAGGTGATACAGACAGTCCTTTTATCTGGATGTGCTCCTCACCCATACACCGAGCCAACTATGCTTCAAAAAATATTCAGAAGCAAAAAACCTACACAAAGCTCCAAAACGCAAAGCTGAAATTTGTTACATGTCAATCACTTTTCTAGATGTACAAAAACCAAGTGTAGACACTCTGCACACAGAGAGAACTCAGCACACAGAGAGCCTTAGTCCCTCTATAGCACTTGGTATTTGAGCAGTGTTTCTCTTGTGTCTTGTTCATGTGCCATGTAGTTAGACTTACTATAGTTGTGTCTGTATAGACTTTTCATCTTATCATTATTCCCCAAACAACGCAGTACAACAAATCCCTAGTATTTATATTGTATTGGGTATTATAAGTAATCTAGAGATGATTTAAAATATGCGGGAAGATGTATAGTGTTGTTTTGTAGAAAGGGTTTGAACATCTTGTGAATTTTAAAATTTGAGGATTTATTGCTTTTTTATGTATGTGAGTGCTTTTGCCTGCACGTGAGTCTGTGTGCCATGTTTGTATGGTGCCCAAAGAGGCCAGAAGAAGGTTCATATTCCCTTGGAACTGAAGTTACAGATTGTTGTTAGCCATCATATTGGTGCTGGGAATTGAACCTGGGTCCTCTGGAAGAGCAGCCCATGATCTCAATCTCTGAGCCAGCTCTCCAACCCCTATCTTACAGATTTTAGTATCTCCTGAGAAGGCTTTGGAACCAATCCCCTGCAGATCCTGAAGGATGACTACATTTAGTTTACTCTTCCTGTAAGGGGGATCAGGGGTGCTTTCCTCACTGTGGGTTTTCTTCATCACCTGATGGCGACAGACATGTAGAGTTTCTTCAGGACATATGTACACACTGCTGCATGCACGATGATGTGTCTTTGACTCCGTATTTCTGATATCACTACTCATTCTCAGCCCTACGGTACATGGTAGCATTTCATTCTGAAATCCAAGATATGTTTGCTGAGGTGACTTTATAGAATGGCTACCCGAAAGGGAAGTGTTCAGTGATGGATAGCATCCCTAGCTGTTAGGAGCTTGATGTCTACCAAGCAGGACCACCAGGTTATAAGTGCCAAGGGATACAAGAAAAGGAAAAGCAGTCCACCTGTGGCAATACTGGGAAGAACTGAGCTGTGCCCGGGAGGCACCGCTACTCACCCAGTCATATCTGTTCCCTGCCCCTTGCTCATGGAGACCCTAGGTTTTCCTTTCCGCTCCTCCCCGTCTCCAGATTCCCTAGACTCTGAGGGTGAGCTGGTCCCTGTTTTCTAGTGAATCTTCCCAGACATATGTTCTGTTTATAAGGCCCTCTGCATTCCATTTGACATTACTAATGGCTGGGAACTAATTTTTAAGCTGCTGTTTGGAGATAGTGATGAGTAAATGATTCTATTGGGGCAAACTCTTGGTTTATTGTTACTGGAAACAATAAAATCTTTTTAGATTGATTTTCATTTTTCCCCTTTTCTTGACATCATAATAAAAGCAAGTGAGTCGACTTTGCATTGTTCATTAGGGTACTTTTTTTCACAACTACCTGAGAACTCCATGATGTTGTAAAATAAATTGCATAAAAGAATACAAGGTCCCTGTAGGAATTATAAGAAGTAGTTGATTTTTGTCATCAGGCCACCAAATTTAGATATTAGGGAGTCACAGGAGCATGGTAAAATATATCCTACAGTAAGCCTGCCACCGGGGAGACATTTGACCGCTCATTCTTACCTAACATGTATGCGAAGGCTTCATTCTATACAATATGTTATGCGCAGCAATTTAAATAAAGAGCTGTCTTCATAGAATAAATAAATTACTTTAAAAATAAAAGACCATTGCTATAAAGGGAACAAACCGGAAGATCATAGCAACTCCAGTGAGAGTCAATGGTACTCATGGAGGTACAGTAGTGAAGAACGTTATTTCAGAAGAAATGGTGTATAAGATTGAAATGAGAGAGGTGAGGACATGAAAGTCCAAGACTCCTTTGAGGTGGAAGCAGCTACAGACACAAAGGTCTTCAGAAATGGTGGGCTCTGACCAGACAGAGCATGTGAGCAGTGCAAGGCATGGCAGGATGCGATCACAATTACATCTCCATGGTTAGACTGTATCAAAGACACAAGAGGAAACCTTCTCAACGCTTCCAAAAGATTCTTTTGATTCAAGGCACCTATCCTGCTTCATACCATCTATAGAGACTGTCGGGAAAGCAGTTGGAAGAATTGAGCAATGTTTTAGAAAATGGTGAGTCACATGGAAATGGATTTGAGAGAGCAATTCATGAGTTGCCCCAGGTTCTTGCTTTGGACACCTGAGATAGGTCAACCTGGGGAGGTAGGTAGTGGACGGAAACTTCAAGAGTTCAGTTTCAGACATACTAAACCTAACAAACTACATATCTAACTAATTAGAGATGCCAAGTGTTGAGATAAATATTAAATCTTGAAGGAATGTTCTTCCTTGAAGATATAAATGTGGAAGTTTTCAGCATCCAGAGAGCATTTAATGGTGAGAAGAGTGGAGGAGACCATGGAGAAAGAGAGATGGTGGCCATAGAAGTTCTTTTCTAGGCAGCTGCGGACAGAAAGGAAAGGACACTGTGTGGAGGATCTAGATTCAAGGAAATTACATAAGAATGATGTCAGAAAATGAACCAGAGTATACTGATGTATGAATGAAAACCTGTAGTCAGAGACAAACTGTGAATCCCCACAGTAGTTGGGATTTGATATAAAGAGAAAGAACAGAGCTGTGGCTTCATGGAGAAGGTAGGAGAACGTTGATTGACCTTTGTTCAGATAATTCAAGGTAGGCATATTAAAGTAATCTACCATACTTCAGTCATGCAGTTCCTGACTCGGGAAGAGCTGCTAGAGATGGGTCAAGGTCAAAGTTAGCAAAGGTCACACCACATTGTCAGGTGACTTGGTACATGTTGTACAGAAATGTGAGCTGGGCAGGTGACAAAGCCAAGAAGTCAGAACAGGAATGTTTTACAAAAACGAGTCTGAGCCCAGATTAGAGCAGCAGAACTGGAGTTTCAGTAGCCCTGAATATTGAAGTAATGCATTTAACAGAGTGGAGATGCAGATCCAAAGGGGAAATGCAGTATTAGAAAGTCTAGGGAGCCTGGGGCTGGAGAAATGGCTCCATAGTTAAGTGCAGTTGCAGCTCCTCCAGAGGACCAGTGTTTGGTTCCTGACACCTACAGCAAGTGGCTCAAGGCTTAGTGCAACTCTAGCTAGAGGGAATCTGGTGCCCCCTTCTGACTCCTGCCGGGATCTGCATGAATGTACACATATATACATCAACAAAAAATAAAAACACAAGGTTTGTAAAAAAAAAAAAAAAGAATGATGGTTTGTAAGGTGGACATGAGTGAGGTAAAAAAAAAATTTCCAGTAGCATAGCAGAATCTCTGAGGCTTCACCCTCAGGCAGAAATTCAATTGGAAACATAAACGTTGATTGACCTTTGTTCAGATAATTCAAGGTAGGCATATTAAATGTATCCCAAATACAACCTGGAACCTTCTGATTACACTTGGCTTAGACACAACATAATCTCATTCTGTTTTTCACTCTGTTCACTGACTTCCTTCCTTACCTTCCCTATACTGCCAAAAACCAGCGTCCCAATTCACCCAACCAGGCATCTGTAATCGGGTTCCCCTCTTTGCCAGCACAGAACATTCCTGGTTTGACTGTGGACACATACAGTCCCTTTCATGTCACTCATTAGGTATTGGAAAGAAGGCTCGAGTAGTTCTACAAAGCAAGGCTGAAGAAGTAAGTAAGGAGAGAACATGAAAGAGAGGCAAGGGAAGAGGTGAACAAACTATTTAGACTGCTTAGAAAGATAGCTTGCGTTTGCACATCCCTCTGACCCAATGGCTCTCTCAGTGTCTCCTACAAAGGCTGTGCTATGCTAAACCCAACCGTGCAGACTCACCATGTATCTTCATGACCTCGTTGTTTTGTTTGAAGTCAACTTAATTAAGAATAAATTTAGATGCAAAAAAAAAAAAAAACCTATGCTTCCCCGAGTTCAGACAAATGACATAGTTGATTTCTAAAACGTTTCTTCCTTCCTATTAGTTATTAGTTCCTTTTTCAACTCCTGCTCCCAGAAAGCACACACCTGGTTTCTGTACCTCTAATTTTCCCTTACCCAGAAAGCTCTTGGGGTGAACTATCACAGTGATTCTTTAAATTAGCAGACATGTTTGCATCTCACCTATGCCGTCCGTGTGGCAATCACTGGCTCATTTCTGCCGCTGACTCCCCCTGCTCTGCTAGCTGGCTGCGTCACAGCTTATCCTTCACTGGTTGATGGATGTGGGTTGCCTCCGGTTTGAGGCATTTATGAATGGAACCACTCTAACTGTAATACATAAACTTTTATGTAAACATGGCTTCTCATTTCTCTCACGTAAACAGCTAGGATATTTCCTGGATCATATGGTATTTGTTTAACTGTGTAAGAAACTGTCAAGCTACTTTCCGCAGTGACTGTATCATTTTCCAACTCAGCCAAGAGATGAAATTTTCCTTTCTCCTCATGATTTACTGCATTTGGTCTTGTTGATCTTCCGGTTCTTTTTTAATATTAGCTATTCTGGTATGTATGTAGCAGGATCCAACAGGATTTAATCACATTCATCTGTGTGACTCACGATAACAAGCTCCTAAAAATGTGTCTTCCTTGTCTGTATATATTATTTGGTGAGTTGTCTATTTGAATCATTTTCTTATTTTGTATGTATTTAGTGTGTGTATATATATATACATGTGTATGTATATATACATACATGTATATATATATATATATATATATATATATATATATATATATATGTTTGTACCTTTGCACCTACATGTGTGTGGTAGGCGTGTATGCATACGTGTTTGCATGCATGTTGGATGTCTTCCATCACACTCTACCATATTTTTGAGGCACAGATTCTCATTGAATCTAGAGCTCACAAATTTGGCAAGACTAGTTGACTAATAAATGCTAGGGATTCTCCTGTGTTGGCCTCACCCATTCTGGGATTACAGGAATTCACTGCAGTTATCTAATTATATATGATGGGTACTTGTGTCTCAGCATGTGTGTGGAAGTCTCCCTCTACTATGTGGGTTCTGGGGATCAAACTCAGGTCATCAGCCTTGTCAGAAAGAGCCTCTACCCACTAATCCATCTCACTTAGCCCAATGCTCAACTTTTTAACTGGGTGCTGGGGATCCGAACTCAGGTTCTCATGGTTTCATGATAAATACTTCATTGATTGAGCCATCTCTCCAGTCAAGCTGTACTCACTTCCAAATTCTTGTTATTGAGTGGTAAGAGTTCTTTGTATATTGACATACAATTTTCTGATCAGAAATGCACTTGTAAATACTTTCTAAAACTGTATATACTTTTATTTATTTAATATGTATGTGGGTGTATGCCCTAGTGCGTATATGTGCACTACATGCACCTAGGTGTACGTAGGCCAGAAGAGGACATTAGATCACCTGGAACTGGAGTCACAGGAAGTTGTGAGCTATCCATTGTGAATTTTTGAATGAAACCTGGTCTTCAAGAAGACCAACAAGTATTCTCACCTGCTGAGCATCTCTCTAACCCCCTCTCCTGTACAGAATGCCATTCCTAATTTTCACCATCAGCCTGGAAGGATTATAAAAACACCAATAACACATTCATTTCTATTTTCTAAAAACCAGGGACAGAGCTGCAGCTACTTCTGCACACCTGCTGTTTCTAATGTCACGGAGAGTTAGAGCATACAACATACGGGACTTGCCTTAGAAGGATGGCACAGAATCCTGATGGGGCCTACACCACTTAAAAGGATGCTATTTGGTTAGGTGGCACCAGATTACTTCACGAAGTGGAAACAGACCTTTGCCAAACACCTATGGCATGCCAAGAACTGGTTTAAGTCAGAAGTCAGCAACCACAAACTGATTGATAGTCAAACCTGACCAGGATCTAATTCTGTGCAGCTTGTGAAGTAAGGAGGTATGCATTTGCAATTAATAAGATGGCAGGGAAAATAAACCTTGAACACTGTTCAGAGACATTCAATCTCTATTGCAAAATAATTTCACTTTTCTCTAGATACGCATTTAAGAGCATTACACTCAAATGTCACTAATATTTTAATTACGTGTTGTGTTACCATTATGTTTTGGATTTTGCCAACAATGCATCTGTTTTCTCTCCTGTTCCATGAGTACCTTCCCAATACCCTCAAATTAACATCTTAATCTACAGAATCTATAGCTTTTGCTATCTGGCCCTTCACGGGAAACTTCGTCAGTCCCTGATTTATGTAGCTACTAGTTAGCATTTCTTTAGCCAGTAGAATTTGGAACAATCTATTTTGCAGAAGAAAAAAAGTTAGTCTTTCTGCAAAAGGTAAGTTCTGAATATGGATTTGGTGATAGCTGCTGAACCCTTCTGCAGTCCTACTCTCATGAGTATAAGAACAGCACAAATAGGACTCAGTGGGTTATAAATTTAAAAAAAAATAGAGAGGACACAAAGTTGGAGGGAAAGGTGAGGGGTTAGTGAGTAGGTCTTGGAAGTTAAGGAGATGAGTGAGGAATGAACATAATCAAAATATCTTGGTATATATTAGAAATTCTCAAGAACTACTAAAATGTTACAATTTTAGAAAATTTTCACTTGCAACTTAGTGGAAAATGAAAATGAACAAAAGCAATTTCTGGGAGTGGTTTAGGATACAGCGTTTTCCAGAATGTTTTTATTGGCCAATGCATGGGCTGTGCATTGAGACTAGAGAGTCATCAGAATAATGACAGAATTCTTGGGGACTTTCAAATCATCCTGGGGAAATTCTGTTCTCTTTACTCCACTTCACTAGCTTAGATACATATAAAATTTTTTAAAGCTTTTCAATAACAAGGTTTTACACTAAAACAAAGTATGTTAGGTAATGCCCAATGAAGCTGTTAAGCACGTGAGCCATGGGGCTGGAATATCTTATTTTCTATATCTGTGCATCTTATGAACTGTATGACCTTGGGCCAGGGAACTAAACAGAAGCACTTCAATTTACTGTTTTTAAAATAGGACCTATGCATAGGTATTCTAGAAAGTTCAGTGCATCAGTTTCAGCACAGTTCCTGAGATAGCTCAAATATTTTATTACCATATATTAAACAATTTAAACAAATGCTTGGGTAATCAGAAAATTTAATCTCCAGAAAATATTTCTATGGATTCCGGTTAGCCAAGAATTTTTCTGCATTAAATGGGTCTGAAGGAGCAAAATGGAGAGGAACTTGAAAGCAACAGAATCGTCTCAGTTTCTCCATTAAGAAATTTTAGAAGAGGATGTTTTCTGTGACTTCTAGCCCAGTTACACATTCCCCGACTATAAGCTGATGTTATATACTTTCTCATCACTGTGGATAAACATCTGAGTAGACTGAAGCAATTTAATGGGGGAAAACTACTTTGGGCAATAGTTTAAGAGAATAGTCAGCCCATCATGGAAGGCATGACCATGGAAATGGAAGCCTGCTTGCTCATGTCAAGGTAGACCAGGAGACAGAGAAGGAAGGATGTTTAATATGACATCTGTTTTGTCCTTTTTATTCCATTCATGTCCTCAGCCCATTGGGTGGTTTTGCCAACGTTCAGGTCCGGTCTTCTTCACCCAGTTAATCCTCTCTGGAAAGGCCCAAGTAGTCATACCGAAAGATGTGTTTTACTTACCTAATGTATTTCTCCATCCATAACACTTGTTACAGAAGATCAGTCATCACACGGGGTCTCCCAAAATTTATTTATAATTGCATTAGTAGAGTAAAATGTTCCTTGTCGGTGACCCTTTGACCTTCAGTGTCAGAAAGATGTGTTGCTTCATTCTATATTTCCCCTCTCCAATTGCAGAAACCCACACCCATTTGTCCTTTCTGCTGACATTCTAACTCATATTACCCACTTTATATAGTCTCCACCCATTTGGTTTTCAGGGCTGGTGAGGTAGTGAGGCACATACACAGACAGACGCTGTCTTACACTGTTGAATAGGAAAAGCAATTAATATGATTCTGTCAAGAGCCTTGATGATAGTCTTACCCAGACATTTTACTTCCAAAAATCCAACTCAAAGACACAGACAAAAGGAGGGGATGAATGTCTGGTACGATGCAGATTTTGTGAACTGTGAAGAACTAAGTATTCTGCATGCTGGGAATATTCTGGGGGAACACAAAGTATCTGAAACCAAGAGGCAATATGTAGGCACCTCATGTCTGAAGGTCTTTCTGTGAACGAACTTGCCAGCATGGTGGCTGCTAAAACCTGGAAGCAGGCAATGCCATCCTATCACACAGCAGGGCTGGCCAGTGCAGCTGCTTGTTTTCTGTGGAGAGTCTACTGCAGTTAGAGTCACTCTGGGGGTCTCACCTGATACCCTGTGGTGGATTCTGTGAACTTAATAGGACCCAGTGGGGTGCAGTCAGCCCTGAAGCTTTCAATTCTGGCCTTTCCCTGTCACCATGTGTCTTGAGGACCCAATACATGAGAAATTGCATTAAAAGTAAAAATTTCCATATAAACATTAGGGATTATTATCTATATCCACAGGATTCCTGAGTCCTTTAATCTTCTTAGGTTAGATTCTCAGTCACCCCAGGGTTTCCTTAATTTTTTTTGTCATAATTCAAGATAACTGAGCTTTAATAACTTTAATTTAAACAAATGAGTGACTTGAAAGCCACATTTTAAAAAGAGAAAACAGTTAAAATATAGTAGGGAACCCCAAATCAGTAACAGTAACATTCAGAGGTACTAAGAATTGGGATATATTTTTCTGTTTGTTTGTTAAACATACAAAGGAGACCTATATTGAACCCTTGCAGAATCCAGCAAGACAAGCTCACGCTACCGTTTCCTATCTGAGGGACAGAGGCTGAGCCACTTCACTAAGGTTAGGTTGGGTTGGTGTGGAAGAACTGAGATTTGAACCCACATCATTCAGCCAGGAGCCATTGTGCTCTCTCCAAACTGCTTTCAGTAAGTTTTGAGATCCTAGACCATTGATATAGGTATGTGTTTAGTGGTATAATTTATTCATTCTGTCAGTCACAGCACAGAAGTGTTGCCTGATGTCTATGTCCTCACATCTGCCTGTGGGTACTTAAAGGTATGTCTGTATGTTGGTCTCACTCTCCTCATCACATTAGTGCTCCGAGCTCTGAGACTGAGGACAGATTGTTTAGAGCTGAAGACTAGATAGGAAAGGATGTCATAGGTATTAGTTCTCTTTCTGTTGCTGTAATAAAATACGCTAACAAAAAGCAAATTATTTTGCTAACAGTTCAAGAGGTGATCCAAGAGGAAAGTGTGGCACTAAAAACGAGACTGGCTTTATAGTCAGAAAGTAGAATTATCACATCTCATCAGCACATAGGAAACAGAGAGAGGGAAGGAGGGAGTCAGAGAAATAGAGATAGATAGATGATAGATAGATAGATAGATAGATAGATAGATAGATAGATAGATAGATAGATATAGAGAGAAAGAGTAGGAACTAGGGCCAGGCTACACATATTTAAAGCTTTTAGAGCCTGTCCCCCACCCTCTGCTCCCTGACCTATTGCCTTCAGCAAGGCTCTTTCTCCTAAAGTTTCCATAATCTTCCCAAATAGTGCCACCAACTAGAAAACAAGTGTTCAAATAAATCCTATGGAGGACATTTCTCATTCAAACCACTATAGTCATTGTGTACGATACTGAGAATGTATCTACTGAAATGATGGTTCTGTAGTGCCTGGAATTTTGGACTTCATTTTGCTACCCTAAAAGAAACTGAGCAATGCCTCAGGATTCTTATATCCCATTATATTATATTCACGGGAGCCTATTTTGATGTTCTCTCTCAGTAGGCCATGTTCTGTTCTTGGCTCAGGACCTCCCTTATATCTACACACTCTGTCCACAAATTCCCTTCCTAGTCATTTTCTCAAAACCTAGGAGGATGTTAAGTTTTGGTGAAACTCACAAGTATCTTTCAGGAAATTACTACAGGAGTGTGTCATGTCTGCCATGAGGAGATCTTCAAGGCTTTTGAAACCTTGCAGCTTGAATCTCTTTCAATATGATGGAATCTTAACTTTGAAAAACTATAATCTTGGGGCAGGGAATATAGCTCAGTGGTAGACTAGGCCTAGCATACTTAAGGGCCTGAGCTTGATCCCCCCAAACTGTAAACATTTGACCTTAGCCTTCATTTATATGAGAGAATCCAGTGATTCTCCACTTTAGTTGACCTGCCTCCCTTCCCCCTGCTTCCATGGAAATGACATAATTTTTGGGTCTACCTGTAATGGCAGACATCACCCCAACAGAGAGGTCTCTTCAAGGGAATAGTGTGATAGCATTTTAATTGATAACTTGACAAGACCTGGGATCACTTAGGAGACAAGGCTCCAGATACACCTCCCAGGCATTATCCATGCTTGGTGCATGCCTGGTGCCTGTGGGGAATTATCTTGATTGGGTTGAGGGGAGGAAGACAAATCCTAAAAGTGGCAGCACCCCTCCTTGGATTGGGATCCTGGCTTGCATAAAGAGGAGGCTGTGAGCTGAGGGAAGACATCTGTTCCTCTCTTCTCATCTGTGGATACAACGTGGTCACTGGCTTCAAGCTCCTACTGTCATGATGTCTTCAAAATGATGGATGGTACCCAAGAACTGTAGAACTGACATAAACCCTTCCTTCTTTAAGTTCCTTTTGTCAGAGTCTTTTATCACAGCAATAGAAAAGCAACTAACACAACTGTGATTCACAACTGTGAATCATATTCTATAGGTTCTCTGGTGTCCCTCTTCAGAGCCTCTGACTCCATGGTGTCTTTGGCCTAGAGTACTAGTCGAAAGGTGTTGGACCACTTAAAGGTACCTGTATATCAAAGGCTCACACTAGGGAAAGGACCAAGAAGGTAAGATGTGGTTCCTGCCCTATAGCATCAACAGTCTAAGGAGGGAACAATGAAAAGTCCAACGGCAACTTAAGGTAGTAAGTTGTGAGATTGTTCTGTGTAGTACTTAACATCCTCCAGAGCATAAAGGCCTATTAAGATCTATATCTTTTTTGCCTATGCTGAATTACTAGTTACTGCTACGCCTGGAATATAGTAGACACTAAACACATGTTTATTTAAAGTAAGAATGAATGAGCCTAAAAGCCTGCACCTCAGACATAGTGATCCCATTACAATTCAGCTAACATATGTTAACACAAGTTATATGCTATATACTATATTTTGGCACTCTCATGAATATTTATCCTTCTAACAACAATTCTAAGCAAGTATTTTACGGAGGAAAAAAATTAAAACTCAGGGCTAGGGATGTAGCTCAGAGTTAAAGCACTCATTTTTCACGGGAAGCCATAGCATCAATTCCCAGCACAACAAAAGCAGGAAAAAATAAATCTCAGTGGCTAGGCAAAGGCACAACTAGGCTGCATGAAGAGGAGAGATTTGAATTCAGGTGTGTTGTTCAGTGTTCCTTTCAATATAGCTAGCTATGTCTTTCCTCCCATTTCACACATGATTTTTGCCTTTGTCTCTTTTATATTGTCTTCTTCTCTCCGTCATTTTTCTCATGAGACAACTCTTTTTGGACCTGTGAGTTTCACTCTTGGAGTTCCGGACCATCCAGAAAGGACATTGTCCTTTGGCCTCGGAGAATCTAAATGGATTTCCAAGGCCATCACTGCTTGGTAGTAAAGGCCAAACAAATAGCAGCAGAACCCAGCTCTATTGTTTTCTTACAACAAAAGTGCATTAATAAAGTTAATCAGCACTGACCTGAAAAAATTCTTAATAACCTCCTGGCATTAGGATTAAATGCAATGAAGCACAAGCAATAAAAAAACTCCATTACTGCTTCCTTGAGAGAGTTTGTCACTGATCTCTGTGATGGATGGAGAAGGAGGGGGAAGCTGACACTTCCTAGGAATCTCCATTCCACCTTTAAGCCTGGCTCAGGGAACCTGAGTCTCACCTAGTGTGCCAACTTGTAGGCAGGTGTGTAGATGAGCTGTATTTGACCGAAGTTAGGATTACATGGTGGACTATGTGGCTTCTGGTCACCTGAGAGTGGCATCAGGTTGATTTCAGCTATAATAAGTATCTGTAAAAATGGAACCAAAGACTAGAGGAGTCAACAGGCTCTCAGAAATGGCAGCCATTGCTCTGCAAGGCGAAGTTCATGGTTTCTGGGATGATACTAGACAGGGTCTAGTCCAGTTTTTATTTAGAAAAAAAAATTCTGGTTTTAGTTAGTAGGCTGATTTAGAACAAGGTATCTGATCCACCAGGGACCTGAATGATCAGAAATGAAAGAGCAAATGAAAGAGGGCTCCAGACATGGAGTTGAATAATGCTAGAAAGGAGAGGTATAGATGCCAGAGGTCCCACATGGACCTAAAGGAAACTGTCTGTGGTCTGTGGCAACAAGAGTACCCTACATTTCATCCACTAGTAAGTCAGGGTAACTGATATATGGCTCCTATTGACCCTAACTGGCTAAGATACTAGGCAAGGGTGTAAAAACATTACTGACTCCTCTGTTGATCACTGTACGGGTGAAAGTCACTGTCATTTTTTGGAAAACATTCTTTTCCCCAAAGACCATATTTTACTTTTGAATTCCTGATTTGTGTCAGGCCTTGATGGGCTAGGAGGAGGGCACATAAGTATATATAGAATTAAGCCCTTGCCATTGAATGAACTTCTATCCAGCAGGATTGTATAAGCAAACTTCTTAACAGTTCTCAAATGATGGGGTATTTGGGAAGTGTGTAGACTCCCTTGTGTCATCCTGATGTGTTCTTCAACCTGCCTGTAGCTCAGTTCTCAAGAACAGGACTAGTCCAAATCCCTAGTCTCCATTTTGTTATAAATACTCTGTCTTGCCCTAATATCTGGCTTCAGACGCCCTGTTTCTCACAGACTCAGAAAAGCATGACAGGGTAGAGGTGTCTTTTTGGCAACAATGATACTTTGAGATTTTACCTCTAACTTTATAGGAAGGTATTATGGTTTGAACATAAAAAATATTCCCACAAGCTCGTGTGTTAATCCTGGGCCCTGGGATGCTGGTCCTGTTTTGAGAAATTTTGGAAACTTTAAGGAATTTGGACACTGGAGGCTGTTCTTTAGGGATAGACCATCCTTGCCTGATTCCTTCTTGTCTCCATCGTTTTCTGATTCCTGGCTACCCACCTCATAATCTGCTCTGCTCCATCACACTGTCCCTGCCATAATGGATTGATCCCTCTGAAATAACAAACACAAACAAGAAATTCCTCCTCCTTGAAGTTGTCTGTTAGATGTTTTATCACAGCAATGTGAAGGTGACCAGTATGGAAGTTTCACTGAATAGACAGAGGTGCTAAGAATAAAAAGACATTCTCATAGAAAGTGTCTCTTTTATGTGGCACCTAAAAATACATACCTTGGTCAAAGAGATGTTCAGAAATAACATGGAAGATAGTGAGAGACAAACCCAAAGCTGGATGAAAGAAGAGATGGGGACTGTCTGAGAATCCAACTAAACCCTTAAGATAGCTTAAATCCTGACAACCATTAACTTTCTAAGTTTTCATCCTACTGCTTTGAATATGCATGCATTTGGAGGACAATATTTTGGATAGTATGAGAGAGAGAAAGAGAGAGAGAGAGATCTGAGGGCTCATGAGAAGAATGCAACATGACACACTTGCCTGCATCCTGTCCCTGTATCCACGGATGTCCTCAAGTCCCACACGCATGCTTTGCCAATAGCTCTCTCACCTCTCTTCTTATCTTCAATCCACTATTTCATCACAATTGTTACAAATTTAGACCTTGAGTAATCCCTGGTCCAGGTCCCATGAAATCTACAATCATTCTGTTTGCTGCCTTTTCCAGTGACCCCAGGCTTGCTGTCTCCTTGACAGTCCCTCATCAGAGTGAACTAATTCTACTGCACAACATTCTTCTATGGTTAACCTGGGAAATTCCTTAGTTTTTGGAGTTACTTGTTTACATGCTCATCTTTGCTCTTGGGTGATAGCTCTTGGAATCTACAGATGTTAATATTACAATATTAAGTCCAAAACATTTATGAAGTGATTATTAAATCACCTTGCATATAGCTTCTCCTTTTATATAAATATAGATACAATATACACTGTATTAAATATACATGTACATGTATGATAGGCGTTCAGTACTAGGGATTGAACCCGAGGCCCCAATTATGGTAGGCCAACATTTAATTTATTAGATCTATCTGCAGCTCTCGTCTTACTTTTTATTTTGATATAGGGTTTCACTAAATTTTCAGGCTGGCCATGAACTCACTCTGTAGCCTACCTAGGCAGCTGTTGAATTTGTGATTCCTCCTAATTCAGTCTCCTGAGTAGCTCAGAGTGTAAGCCTGAGTCACTGGAATTGGCTTCATTTAATCTTCAAAAGTAGGTAATGCTGTTAGAATAGCCAGTGTGACTTCAAAGCTGTGTTCTAGAGCCCTAAGTCACCATTGGTTCAGAACATCAAGTGAGCATGCATTGCTCCCAGCCCCATATACTGGGGCCTGGTTGATATTCATGAAACAGAAGGCAAATGAAAAAGTGAGGGAAACAAGAAAAGAGAAAACCACTCTGGAAAGATGAGTCCATGAAAAAGAGCACAGAAGGAACTTTTATAACTAGCCCTTGTGTGTTTGTTCTGTCTCATCCTTGACCTGCTGGGTGAATTTGGAGGATGTAGTCTTTAGCACATTTGCCCCAGCGGTGCTGGGGAGGTCTTCTCTCCTTCCCCAGTGCCTTTGTAGGCTGCTTGATGGTGCCTGAAATTATACCATAATAGCCTAATTCCTTTAGCTCTGGCTGCTATTCCCCCTGTTAAAATGCAAATACTCTGGGGAGAGGCAAGTTATTAAACTTTATTAGACTTTTATATCTCATGGTGAATTTATCGATCAGACCCTTCACCATAGAAATGACTGGGACAAGGAAGAAAGATGAAGGCAGTTTAAAAATCCCAGGCTCTGGGGAATGAGGTCACTTAGAAGGCCATGGGTGGGGAAGTGGGGGTTTAGGAAGAATTGATGAGGGTTTGGAAGCTCAGAAAGCAAACATTTTCCATGTGTTTGAGTGCGCAGGGCCATAAATGATAGTGCCTGTGGTTTAGATTGGTGGGAGATGGGGTCATAGGACCATTTCTCAGTCAAGACTGAGCTCTTAATTTACCTTGGTACCCTGCCTCTGCCTTGTACGAGACAACTAACTATACTGTGACCCCCTGAGCACTGTCAACAAAGCTTTTTTACACACCTATGAACCATCTGACCTCTTCCAGCAGTGTTTCTGGATCTGCATCTAGTCACCTCAGGCCTCTGGGTGAACCTGAGTAGTGTTTTCCTGTGTTTCTGCTCTCTCTGTGTGTGTGTGTGTGTGTGTGTGTGTGTGTGTGTGTGTGTGTCTTCTCCAGCTCCTTTGGCACAGAGGTGACACCTGTGCTTGATTCTCTACCCTGTCATGGACACAATCCTGAAGTCATTGTTGTCTGTCCATTGCCCAGACTGTGGTGGAAATGGATTAGGAGAGAAAGCTTGGTTTAAAGACACGTTGGGGTTTTGAGAACAATATTATTTTATGTGTTTTCAAAACACTTTGTTCTGCCTTCAGATTTATGGGATGGCCTTTATTACTTCAATAAAATATTTAAAACAAAAATAGGAGAGGAAGCCTGGGGTTGTCAGCCTCCATTTCTCTGGAGCCATCCCATAAGCAAGTACCCCTCAATCTCATCCCTGCAGAGACCCCAGGGGCCTTGACTGCCATGAGATTGAAGAGTTAGGCAAGGCTCTACTTCAGACTGCAGCTTTATTTAATAAATGGAGTTTGTGGGTCAGAGAAAGAGAGGGAAAAAATGGTTGGATTCTACCAAGGGGGGAGGGTCTATTTTATTTTTGTTCATTGATTTATTGCAGTGTGTTTGTATCTTACTGTTCTGCAATCAAAACAGCACACAAGAGCATTTTAAGTGGGATGGAATGTGATTGCTATACTTACTACTGGCAATGAGACAGCAGCTATGTGGTCAGAACTGGACTAATTAACAGGATGCCTAGGCTCTGAGACATTGATCCCACAAATGATGGAGCTTTGGAGAAATGGTGCTCTTCTCAGGACCGCAAACATTTTCAGTCATTGAATGTAAACAATGAATGTCTATCATTCATATTGTCAGGCACTATGCTTTTCTAAGTGGATGAAAGCAGCTTTTTCTCAGTCTAAGATCCAATAGAGGGCTGGAGAGATGGCTTAGTGGCTAAGAGCACTAATTACTCTTCCAGAGGTCCTGAGTTCAATTCCCAGCAGCCACATGGCGGCCCACAACCATCTATACGGGGACCAGATGCCCTCTTCTCATATGCAGGTGTACATACAGATAGAACACTCATATAAATAAAATAATAAATCTTTAAAAACAAAATACCCAACAGAAAAATCAAGGTTAGTAGGATGAAAACTTTGTCTATTTTCTAAGACAAGAATAATTGACAAGTATTTTTCTCTTCGTTTCTTAAATAGCTAATGCAATTTCCAAATGCAAAGGTCATAAGAACCTACAGTGAGTGGTGAGTGGCAAATTGTGCCATCTCCATTGACTGCCAAGGTTGTGCGCTCGAGATTCTGTGTTCCTTATAATTCACTTGATACAATCAAATACTTTTCTTACTAGTATTTTTTTTTCCTTGCTCTAAAGCAAACGGCTCTGTTGAAGGGGCTGGTCCCAAGAAGACTGTGAGAAAAATTCAGGTGGCTCCATCCAGGTTCATATTTAGACATCTTTTTCTCTCCTTCCTGCCTGGGTTTTTGTTTGTTTGTTTGTTTTTACTTTGGAAGATTTCATCTAGCATCCTTGCAGGTGCTCCTGTAGGCATCAGTCCTATGACCTCTCTCCTTGAGAAGTGTATTAGTTACTTCTCTGGCTTCTGAGATAAAACACTCTGACAAAAGCAACTTCAGAAAGAAAGTGTTTATTATAGGGGATCTAGTCTATCATGTAGAGGAAGTCCGGGTAAAGGAGCTTTGGGTAGTTAGTCATGTTACATTTGCAGAGAGTGACAATTGCTCATGCTTGGCTAGCTTGGTCCTTAAAAAAACATTTGACTTATTTATATGTGTGAGCATTTCATCTCCATGTATGTCTGTACACCACATGCTTGCGGTATCCATGAAGGTCAGAAGAAGGTATTGGATCCCCTAGAACTGGAGTTACAGATGGTTGTGAGCCACCTGGGAAGTGAACCCAGGTCCTGTAAGAGCAACATGAGCTCTTAATTACTGAGGCATCACTCCAGCCCCAGCTAGTTCCTCTTTATGCAGTCTAAGATCCAAGCCCAGAGAATGTGGCTGCCCACTTTTGGGGTGAGTGTTCTCAGCTCCATTAACCTAATCTAGATAATCTCTTTACAAACATATCCAGAGACTAATCTAATCTCAATAATTACTTGCATTATGTGCTTGGAGGGTTGTCTTCTGGGTGATTCTAGATCTTGTCAAATTGACAATCAATGTTAAGCATCATAAAAATACCCACTGGGCGATCCTGCTCATGCCAGGTTGTCATAGACTTGGTTCCCCAAAAATCACTGACAATATTGGTTTTCATCATCAATCCCCTGAGATGAAGGTCACTTATTGAGAAGTTGCTTGCCAAGTACAAGGGCCTTGTCCTTTGTTGTGTATCGACAAGATCCTCTGAGTCAAGGGTCATTGACCACGCACATTTGTAGATGAAAAATAATTGCTGTAAATGATTGAGTCTCACAAAGTCACAGTACATGGGACAGAACAGAGAGTTTCGTGCTCTCATCCTCAAGTGTGACAGCCATTGCTGAGTCAATGTTGTGTCTGACGTGTAGTTACAGAAATTTGTTCTCAGGTCAGCTCTTCATGCAAGAGGGTGGGGTATTCTAAACAAGTACATTGATGATAGACAAATGGATCATTATGTTGTCACTGTAAAGGTTTTACCTCTGGCTTCAGTATCACTTCATCTTGTTGCTTCTCTGCTCTCTAACAGATGTCTAAAGAAGAAAGTATCTCTGGACACTGGGCTCACTCAGTGATTTGGGACAGAAGTAAGTATGAAGGGAGATCCTGCTATTTAAGATTGTGCCAGATTGCAATTCTCTTGAAATTGGTTGTTCTAACAGTGCTTTCAGACTCTTGGATGCCCTTTGGCTCTGCCTCGGGCTCCCCACTTAAGAAACCACTTTATCATGCCTCCTTCTCATTGTACTTGTGCAAGAACTGGTCTCAGAGGTCTTTTTAAATTAAAAGAGTTTTAAAAGACCTGAGAAATAAGACACTGTGGGGATAGGCATCAGCACTGTAGGCTTCTGGTTCACTTTACCTGGAGAAGAAGGTCATAGCCAATTTGAGGTGGACCCAGATGATCTTTCAGAGAAGGTCAAGACCTGATGCTGCTTAGGACTTCAGATGGAAGTCACAGTATGTGTTCTGGCTAACTTTATGTCAACTTGACACAAGCTAGAGTCATTTTGGAAGAGAAAATCTCAATTGAGAAAATGTTCCCACTTGATTGGCCTTTGGGCAAGCCTGTGGTACATTTACTTGATTGACAGTTGAGGTTGAAGTGTGAGTGCCCAGCTCATTGTGGGCAGTGCCGCCCCTGGACTGTGGTCCTGGGTATTATAAGAAAGCAGGCTAGGCAAGCCATGGGAGCAACTCTTTCATGGCCTCTGCATAAGTTCTTGCCTTCAGGTTCCTTCCCTGTTTAAGTTTTTGCTCTGGCTTCCCTCAGTGTCAGATTGTGATATGGGACTGTAAGCTGAAATAAACCCTTTCCTCCCAAAGTTACTTTTGCTCATGGAATTTTATCACAGCTGTGGAAACCCTAACTAAGACTGCGTGGTGGAAGACTTCCTAAGACAGGATGCTAAGGACATGACCACCTGATATCATCTGTAATATGAACTATAATTTGGTAGCATGGACTCGGGAAGTGCCCTTAGTCTATCAACCTCAAAAAGACAAAAGGGGTTAATATTCTTCTACAATGGCTATCAACGGAGAAGAATGGAATGAAGAAGCCATGAAAATGACTGGGACTTCAGAAAGGGATTATGATGAATGGGGTTTTACCACAGTTCTTCACCCTTTGCCATGGCCTTGTGCTAGATAGAAAGCACCTTCTCACCCCTTGACTGGGGAACTTGGTCATGGGCCTTGCTTTGGTCAAAGCGATGCTGTGCGATATAATGGTAGCAGTAGATCCTGTCTTCTGCCACATCCATGAGAATACACCCTCGCAAGCTCAGTTCCAGGAGAAAGATGAGAAATGTGTAGAGCAGAGCCACCCCACTAGACCATAGCTGCACAGGAGTCTGAAAGCCCTTGAAAGAGATTAATGCTTACTGTTATTCACCATTAATAATTTTGTGAGTTTATGTGCAAATTCCTACTCATGGAGCTAGGGAATCTTATCACCGCACACTTATCCCTGCTCACAGAGATGGCCTAGATATCTTCGGTATACTAGGCCCTGTTGAGACACAGATGCATAAGGCACTTAACTCCCGTCTTCAGAGGTGTTTCCGTCTCTGTCAGTTATGTTAATTCTGTCTCCACATAACTGATAAGAAATGATTTAAGGAAGGGCTTATTCTGGCTTACAGTTTGAGGGGACATACTATGTCACAGTGTGGTGGGGAGGAGGCATGGTGATGGCAGTGTTGGGTGGGGAGCTCATCTCATTGCCCCTATACTGTACTTAGGAAATTGGGCTAAGCTATAAAACCTCAATGTCGTATGTCTTAAATCTTCTTGAAGAAAGACTCTGCCTTCTAAAGGTCCCAGAACCTTCCCAAATAGTGTCAGCATGTGGGGATCAAAGGCACGAGTCTATGGGAGACATTTCACATTCAAACCACAATATCATCAAGAAGGCTAATGAAATAAATTCCCTACTTAAACAGGGTGTCTCATCACAACTTCAGCATGGTAATTACAGAATTCAACTGACTATTAGATCTCCCCACCTTTTCTATCTTGGCATGTACATGTATGCTGACTCTATGAGCTCTCTTAAACAGCGCTATAACTAGATATTTGCTTTAGGTTCTTCTCCCCCCCCCGCCCCGTACATATATTCTATACCAAAAAACTAAAAGCAGGGAAAACTACTTTTGCCAATCGTAGCTTTCATAGCAGGTTCCACACATTTTGAAGGTGAGCTTCTAAAACATGTCCATTGCATTTCTCAGCCACAGGTGCTGGGGTAGGTCTAGTTAGTTCAAAGGTCACATTCTTTTCCATCCACATGCTAGCTGTCACTCTAGATGAGACGCAGTTTATTGTGATCACCGTGCTCAGCTTTGGAGAGAGCTGGGCTTGGCCTGGTGCTCCTTTCACCTGTTTTTTTACTGAAGACTTTGGGCATGCTGTTCTAGATTTCTCTTACATTTCTATGTCCATTTATTTAAAATAAGGATAATTCCTACCCCTGGGAGGTATTGTGAAGGTTCGAGAAATTGTATTGGGAAAGAGTAGCCTTGTAACCTGCTTGCTTTCTAGTCCCACATCATACTAAGGAGTCCTAAAATGTAGTATTTCAGGATATAACCTGTAACCATATATGAGACAATGTCGAGTTAAAACAGGGTCATTGGAACAGGCTCTAATTTGATTGATTGGTGTCCTTCTTAAAGGAGATTAGGACACACATGTGTGAACACACATACACACACACACACACACACTCACACACACACACAGGACAGAGAGAGAGAGAGGGGGGAGGGCAAGAAAGAGAGAGAGATAGAGAGAGAAACCAGTTTAAAACACAGAGAAAATGCTACCTGCATTTCAAGGAGACTGGCACTAAGTGAAACCACTGCTCACACCTTGATCTTGGGAATTTTAGCCTTCAGAATGGTGAAAGATAAATCTTTGTTGTTTTAGCCACCCAGCCTGTGGTACTTTGTTATGGCAGCCAGAGTAGATTAACACAGTGTCTGGCATAGAACCAAGAGTGATGCCTGCGACTACAGCAGCTGCCTTCCTCTCCATGCCCTCCCTCCTCTTTCCTGCTGTGGTCATTTCTCTTTCCCCCTCTCCTTTCCTCCCTCCTCTCTTCCCTCTGCCCTGCTCCTCATTTCTTTCCTTCTTACTCCCTCGTGTCACTATAACTACAGGGACTTCCAGTCTCTCAGCACGAGGCAGGAGACCTGCAGTGGGAAGACATTCTGAGGGGTATTTATGCCCATATAAAAGAGAAAAGAAACACTGGCATTTTCCCTGAGCTGACAGAAGTCACAGAAGAATAACAATCAGGTGAGTCACTGGGCTGCTCCTGGTGGTAAGCACCTCTTAGGATTATGGGGTTTAACTGAATTGGAATGGGGAGAACATAGGCTCGGAGTGGTAAATCTCTCAGTGTGCTGGAAAAATAGGAACTACTCTGTATGTGTGTGTGGGGGGGGCAGTGTTGAGGACTGAATCTGTCCTTCCTTCTATGGTTAGAAGTTGGGCTTTGGGAAAGCCTTTGGCTTAGTTCCCATTATCTGTCTCTTTACATCCAGAGACAGGGAAGGACAGGCAAAAGGGCATGCAAGAAACCCAGGAGGAGAAGCCCAGGTCCATATTCAGCTCCTCCCAGTGGGAAGTTAGAATAGTCTTTGGCAATCGACTTCCCTTCCAGAAAAGACACTTCCCTCCACCAGAAAAAAAATGAGTGTAATCAGCCTGGCTGGCTGATTTTGCGGTTTGAGATTTCCTGGATGAGAGGTTCTGTGTAAACTGGGGGCACTGTTGTTTTTGTACCTGGCTGCTGGGCCAAGAGAGAAGGGAAATGGGAAGGCAAAGCTAGAACGACTCCTTGGCAGGCAGTCTCCTGGCCTCTCAATCATGCCTGATGCTGCTGCAGAAGGCTGAGCATACAGCAGCTGCAGAAGGGGTGTGGGGCAGGCCAGGCCTGAGGTGCAGAGGGAGAAGGATGTGAGCAATAAGAGAGCTGGCGGGTCAGCTGGCTGAGCAGCCCTTTACATTCCTACTGCTCTTTCTTTGTCTTCTAGTGAGCCTTTGGACCTTCCTGTCATTTCTGGAACTCAGGCTACAGGATTGTCAGAATTCCTCTTTAGCAAGTAATAGGGGCGGGGGGGGGGGTGTCCAGGTCAGGAGAAGGGTCACTTAGCAGAAGAAGAGACAATCAAGAAGATGAGGACAACTGAAGAGGGAAGGAAAGCGTCAGAGGAAGGTGAGCAAAAGAAGCCAGCTCCTAATCAGGAGTCTGCAGAGGGCATCTCCCTGGTTCATGTTCTGCTGCCTCTCAAATCATTTCAAGCAGGAAGCAGTGGCAGATGAGCAGACAGGCTTGGGCTCTCCCACCCTAACCACAAGACCAGAACTCCTTGGTGAAGCTTTCCTGACTTTAAGGTGATCTGCAGTTCAGATGCTACTAAGAAACAAATGTTGACTCCAAGCTGAGTGGCTCTGCAAGGTGTAGAAACCAGTCCAGGCCCACGCCTTTCTTTCTTTCCTTATTTTTGAGCTTTAGATGGGAAGAATCCTATTGCTCTAAGAGGCTCCCTGGATGATGCAAGAGTCCTTCCCCATCACTTCCACCTTCTCAAAAGTCTTGAAATGTCACTGTGGGGAGTGATGTTAGAGGCTTAATATGCAGAGGAAAGAGCCATAATGTCAAGTACCTATAGCATTTAATGTGACCAGCAGAGAAAGGCTAGCATCTCCAGCCTCTGTGCTCCATTATGCATGACTGACTGGCAGCGATGTCATCTGGCACTGGAGACAGACATATGAAGGGATCTCACACATTGGCTGTTCCTGTACATAAACATACATGGGCACATAGACACCATTACAGGTAACAGTGGACCAGAGAATTGTGGCTGGGGCTTTCCAAACAAAGGTGATTCTTACAGCAGCAGCATCTCAAGGCTGTCCCTCTCTTGGGGCCATCCACTTCTCAGGACCAAGGAGGCCCATAGAATCACCTGTTAAATTCATGGCTCCAGATATTTAAAAAAAAAAAAAGCTAAGGCAGAATCAAAATTATAGTTTTACCATTCATTAGTCCCAAAGCACTCCACCTTATCATTCATGTAATAGTAATCATTCTGGTGAAACTGAGATGGACCAGGTGGCTGGTGGTTTGTGATCTCACGCATGCTTGGGCATACTTGGTCCTCAAATTGGCCATCATTGTCATCCTGTCACCGAAACAGATCTCTACCCAACTACTATTGTCTTTTCACCATAGGGCTTAGCGTCTGTTCTCTAGCAGGTCTCTCTTCTTTATAGAAATACGGAAATACTTACTTGGAAGAGGCCAGGGGATGTTGTAGGAGGTCGTGTCCCTCACCTGCGGCCTAGGAATGGCAGGAGAGAGTTGTCTGCTCTTCTGGGTTCGTTGTCTTCTGTGAAAGTCTCAGTAATCAGTTTCTGTTTATTAACCACAAGATCCATTCTATTCTTCTAAGCTCACAATCCATATTCAGGCTGGTACCACTCCTGGTGGCTAATGATGACACACGAATGTCTTCCTGGCGTGTACATAGATGACCTCAGATTCTCTTCACTTCCCCATCTCCTGGGATTTCCTAGATGGAAAAGTCACTATTTTATATGTTATTAATGACAATAGATGTTCAATGACTTCAAGGCAATGATTGCAAAAGTAAGGTCCTTAGGGAGAGTACAACTAGATATTCAGCTTTGACTCTGACCTTGAACTTGACCTCCTTGGAGTATTCCATTGATTATGGTGTGATGCTAAGGTGACATCTGTCGGAGCTAGGGGGTTGGGCTAAGGGCAGGCAAGGACTTCTCTTTAGTTATGCATGGACTCAATGCAGTCACAATCAGGTATAAACATTGATTTCTTACACCTGGTGTAAACAAGATTTTGCCAAAGGGTACAGGAAAACAAAAGGAAAATGTTCACAGAAAAGCTGGATTTTGACCATTTTGGTTTAGGAGAGACCGTCTGATGGTGAGAAGTAATACTTTCTCATTCCGCAAAAAAATTAGGGGGAAAAATTAGCCCCTGGGACTTCTCACCTTTAAATAGGCTGTTTATCTTTTTCCTGCTTCTAGTCTAGATCAAGACACCCAAAGATTACAAGCCTCCCAGGTCTAAGCTATTTCCTCACACACAGTCTACACATAAAATGTGAACAGGGGAGAGAACTCAAGCATCATTAGAGGGCCCCATGGCTCATCAGAGTCACCTGATGAGCTTGTTATAAATAGAGATTTCTGGGCACATACCCAGACATTTGAACTCATGTGCTTTGGGAGGGCACTGAGGTCATTTGTTGCTGTTATTTTTCTTTTTATTTATTCTTCGGTAATTTTACTAATACATTTATTTAAATCATATCCACCCCTGCTTCCCCCTCTAATGCCTCCCAGATCTCTCTACATCCCCCTCTTAACTTCATGTCATCTTCCTCTCCCTCCTCCTCTTGCACCGCACTGAATACAATTGGTGATGTCCATATACACATGAGCGCAGGGTGCAATCTGCTGCAGCATGGGCAACCTACCATGGGCCACACCACTGAAGAAAACTGACTTTCCCTTCCCCAGTGACCACCCTTGCCAATAGCTCCTCAGGTAGGAGTGAGACCACGTGAGTCCTTCCAACCCCCAAGATGGAACACTGCTTGGCTGACCTCATGCAGATCTCATGCAGCCACCACAGCTGCTATGAATTCATGAGTGTAATTGCCTTCCCCAGCATATCCAGAAGATACTGTTTTGCAGTAATCTTTATCAACGTCTGTCTCTTACAATATTTCTGTCTCCTTTTCCACAGTGTTCCCTGAACATGTCTGGGCATGGGTTAGCAGTGGTGCGAGTGTCCCAGTCAAGGCTGCGTATTCCTTAGTCTTTGATTCTCTACACCTTGACCGGTTATGAATTTCTGGTGATTAGTACAGAGTATGTTATTTTTAATCCCGGAGAAAATGCAATCTCTTGACATTTCAAATGAAAGAAAAATAAGGCCCTAGGTGGGACTTGCTCAGACTGTGTAAATAAATGTTAACGAGAAAACTGTTTTGCTGTTGGTCCTCCACCTATTTCAATATGGCACTGTAGCAACAATTTTTTAAAGACAGTGTTTCATTATGTAGCTCAGGCTGGCTTTGAACTAGCGGGGATCTGTCTGCCTCTTCCTCTTAAACGTTGGGATTAAAGACATGCAGGGTCACGCCTGGCCTTTAACAAGAAACCTTATTTAATGTGGGGATTTATGAATAGATGTCCAATAAAGGCAGAGTAGCTTGAAGGTAGCAATGCCCATTGCTTTGGACCGGGAAGGAGGGTGTTGTGGCATGTGCCCAACACGCAGGAGGAGGTGGACGTGAACGTTCATTTATTCCAGTGAGCTTACCTTGTTCCTCCTGTTCACCCTGTTCACCCTTATTCCTGTAGCCACTTTGAGGGTTACCATTTTCCCTTTGTTCTGCCTCATGTGTCATTTATCAGCCCCCGGCCGCCCTAGTGTGTGTCATTCTAGCTTGGTCCTGTGTCTTACTCTTCATCACCCATGGACACATGGAAGGACCCTCCTTCCTTCTGAACACAATCTTGGAGTTAAGTGTCCATCTTAACTTCTGTATAAGGCTGTTTCTTCTGCTTCGTTCCTTTCTGGGGCTTGTCACACACAACTTTTCACTCTCTCCTTGTCCTCATTTATGATCAGCACACCACGGACAAGATGAAACACTGACATGAATAATGAATCTGAGCCTTAGGCGACGCCTGGTTGAAGAACATGATGGTAGACAGAGTCGTTGTCCAAAAGATGCAGCGGTATATGTCCAAAGAATCCAAGGACTGGTAGCTTTTTAGACACAGACTCCACCCTTTAATTCTGCTGCGGTTTTTCCAAAAGGTCTAACATTTTTTCCTCTTTTCCTAGCTCCTCAACTCCCTTCACAAGCACCGCCGTCACCCCTCACTCATCTCCCCTTACTTCTTCTCCCCATGATTCTAATTGCAGATATACATGAGAATTCATGGGAGAGAAGGAAAAGAAGAAGAAAAGAAGAAGAAGGAGAAGAAGGAGAAGAAGGAGAAGAAGGAGAAGAAGGAGAAGGAGAAGGAGAAGGAGAAGGAGAAGGAGAAGGAGAAGGAGAAGGAGAAGAGAAGAAGAAGAAGAAGAAGAAGAAGAAGAAGAAGAAGAAGAAGAAGAAGAAGAAGAAGAAGAAGAAGAAGAAGAAGAAGGAGAAAAACAAACAACCAAAAACCTTCCCCTAAAGTTCCTGGCTGTATTTCATCTGAAAGTCCTTCGTTCCTTTACTGGCATGAAGATACCTTCACAGCTCCATTAATTGGATATTTTGTTTTATTTGTGTCTCTATATTGAGTTATTGGTTTCTGTTAATTTTTTTCCTGCATCTCAGCATAAGACGTTTCAACTTTATTAGTGTTTTTATTCATCTCAGACAGAGATGGAAAAGTGGCCAGGCATTTGGGAGCCCAGGGACCACACAGCTCTGAGGAGGGGAAGGTGTCCCCAGTGGGAAGGTATCCTGACATTCAGGAAGCCAGGAACCACACAGCAGTCCAGCTCTGAGGCAGGGAAGGCTTCCCTAGTAGAGGTGGAGTCTTACAACATAACAACTCAGCAGGGCTCTGCTCTGCTCTGCTCTGCTCTGAGGGGAGATAATTCCTTAGTGTTGCCCCTCTGAAGGGAAATATCCCCAGCTGAGCTTAGCTGTTCTGGCTGAACTAAGATGTTCTTCTGTGCTTCCCCTCTTCTCCATGGCTGCCTCCATTTGTGAGGAAGGCAGCTGCTGAAGCTGTGCCCCTACTGAACAGAGTGCAGAAGACTGCTCTCTCTCTCTCTCTCTCTCTCTCTCTCTCTCTATATATATATATATATATATATATATATATATATATATATATATATATAGTGTCCCTGGGGAGGGGGTGAGGGCTTGTAGGGGAGGGTTGGACCCGCCTGGCAGAGCCAGACTCCCACAAAGGGGAAATGTACTGGCTCCTCAGTGGTTCTCAATGCCATTTGGGCTCATGGTGGACACAGGGAGGGGGTAAGGGTGGTGACTGAGGCCCCAAGGTTCCCAACAAGGTAGTGAGGGAGCCAAGCAGCAGTCATAAAAGGTAGCTGGCAGCAGGAGGGGCCAGGGTGCTGGTCTGGCAAATTTGCTCCCTGGCAGAAACATAGATGGCGGTGCAATTGCAGTTGGGGTGGGGGAAGAGCACCAGGCTGTGAGGCAAAGACCCCTGGAGCACAGGGAGGGAGGAAAGAGTTGGTGGGGGCCTCCAGACTTCCTTTCCTTTAATGTAGCCTCCTGCCTTTACCACCCCAGGCGGATCCCGAGGGGACTGTGAAAGTTGGTCCTGGCCCAATGCCCCTCCCAGACACCATGCTTAATATATAGCTGATGTGCGTAAGGAGTCAAAGGTAAAGGCCAGTTGTCAGTGAGAGATGTAGCCAAGCAACCTCGGTGCTAAGCAACAGATTGGAACTCACAGAGTCTTGGTTCACTCCAAAGCCAGCCTCACAGAACTTGGCCTTGACTACAAGCTTGATTTGGTTAGAGGAACAGCTAGAAAGGGAGAGAAGAAAGAACAGAGAGGGGCTCTGGGAAAATACTGGGAAAGGAAGGGAGAGGGTAGGTAAGAGATGAGTATAAACAGAAGATGTCATTAATATATCTGTGTCATTAAGGAAAATATCTAAAGAATGACCCGAGTCTTTCTTTTTTTTATTTAGTAGAATAAATATCAACAACTATTTAAGCTTGAAAAAACTTTTTTAAACATGTTACTTGGTTGGTGAGTGCACCTTCCATGATGTCAAAATGTCCCTCCTGAAAAACCTTCAAAGATTTTATCTCCCACGGTCCAGAAGTCAGTCTCCCCTCTCTTGCTGGCTGGCTGCTACATACTGACCTGCAATATGCATCCAGGATGGAGAGTAACACTGTGGCGGAGAAGAGCAGAAGGGAGAGGAGTGCAAGTTGAAGGGGGAGCTCAGGCTGAGCCTTTTGACCTGGGGATGGGACAGATTTGGTTCAGCCTAGTGGGTAATGTAAATCACACCCTGCTTTCTAGTTTCTTCCATATTCTTAGGAGATGGATGGGTCAGGGAATGTTCACAAATCCTTTCTGAAAATGAGATGCCCTGGTGTTTAGATGATCCAGGAAAGCCTGTCTTGGGTGGCACAGATCAGAGGAAACAGGCTGACAGTACATTATAACCAGGCTGGACATGCACAGTGATAGAGATGAATGGCTCAAGGTATAGGATGCCAGGCAGCACCTGGCATATAAAATTCCATTCTTTCACTTTCCTACTTGCCAATTCACTCTGCCATATCAAGTGCTTTCTGTGTGCTCCCTTCTCTAAGCAGGTGCCCAGCCCTAGTCCTCTCCCATCCAGTGGCTGGATGGCTAGGAGCAGCTGCAGCATGGATACGGTCTAACGTGAACCTTTCTCAGTGCCTAACTCAGGCACATGGGATGGATGACTGCATAGCATCATAAAGGCCAGGAAAGGGTAGTGAAGAGCTGCCGTTTCCTTTTGCTCAGCCAATTTGTCTGTATCCATAATTGTGAGCTGTCAGAATCTCTCAGACTCACAGAAAGGTGTCTGAACCCAGAAAACACTTGGCATATGGCAAGCAAGGCACATGCTTATGAGCTGTGTGCCTCATCCCTGGTTGAGATCTATCATCACCAGCCAAGCCTCAGACTCTGCAATTTACAAATCTCAGACTTTTGTGGTTTGTCTCCTCCCTAGGGTGATTCCCAGGCCTGATTCTTCCTGGAAAGGACCAGGTGCGTTTGGTCTGGGGCTGATGAGATGTCTCTTTCGGTTTGGCTTTGAAAAGCTAGACAAGAAGAGCATTGGGGACAAGCTCATTGTGGTGTCAGATGAAGGTGTTCTGAAACAGGAGGTGTGCATGTACTCATGGGCGTGCATGTACTACAGAAACGACTCAGAGACGGGAAGGTGCCTGGGGATTTACACCCACGTAATCACTCTCAGAGAAATACACATCTAGAAAAAAGAGAACACTACTTAAAATTCACACAAACAACTCCATGAAATGCATCTTTCATCTTCAGTGGAGCCCTTATATTTCAGTTTGGAGAGTTTGTTGTTGACCTCACACTAAATGACCCCCTCTTGTGCATTGATAACTCCATCTTCCAATACAAAACTGCCTGCAATTACATGTTTTTCCTCTATCACGTGTTAAAAACCCCATTCTATAATCACCATCTGAGACTTCTACCTACAGTAGAGATGCATGTCTCTTTGCCACTGACTGATACCCTAAGCACAGAATTGGCTGGAGAGAGAGAGAGAGAGAGAGAGAGAGAGAGAGAGAGAGAGAGAGAGAGAGAGAGAGAGAGAGAGGGAGAGAGAGAGAGAGAGAGAGAGAGAGAGAGAGAGAGAGAGAGAGAGAGAGAGAGAGAGGAGAAACTCAGTAACTTAAGCTTGTTTGGGAGCTACAGCACCTTCTTGATGCCTCCCCCTCTTCAAGCAAAAGTGACATTTGGGACTATGGTTAGTTTTTGAGGGAAAGCAAGGGGCAACCTACAGCATCTAGTGCCCAGGGATGGTAGTAAGGAGGTTTCCCCATGATCATCACACACGCCATTTGACATTAATGCAATTTGGAGTTGTTTCTCTGGACTTCCTGGGAAATCTTATGACTAACCCCTAGCTACTTTTTGGTAAACCATTCTTCCATTAAATCAGCAAAATTGGTTGCTCTTGTTCTCAATTAAGATGACTGATGCAGAAATAGGCATTAGAGATGATCAAAGACAGTGACCCAGGGAGCTGGAGGGTGGCTTTGAATTTGATTTTCTGGTCTTATTAATTGTGAGGGAAGTAAACATCCAGGTTCTATTTCAGGGTAGAATTCTGGCAGTGGATTCCAATAATGCTGCCTATCAAATTATCATCTATGGTGATCTGCACTAATGTATCTATTAAAGGGGATTCAAGGAACCCAGTTACCTGGAACAATTTAAATGACAAAATGTGAATTGCTATTGAGTGAACAAGGTTCTTTACATAATGTTAAAATTAAAATAGATTTCCAACCAATTACTAAGCTTAAACTATATAACTGAAAAACAGAAACTTTCTCAGAATGTGCTAAAAGACTCCAATTTATTCCATGTTTGTGTTGAAATTGCCAAAACCATGTTCAGAATCCAATCCTCTTGATATCAGTGTCAGGTATCATAGCTTTATTGAATGGTTCAGATTAAAGTTAAGAAAGTTCTTGGAAAAGAATGACACTCCAAAATAGGTAGTGGGGTACATAGGACACTCTAAATCCCCAAGTCCCCAAACATTTTCATGCATGTGTATATCTGTACTATATATGTGTAGCACATGCTTGTGAGTGTGTGTGTGCATGTGTGTATGATACAGGCTAGAGTTCTGTGTTGGGTGTCTGCCTTTACCATTCTTCATCCTATTTTTTAGGACAGGTTTACTCATGAGCTTGGATCTCATTGATTCAGCTAGACTGGCAAGCCAGCCATCCCCAAGGATCCTCCTGTAGCCACCTCCTGTGCGTTGGGATTACAAAATATGCCTCCATGCTTGGCTTTTCACATGGGTTCTGGGAATCCAAACTTAGCTACTCATGCTTGCTTAGCAAACATTTTACTGACTGAACCGGCTTCCCAGCACCAAGCATCCTTTAATAGTCAAAATGTCCCCTCATTTCTTGTCTGATTATGATGAACCTACTGTAATTGAAGACCCAGTAATGAATGACCTATCTCTGTTTTTTAACCTGATGATACAAGCTGCTAGAATTTCTGGGACCAAATGAAACATGTAACCTGGAAAGACACATCTATGTTATATAACAAGGGAAGCAAGTTAGGTGAGCATGCACTGACTTTCCATCTCAATCAGAAACAAGTGATTGCATCAGTGGACTGACTATGCATACAGTTTAGTTTAGTTCCGTGATCTTGTAACTCACCCAGGAAAGGCACTTTCCAGGTAATCACTAGTTCCAAGAAAATACAGAGACATTGAGGAGGAGACTCAAAACCAGTTTATAGCTAGAGGTCAGAGGTCAGACGCTGGATCCTGATGCTAAAGTCTGAATACAACCCAACCTTCTTTGCTTCCATCAGACTCCCTTTGAAGGCACTTTGTAGTTCAGCATTACCCCAGCTACTTGGATACTATGGAGCTGGCATCTCTACTTGACTGTTTTCTGGTGTAGAAACATGATTTATAGGAAGCAACAGTGGATTGTGGGAAACTTGATCAGGCCGTGACTCCAATGGGACCTGCTATCCTAGATCCTGTTTCTAGACTGAAGCAAATTAACTCAAACTCTGTACCTGGTGGGATTCTGTACATCTGCCAAGTGATTTTCCTCTATTTCAACAGAAAGGAAAAACATAAATTTGAAAGTTTGAGTTCACCTAGCAGAAATAACAATATACCCTGTGCTCTTAAGGGTTATGGTCAATCTGTATCATTGATTTGGTGCATAGATAATTCACTTATTGCTCTTCCCACTGAATATCATTTTGATCTACCACATTGATTGTACCTATCTATGAGAGTGATGGAACCAAACTGCACAATGACAATTCAGGGACTTTCTATGTCAGACACGTGTGACATGTTCCTGTAATGCACAGAGATGTCATGTTCGCCCTCCCTGTCTCTAAGGGAGATACACAGTACCTGGAAGGATTTGAGAGATAGCATGTGAGTTGTTTGGGTACGTTGCTCTCATTCATACATAGAGTCAGAATTTTAGATTTCTCCTTGGTTATCAAATTTGAGTTGTAGCATTGCCACTTGGCTTTTATAACTCTGCAGATTCAAGAAGCTTAAAATGTCAAAGATATATTGATGCTTAGGAACTCCACAGGAAACCTTGAATGAAAAATATCAACTATGTATCCAAGGATCTTGGAACACTGTCATATTTTTTTTAAGCAAAGTATTTCTTCTTTTTTGGCCCACTTGTTCCCTTGCAATAATCAGCCAAGGGACAGGTAGTAACATGCCCATACTCAACCGAGTCTTGTGTAACCCATCAAATCATGCATATTATTAGTATGACTACATAGCTCCAGAAACAAAAAATGGCATATAAGACATTTTAATGAAAACATCTTTACATGTACCTCTTGCATAAAAATTCTTTTAATATTATCTTAGTATCTACTGCCGTCAGACTCTGATGTTCCACATCTATACCTATAGTCTCTCAATCACTTAATTCAAGAGAAAAAAGATGCATATATATATATATATATATGATGTATGTGTATCATACATGTGTATACATACATACATGTGTATATCAAATATCATATATGTGTGTATAATATATATATATATATATATGTGTGTGTGTGTGTATCATATATATAATGCCTTCAAAAGTTATCCAGTATAGCAATAAAGTCCTAACTGGGGATTAGTTCTGGTGGGCAATAGCCATGTGAAAAATCTCCCAAACTATCTTAACTTCATATCTAGAGGCATAGCAGAGGCCATTGCAAAGTACAAAGTATTAAAGAATCAATGATTGCTGACCTTAGTTGTAATATTCAAGTATGATTATCTCTTGAATGATAGAGTGTGTGATTGCTCAGAATCAAAAAGGTACAGTGACAGAATGCCCTACAGCTTTCTCAAAAACTCGGTGTTCCTAGACAACAGCTATAGTTTCAACAAGTGACTCATCAGCACAGACTGCCTCACCGAAAGCAACATCAAATTTGATTGTGAGTAAACCTTTCTCCAAATTCCCACTCCCCTGCTAGACTTCTATAGCTTGGAGGAAACAGAGTGGGAAATACAGTGATAGCAGGTACTATACAGAAGTAATTACCATGGCCTGGAAGGCCTTTGGCTCTACAAGCCACATTTTCTGTATGCTTCCTGGAGGCTTGTCCTAAATTGCATACTGGACCTCGTGGGGTTGTAAATAAAGGAAAAATCCGTCTCACAACTCAGTTCAATTCAACAAATATTTAAAATTAAAACCTAGTCATTTCTTCGGGGGACTTGGGACTTTGGCTGATAGGCAAAGCAATTAGTGAGCAAATGTTGTGGTGTACAATGAGGAAAAAGACAAAAACTATTGTACAATAATAACAAATAGATCTCATATCCTAGTGCTTTAATTCTTTATATATGCATAGGTGTGCACATTCACACACTCTTAATCTAGAAAGAATTAAGATGGCTCCATAAATACATATACAGAAAGATAAAATAAATGTAAAATACTCAAATGAGAAAAGTAGTAGAAAGAAAGTACCAGAACAGCACAAATAAGATGTTACAAGTGTTTAATGTACATGATATGTGCTGTATACTTAGTACACGTAGAAATAAAATTGTCTCTCTAGTATCCAGCATACTACCAAACAAGTGAAACAAGGAAAAACTGCTAAATTTTTAAAGAAAATACCCAAGTCATGAAGGCCAGGGAAGCAGGTAGTCTAACAGCAAATCTTCACCTCTTCCTATGCTCCTCCAAATCCAGACCCCAAATCCCAACCACACCTCTGGAGCAGATTACTTGCTGCAACCTCCCTAAGCCCTGACCCCCAACTCCAGTATGTCACAGAGGTCTTCCCCCTCCTACACTCCCACCCCAACTCATGACTTTATCCAAACCCCCACTCTCTGGGAACTCACAGGTCACTTTGACCAGGCAAGCAACTAGGCTAACTGTAGCTCCTTACCTCCCAATTCTTGCAAGTCCAATCCCCCAACCTCATTCCCAGCTCTGTAGCAGGATTTCTGCTGTGACCTCTCCTTGCTCTGTGCCCCCATTCTCAGGGAACTAAGGAGACCCTGGTAGAACATACTGCTTTCCTCCCTCCTGTGGACCCCCTCAGCCTCCATCCAACTAACCTATCTCCATTTCTAAGTGGTAGCTCCAAATACCTAGAAACACATTTTAGATGGAGTCCCCAATGGCCACACCCATCAGGATCCCCAAAGAATGTCCTGCCAGGCAACACTCAGCCATCAGACTCTCCTAAAAACAGAGAGGAGCCAGATGGTGGTGGCCCACGCCTATAGTCCCAGTACTGGGGAGGCAGAGGCAGGTAATCTCTGTGAGTTAGAGGCCAGAGGCCAGTCTGGTCTATAGAGTGAGTTCTAGGACAACCAGAATTACAACAGGAAATCCTGTCCAAAAAGATCAACTAAGAAAAAAAAAAGAAAAGAAAAAAAAGGAAAGAAAAAAGAAAGAAAGAAAGAAAGAAAGAAAGAAAGAAAGAAGAAGAAAAGAAAGCAACAGAGAGGAAACAAAACATCCACTCCAAAAGCAAGGACAGATCTGAGCACACAGTCAATAACAGCCAGGGTGGGATGTCTTCACTAGAGCTGAGCAACCATTCCATAGTAGGCCCTGAGTATTCTAACATGGCCAAAGCGCAAGAAAAAGACTAAAATAACCTTATGAATATGACAGAAGTCCTTAAGGAGGAAATGAATAAATACTTTTAGGGAATCTACAAAAACACAAACAAACAGTGAAAGGAAATGAATAAAGCAGCTCAAGACCTGAAAGTAAAAATAAAATCGATAAAGAAAACCCAAACTGAGGGAAATCTGGAAACGGAGAATTTAGGAGCTCAAACCTGAACCTCAGAGGTAAGTCTTACCAACAGAATAAAAGACTTGTAAGAAAGAATCTCAGGCATTGAAGACACAATAGAAGAAATGAATACCTCAGTCAAAGAAAATTTAAATCTAAAAAACTCATGGCATAAAACATCCAGGAAATCTGGAACACTGTGAAAAGAACAAATCTAAGAATAATAGGAACACAATAAAGAGGAAAAATCCAGGTCAAAGGCACAGAAAATATTTTTGACAAAATCATAGAAGAAATTTTCCTAACCTAAAGAAGAAGATGCCTATCAAGGTAAAAGAAGCATGCAGAGCACCAACTAGACTGGATGACTAAAGAAATTTCCCTAAGCACATAATGATCAAAACACTAAACATACAGAACAAAGAATATTAAAAGCTGCAAGGGAGAAAGGCCAAGCCACATATAAAGGCAAACCTATTAGAATTACAACTGACTTCTTAATGGTAACTCAAAAAGCCAAAATGCCCCGGACATATGTGCTCTAGACTTTAAGAGACCATAGATGCCGGCCTAAATTTGTACCCAGGAAAACTTTCAATCACAACAGATAGAGAAAATAAATAAGACATTGTATAATAAAATGATATTTAAGCAAAATCTAACTTCAAATACAGCCCTACAAAAGATGTTAGGAGGAAATCTCTAACCTAAAGATGTTAACTGCAGGAAAAGACAGAGAATACATAATTGCAGATAAGCAAATCAGAAGAGTGGAGAGGTGAATCACAGAAACACACAAACACCACCACCACCACCAACAACAACAAAAACAACAGAAACAGGAAAATTACAGGAATCGATAAAGATTGCTCATTGATGTATCTCAATGTTAATGGTCTCCATTCACCTATTAAAAACACAGACTAACAGAATGGATGTGAAATCAGAATCCATCCTTTGCCAAAACTCAACTATCCTACTACAACAAGCCCTGAGCACCCTGACACAGTCAAAGCACAAGAAAAAGAACTCAAAATCAACTTTATGAGCATAATAGAGGTCCTTAAAGAGGAAATGAATAAATCCCTCAAAGAAATAAATGAAAAAAACAAGCAGATAATTGGAGGAGTTGAATAAATTCATAAAGGAAATCCAGGAAAACACAAACAAAAAATTAGAAGAACTAACTAAATAAATCCCTTAAAGGAAGCCAAGAAAAAACAAACAAGTAAACAACTAAAGGAAATGAAAAAAAACTGTTTAAGGGAATTTTGGAAATGAAAACTCTGGAAAAGCAATCAGGAACTACTGAGACAAGCTACAGCAATAGAATACAAAAGATGGAAGAGAGAATCTCAGGAGTCAAAGATACTAGAGAAGAATTGGAGACATCAGTAAAAAAATGTTAAATCCAAAAATCTCCTGACACAAAACATCTAGGAAACATGGGACACTAGGAAAAGGCCAAACCTAAGAACAATAGGGTTAGAGGAGGGAGATGATTCCCAGCTCAAAGGTCCAGAAAAGATTTTCAATAAAATCATTGAAGAAAAATTTCCAAACCTAAAGAAAGAGATGCACATAAAATCACAAGAAGCTTATAGAACACCAAATAGACCAGAAAAGAAAGTCCTCTGGCCAGTTAATAATAAAACAATAAACATACTGAACAAAAAAAGAATACTAGAAGCTGCAAGAGAAAAACAAGTAACATATAAAGGCAAATCTATTAGAATTATACCCGATTTCTCAATGGAGACCCTAAAAGCCAGAAGCCTGGACAGAAGCACTACAGACTCTAAGGGAACAGATGTCAGTCCCAACTACTATACCCAGAAAAAATTTCAATAACCATAGATGGAGAAAACAAAATGTTTCATGATAAATCCAAATTCAAACAATTTTGATTTATAAATCCTGCACTACAGAAGGTACTAGAGAAAAACTCAAACCCAAGGAAGTTAACTACACTCAGGAAAACACAAGAAATAAATAATCTCACACTATCATACTCAATAGAAGGGACACACACACACACACACACACACACACACACACACACACACACCCACAACCAACAACAAAATAACAGGACCCAACAGTCATTGATAATTGATATCTCTCAACATCAATGGACTCAATTCTCCAATAAAAACACACAGAGTAACAGAATGGATGTGAAAACAGGATCCTGTCTTTTGCTGCATACAAGAAACATACCTTAACATTGAAAATAAATATTACCTCAGAGTAAAGGGCCGGAAAAAGATTTTTCCAAGCAAATAGACCTAAAAAACAAGCTAGTGTAGCAATTTTAACATCCAACATAATAGATTTCAAATCTAAATTAATACAAAGAGATGGGGAAGGACACTTCATACTCATCAAAGGAAAAATCCATCAAGATGACATTTCAATTCTTAACATCTATGCCCCTAACACAAGGGCTTCCACGTTTGTAAAAAAAAAAACATTACTAACGCTAAAAACACACATTGACCACCCGCAGTGATAGTGGGATATTTCAAAACCCCGCTCTCACCAACTGATAGGTAAACCAGACAAAAACTAAATAGAGAAACACTGAAGCTAACAGATGTTATAAACCAAATGGACCCAACAGATGTATACAAAACATTTCATTCAAACACAAAAGAATATACATTTTTCTCACCACCTCAGGAAACCTCTAAAACTGACCACATGCTAGGCCACAAGCAAGTCTCAACAGAAACAGGAAAGTTGAAATAACCCCCTGTATTCTATCAGACCACCATGGATTAAAGTTGGATTTCAACCACAACAGGAACATCAGAGATCCCTCAAACTCATGGAAACCAAGCACCTCTCTACTGAATGACTACTGGGTCAAGACAGAAATTAGAGAATAAAGATTTTCTAGAATTCAATGAGAATGAATCTACAACATAGCCAAACATATAAGACACAAAGAAAGTGTGCTAAGAGGAAAATTCACAGCACAAAGTGCCTACTCCCCCCCCCCTCACAAAAGTAGAGCGATCGCATACTAACAAATTAACAGTGCATCTGAAAGCTCTAGAACAAAAAGAAGCAAGCACACCCAAGAAGAGTAACAACAACAAGAAATAAGCTGAGGGTTGAAATCAATAAAATAGAAACAAAGAGAACAATTCAAAGAATCAATGCAACTAAGTATTGGTTCTTTGAGAAAATCAACAAGATAGAAAAACCTTTAGCCAAACTAATCAAAAGACAGAGAGAGAATATCCAAATCAACAAAATTAGAAATGAAAAAGGGGAATAAATATAGATAGAGGAAAACCTATACTTTAAAAACCTATACTTCACAAATTGGAAAATCTAAAAGAAATGGACAATTTTCTAGACAGATACCACCTACCAACATTAAATCAAGATCAGGTAGACAATTTAAATAGACCTTTAACCTCCAAGGAAATAGAAGCATTCATTAAAAATCTTTCCACCAAAAAACAAAAACAAAAACTAAAAAACAAAAAATCAAAAACCAAAACCAAACAAACAAAAAAACCCCCCAAAACAAAAACAAAAACTAAAAAACCAAAACTCAGGGCCAGATGCTTTACTGCAGAATTCTATCAGACATTCCAAGAAGAGTTAACACCAATACTCTCAAAGTATTACACACAATAGAAACAGAAGGAACACTTCCAAACTCATTTTATGAGGCCACAGTCACCCTGATACCCAAACCACACAAAGATTCACTGAAGAAAGAGAATTATAGACCAATTTCCCTCATGAACATTGATAAAAAACTACTTAATAAAATACTCGCAAACTAAATCCAAGAAAACATCAAGAAGATCATCCACTATAATCAAGGAGGCTTCATCCCAGGGATGCAGGGATGGTTCAATGGATGAAAATCAGTCAATGTAATCCACCATATAAACAAACTGAAAGAAAAAACAAAAACAAAAACACATGATTATCTTAGTAGATGTTGAAAAAGCCTTTGACAAAATCTAACACCCCTTCATGTTAAAAGTCTTGGAGAGATGCATACCTAAACATAATAAAGTCTATTTACAGAAAGCCCACAGTCAACATCAAAGTTAGAAGCTCAAAGCAATTCCACTAAAATCAGGAACAAGACAAAGTTGTTCCCTCTCCCCATACCTATTCAATATAGTACCTGAAGTCCTAGCTAGAGCAGTAAGACAACTAAAGGAAACCAAGGAAATACAAATTGGAAAGGAAGAAGTCAAAATATCCTGATTTGCAGATAATATGGTAGTATATATAAGCGAACCCAAAAATTTTACCAGGGAACTTTTTCAACTGATAAACAACTTAAGAGAAGTGGCTGGCTACAAGATCAACTCAAAAAAAAAAATCAGTAGCCCTTCTATATTTAAATGACAAATGGACTGAGAAAGAAATCAGTGAAACAATTCCCTTCACAATAGCCACAAATAACATAAAATATCTTGGAGTGACTCTAACCAAACAGGTTAAAGATCTGTATGACAAAAACTTCAACTCTTTGAAAACAGAAACTGAAGATCTCAGGAGACGGAAAGATCTCCCATACTCCGGGATTGGTAGGATCAACATAGCAAAAATGCCCATCTTACCAAATGCAATCTACAGATTCAACACCATATCTACCAAAATCCCAACAAAGTTCCTAACAGACTTTAAAAGGACAATATTCAACTTCATATGAACAAACAAAAACCCCAGGATAGCCAAAATAATCCTGAAAAATAAAAGAACTTCTAGGGTATTACTATTCCCTGATCTCAAGCTGGACTACAGAGCTATAATAATAAAAACTGCATGGTACTGGCATAAAAACAGACATGCTGATCAATGGAACCGAATCAAAGATCCAGACATAAATCCACATACTATGGACACTTGGTCTTCGATAAAAAAGCCAGAAGTATACAATGGAACAAAGAAAGCATCTTTAATAAATGATGCTGGTCTAACTGAATGTCTACATGTAGAGAAATCCAGATTGATCCATACTTATCACTCTGCACAAAATTCAAATCCAAGTGAATCGATGACCTCAACATAAAACCAGACACACTAAACATGACTGGTACTCTTGGGGGCCCACAGAGACTGAAACCATAGACACAGAACCCGTAGAATCCCCTAAAGACACCTTATAGCTGTGTAGATTGGTGTCCTTGAAAGACTCCTACAAGCTGGAATGGGGATGTCTCTGACCATTTTACCTGCTGTTGAGACTCTTTTTCTCCTGCTTGGCTGACTGGCCCAACCTTGATGTAGGGATTGGTACCTAGCCTCATTCCATCCCACTATGCCATGCAGTGATTGTGCTGTAACCCTGGGGGGACAGTTCTTTTCTGGGGAGAAGGAGGATGTTTGTGGGTTGTGATGGGGGTAGATCTGGGGGACATAGGGGAAGCTTAGGGTTTGGAGGGAGGGGAGAAGGACAGCTGAGATGTATTCTATAGATTGTATGAAAGAAGAAAAAAATTTAAAACAGATTAAAAATAACAAAATGTATTGAATAAATTAAAAAATAAAAAAGAATAGACATCATCTCAGAATGAAAGGATAGAAAAAGATATTCCAAGCAAATGGACCTAAGAAGCAAGCTTGTGAAGCCATTTTCATATCTGACAAAATCAACGTCAACCCAATGAACTTAGAGAAATTGAGCTGGTTCCTATATAAAGCCTTCATGGCTTTGTTCTAGAATCTTTGGTGTAGGATGGTACTGGACAGGCTACTAAATGAGAAATGTAAACACCAACTCAACCGCAAACTCTTTGATTTACAGTGGTGTCCCGTCTGCAAGATATGCTAGGGCAATGGTGGCACAAAGCTTGTGGGTGTAACCAACCAATACCTGATGTGATTTAAGGTCTGCTCCACAAAATGAAACTCAAACCTGACACCAGATAGACCAGGGGCCCTGGGTAAAACCAAATACCACCGTTCTTAAAAATAAAAGTAACAATAAATGACTCCTAATGATACCCAGCTATACTCCTAGATCATCAGAGAAGTTTCCTCTTCAAGCAGATGGAAACAAATACAGAGATTCACAGCCAGACAGCTTACAGAAAGTAAGCTCTGAAACACGTATCCCTAAACAAAATGTCCCCATCAAATCCCTCCCCATAGGTCTCAAGGAACCCATGGAAGAGGAAGCAGAACAAGTGTAAGAGCCACAGGGGATGAAGGACACCAAGAAAACAAGACCCTCAAAATCAACATGATCAAAGCTTATATGAACTCACAGAGACTGAGGCAGCATGCACAGGGTCCGCATTGGTCTGTACCCGGTCTTCTTCATATATATTATGGCCTTCAGGTTAGTGTTTTTATGGGGTTCCTGGCTTGTGAACAAGTGGTTCTCTGATTCTTGTTCATTCCCTTGCATTCTCTGGTTTTTTTGTGCAATTCTTATGTGTTAGTTTTTGCTTTATCTTATAATATAATATTGTATTATACTATCTTATTATCCCTTAGAAGCTTGTTTGCTTTCTAATGAAAGACAGAGAGGGAGTGGATCTGGATAGAAGGGGAGGTGGGAGGAGTTGGGAGGAGTAGAAGGAGGGGAAACACAATCAGAATATGTTATGTGAGAAAAGTATCTATTTTCAATAAAAGGGAAAAAAAGGAAAAAGAAAACACATGAGTAGGCTGGGCAAATGGAAACTAATATGTATTTAGCAACGATCCCATTTATTCCCAGCATAGCCTACTGAAAAGGTGTTGATTTCTATTTTTGAAATCAGAAACGTGGTGCTGAAAAGTTTAAAATAAACATTTTAAGCTGCTTTCAAAACTATGAAGTCTAAGCCAAGTCTCTAAGACCAAAGTCTGCTCTGCTTCCATGATCACATACTGCCTTCACATCTAGGAACGCCTAGGTCTGAGAAAGCAAGCACAAGGCATTCTCTCCTCCTTTCACCAGTGAATGTCTTCTTACAGCAAAGACCAGATTTCCTAAGAAACCACATCAACTTACCCATACACCCACTAACCATTCCACCCTCACATGGCAGTCAGGGTGAAAGCAGGGATTGTCAGCTATCCTTCTCAAAGGATGTGCCGCCATCTTGGTGGAGGGAAAGAAGATAAATACTAGAACCCAAAGCATTTCTACAGAAAATTTTAAGTAAGCCAAGTTTTTGAAAAGATAAATACTAAAGGAGTATGGTGAAGTGTATTTTTTCTCTCTTCTAAAGATGTCATGAAGAGGTTTTCTCTTCAATTGCCTCGTAATTACTAGCCTCCCTGGCAGAGAATTACCCTATATTAATTAACTTTATTTATTGCTGTTGGCAGAGTGACTGTACAGTAAATCAAGCAATTAACAACCTTCTATATTACATTCAGAAGAGAGGTAACGAGATGCCAAACAGATTAACTTCCTTTCTTTATGTTTCACCCAGTCTCCCTCTTTTCAGGGTGTTGACATTGGTGCATTTGGTCAGCATGGGTGGAGTTCTGAAGTCCCATTGAGGGGAAAGATGTGGGCGCAGCAGCTAGGATGAGCAAAGTTCTCAATGGGAGGAGATAAACTCCTTAATTTCAACACTGAGGATAAAGTACATGGTGTTCCTTGGAACAGGAAATAGGGCAGTCTTGGCTGCTGTGGTTTATTTGCTTATAACTGTTAATCCTTACATCTTAAATTAGAGGTGATGGCAGGATGATCTTCCTGTTTCTGCTGGCTCAGATTGATGACACAAACACACATTGGGCTATGAAGAAATCCTCTGTTGAATTTATTAAATTTACAATTAGTGGTCCTGATGGAGACATATGTGATTTTAAGGAGAAAGAAATTGCTCAATTTCTGGAAAGGTCTCTCTTAGATGCAAATGGTCTTTATGGCTATATTCCATCCTAATTCAGTAAGGTACCTAAGTCACCCATAAGCACCCTCAAGTTGTTGTAGGTCTGTTTAAATGTCCACAGCTTTATTCTTGGTACAACACATTAGTCCAAACCCAAGTACGTGGGTCACACAGAATCGTCCTATCAGTTCAACTTTGCATGGCTTTATCAAAGAAAAGAGCAAATCCATTCTCTGTTTCCTTTTCTGACATATATCATCAAAGTACCTTGCCATGCTGCCAAGTGTCCTGCTAAGGTGTTTTGTTTTCTCGGGGGAATGGACTCTGCTTCTAAGCACTTATTTGCATCTTATAAAAATCAGGGTGACTTTTGACCTGAAGCCAATTCATGACACTGATTCTATGAGCTGCCATCTCCTTCCTTGACCAAGCATCCATTCTTCCTGGATCCTTTGTAACTCCATGCCATACCCATGTCCAGACATTTTCAGTGTTCTAAAAGTGAAGTTACTGGGTGCTGGAATGAGGGTGGGGTGGGAGGGAAGCTACTGACTACAGGAACCCTAGTAGTTTAGAGATCACTTTTTATGCTAGGGAAGCAATCTTTGTCTTCAAAATCAATGATGCCACATTCTTGAATTTCTATCCTGGCTGAGTGGCTGTGAACTGAGTTGGCACTTCAGACATCAGCCCTATCTATCCTGTGCTTGCCTAATTCCTGGCTTCACACAGGATGGCTCTTATACTCTTGGAGCTCTAGTACCATGGGCCTATTAGTCCAAGGAGCAGCCACACAAAAGATCATACTCTAAGAAAGATGTAGATGAAGTGTCAACTTTGGCTTGAGATCTTTGTAACCTGTATAGAATAACTAAATAACATTTTAGGCCTTTAAAATCTTGTCTCAGGTGGTTGGGTATATAGCTCTGTGGGTAAACTGTGTGTATTGTACAAGTGTGGAGACCTGAGTTTGAATCGTCAGAACCCACATAAAAGACAGTGTCCATCTGAAATCCCTGAGTCCTATAAGATGGGAAGCACCATTTGAAAATATGTGTACTCAGGCTTGGACAGTTTGAACCTTAGATATTATAACTTCTTCTGTCTGCTGTTTGGCCACAGTTTTGGCAGATCTACACAACAGAAACCTCTTATTTGGTAGATTAGGAGGCCAGAATCTAAATCAGTCCTGCAGGGCTAAAACAAAGATGGCAAGACCATATTTACTTCATACCTTGTCAGTTGTGATTTTTTTCAACAATATAATGGGAAAATATATTCACATAATGGGATGTTATGTAACAATAAAGATGAACAAGTTTCCACTATATGTAATATTGTGACAATGCAATATTATGTTAATATCTCTTACCTTCTAAGAGACTGGAACTTTTGCTTGACCTTGAAGCCAGAGTTAATAATATACCATGAGGTCACTTAAGACTTAAGACTGCTATTCTAATGTGCATTCAGCTTCTTTGCTTAACCTGCCCTTAAGAGTACAGTGTAAGAACTAATCTTACTTGTCTTGGACTTCCGTGTAATCAACTTTTATAATCTAAGCTAATACAGAGAAGTAAGGTTAGAAATTGACATCAGGTACAGGGTGCTGATAGAGTCTACACCAATGTTCCATTTGACTGTATGTTGGGGATTCTGAGACACATCGGGTCCAAGAGTGTTTCTATCCTCCTTGATTAAGAACCCAGTGGAGCCGGGCAGTGGTGGCACATGCCTTTAATCTCAGCAAAGGCAGAGACAGGCATATCTCTGTGAGTTCAAGGCCAGCCTGGTCTGCAGAGTGAGTTACAGGACAGCCAGAATTACAAAAGAAAAACCCTGTCTCAAAAAACAAAAACAAAATCAAACAAAAAGATAAAAAAAGAAAAGACCCTAGTAGAAACTGCTCATCTAGTAGCCAATTCTCTAATTAAGGTACAATTGAGTTTCTTCCAAAATATATTCTCTCAGGACATTCCTAACAAATACAACACTAAAATCCATCATCAACGTTTTCCTATAACATTAAAAGTAGTTAAATGCAAAGAAAAAATAATGTATATGTGTATGTACATGATAATAAAATATATAATATATAATTTGCACATTTATACAAATACAATATACACAGATATAGCATATAATATTGTATGTGCACACATACATAGCATAAACTATATGTACATGCATAGGTAACATATAATATGTGCACATCATATAATATTTGCACACCAACATGTATAATGTATTATATTTGAATGCACACATATATAACATCACTTTTGGTTTCTTGAATTCCATAGTGTTTAAAACTGCATAATTTTCACTCTTCTGATTTTAATAGAAAAATGGCTCTACTCCTACATTTTTGTTTTTTTCTTTCCAGTCAGTATCTTGCTGTGTAGCCTAGGTTGGCCTCAAACAGAAGATCTTTATTTGGGGGGATTACAGATATTTGCCATCATGCCCAATTCCTGTAGTTGAATGGTTTAGTTAATATATTTTCATAGTTTCAAAACTAAAGAATATAAGCCTTTAAACCCAAGAATTTGAATGTATTTTGATTATATTCCATGAGTTTGTTAAAAGTTTTTCAAATCAACGATACGTGACTACCAATTTTTAAAAATTGAATTCATTTGCAGGAATTATATATCACTGTTTTTGAAGAATGCTATGTGTAGCAATTGCTTGATATTTTTGCTTATTGGGTTACAAAATTTTATAATAATTAATAAGCTCTGAAGAAAGATGTTTTATATAGTTTGATGTTAATATATTAAAATTCCAGTTTTTCTACTTAATATCATTTTTGTCTAAAACTTACCTTTATTTTAATATTAAAATGGTGACTCTTCCTGTTTTAAAATATTAATTTGGTATATTGTTAGATTTCCTCTGAGTTTTCTTGATTGTTTATGCCTTGCTGAATTTTGTCTTAGCTGTCTGTATAACATTCAGTATACCTTGCTTTCAGGTTAGTCTATAAATAGTCTGACTCAATTAAGATTACACATCTTGCTTTTAATCCCAGAGTTAAGCGTTCAGTCTTAACTCATCCCTCCATACTTGCTGGTTCCTGTCTTTCTTGTAAGACTTTCATTATATGAATATATATTCATATTTATATTGATATGGAAAGTCAGGAACCAAGGTGTTCATCCTGTATTAGATGGGAGGTCTTACAGGTGCTTCAAACACTTTTCCAGAGCAATGTAAAGTAAGTGACTAAAACACCTATGGCAACTTGATGAATCTATTCAGGTTCTTTAACACAGCTACTATTTCTGAAACTCTATAATCCAATATTACAGTTTGGGGTTTCTCAAAATTTTTTCCAATCCTATACTCTTGAGTTATCAAAACAACAGAGAAAGAGGTGTTCACTGGTTCTATTCTTTCCCTGTTACCTTTGCAGTCTTTGCTAATGCAGTAATGAAACCATAGCACCATTATCACCTCCAATTTTAAATACATGCAGTTCTCTCAAACAAGGTTTATGATCTTAAGACTCATTTCTGTTTTAATAGTTAGAGGACTTATTCTTCCTTCCATCCCATAGTTGTTCCCTTCATTGGTTCTACATTTTTTTCAGCATAGTATTTATTCTCAAGTAACATTTTTAAAAGTACATACGGGCATTAGTGTTTTCTAGACACATATATTTGCCAAGAAAACCTGAACGCTATAATTCATTTTAATACATTTCCTTGACATTCTTCAAGTTTTCTCTGTTACCTTTTGACTTTGTTGTTATTTTAAAAGGAATTCTGAGGCCAGTAAGATTATTCTTCTCATGACTGCATGAATTAAAGCTCTTGGCTATCAGAAATAAAGGGCAATTCTGATAAACTTAAGAAAACAAGATTGACTGAAAGGATTATGTTACAGAATTGAAAGAAGAATTGAAATCCAGGCTTTGAGAAGGTCAGAAACTAAGATAATTAAAGCTGCTTCTTCAATCCTTTCTAGAGCAAAACTATTATAGTGGTTTACATCGAAGACTTTCTAGCAATACACCATTTTATTTTTCCAGCATCCTTTCCTGGGAGATAATGTCCGAGTGGTCCCCACCACAGCATCAAACAGCATTGGCCTTCATTGTTCAACTCTGACAGGCTTTGGATCACTAAGGTACACTAGAGAACCCTCAGAAGTAAACAAACATCAAGAGCTGGAGTACCAAATCCTTCAAAAATTAGAGAGTTTTATATTATGTATTTTGATAATATTCATCCCCCATTTTCCCTCCTAACCCTTCCTAGATCTACCCTCATACCCTTTGCCATAACTTTCTGTTCTTTAGAAAAACAAAATAATCCATTGACTCCAGTTTGTGTTCTTCATTTACTCCTGGGTGTGGGATGTCCATATTCAACCTAATAGGAGCGACACTGTTGAAGAAAACTGACTCTTTTTCCCTGAGAGGCCATTATTTCCATAGCTCTTCAGTTAGGGATGGAAGCTTGTAAACTCCTTCCTTCTCTATATTATGGTGCTGACTGAATTGTTTATTCAAGTCTTGTTCAAGTAACCATAGCTGCTATGCATGCTGTAATCATTTCCTGTGCAGAGAACATTGCTTCACTCTAGTCCTTGAAGTGAAGGGCTTTCTACAATCTTTCTGTCTGCCTCTTCAATGATGGCTCTTGAGCCTTGGGAGGGGGAATATGATATAGATGTCCCAATTGTGGTGGAGCACTCCACTGACATTTATTCTCTTCACTTTGATCAGTATGAGCTTCTGCAGTAACCTTTGTCTACTGCACAAAGAAACTTCTCTGATGAGATCTGAGAGTTACACCTAATCTATGGGGAGGGATACGAGTTTTAGTGAGTAGTTTGATACTATGTTCATTTAGCAAGATAATAGTAGTGTACTCACTCCTAGGACCGAGGAGTTCACCAAATCTTGGCAAGATTTACAGAACCAAACATGTGTTTCCTCCTGTGGAGCAGAGTTTAAATCCAAGAAAAAAGCTGTTGGTTGCTCTCATAATGTTTGTGCCACTATTGCACTCATGGATGTGTATTAGAATACTAGGCATTATTGTAGTTCACAGTTTTCACAGTTGGATAAGACTGCTGACTTTTCCTCCAGCAGCTCCCATAGCACCATACAGTACTATGAAATCTAGCCATGATGGAAATATTTCTGGTGATTATCAACTTGACTTTCCATGTCCTGTGATTAATGAGTATAGTGTCTTCAGCAATGGGGTATTACCCTAGTGGGAAACCAATCAATAACAATGGCAATAACCTGTTTTTGTTTGAGGGTCTCCCAGACTCCTCTGATCAATAACCTGAGTGGTATTATCCCACATGTGGTGTTAGACTTTGTATTTGGCAACCAGTGGTTAATGAAATGAGCACAGTATCTTCTACAGGTTAACTCCAGTTAAGCTCTATTAATAAATATGTAGAGAATATATGCCTTTATATTATACACACTTCAGGAAGGGGAGAATTCCTAGCCCACCATGCTCTACTTATGCAAAATCATTAATTTTATTTCAATTTAATTTTATCTAAAGATTTCATTTGAACAAATAACTCTTCTGACTCCCTCATCTACTCTAGTCTCTCATCTCTCTACCCACTTAAACCCTCTCCTTATTATTCCCCTTTTCTCCTTTGAATCCCCAAGTTTCACTATCCCTCTTAAGGTCTTTCTCCCCTAATCAACGATCTGTCTCTAGTTTCCTGTATTCTACAGGCATCCCCGGTTAAACTCACAGAGCTAAAGACTCAATGCATGCACAATTGGTGGGAATACAAATGTGCACAGCTACATATCAGTGTGACAGTTCTTCAGAAAACTAGAAACACATCTACCATCATCTAACCCAACTATACCATTCCTGGCCATGTATCCAAAGGACTCTATTTACTCCTACAGATCAGCTCTTCATCTTAATACACATACCTCAGTCATACCTTCAAAATCCTTTTGCCCAAATATAGTAACATATTCACAGATGCTAGCATGTGAATGTTGGGTAAAGAGGGTATTATTCAGCATGTAACAGTATTTTTCTAATTTCAGTAGTTTTCCACAAATGACCAATTTATAGTCTATAATTATATCAGTTACTTTTGCATTGCTGTGAGCAAAATACTTGACAGAAATAACTTAAGGGAGGAAAGATCTGTTTTGGCTCAATCCATCACAGAGGGGAAGACATGCCAATATTCATGATGGAGACTCCTTACATCAGAGCTCACTAGGAAGTATAGAGAGTTCCAAAATCAGGGTTAGGCTGTAACTTTCAAACAGTTGCCAACTTCCTGCTGGTATCTATTTCTTAAAGGCTCCATACCTTCCCAAAATCCTGCTTCCTACTGCAGGAGAAAACATGAACCTGTAAAAAACCTTTCTAATTCAAACCCTATCAAAGATCCAATCCAGTATTTCATAATGCCCCCAGTCACAACCCGAATTCATGGATTTCTCTAGTGCAGAGCAATTTCTCAGTTTCAAGGATGCATAGTTTTCTCTCCTTTCCTTTTGCTGTCCTTTTTTTCCCCCCAAATACCATATCTTCTTTCAATGCATCCTGCCATATCTTGCTCCAATTAGGTTCTTCTACCTCTATTCCCCCCTTGTATTCTTTATTATTTGTGTCTACTCTTTCAGAAGCCAATTCTACTATGTCTATATGTCAGACATTCTATATGTCAGACAGTTTCCTGAAGTTCCCTTTTTCATCCTGCAGTAGCTGTTGTGGGAGCAATGCTCTTCCTCTGAGTCATCTGAGATTCTTCTGACTTTGTTCTCAGTGAAACGTTCAGATATGCTGCAAACTAGCTGTACTAGGTGTCTGTCAACACACGCATACTCTTCCCAATATATGTCCTCAGTACTGGTGGAAGAATCAGTCTCTTAATTCAAGTGGTGGAAGGCATGGGTCTCTGAATTCTATAAGGAGGCTGAAAGAGGAGAAATTGTTGCCTGTCTGATGCCAGATGGTCTTTGTGAGATGAAATCTGAGTACATATTTACTGCCATTTTCCTTTTTACTATACGGTTGCAGAAAGTCCCTAAATTTCTGTGAGTAGATTTATTCTAAGAATCTGTATTTATTGGTGGGGTAATCTTTTCCTTGGTCTAAGGCTTGGGGTAGGCAAACAGGCCTCTGACTCAGGGATAAAGGTCCAAATATAAAAGTCATACAGTGTAGAGAAGGTGTTTGGAGCTGGAGAACTAGCTAATATTAAGTAGGGAGAGAATTAAAGTTTAAGAGTAAGCTCTAGATACTTCATGTGTTTATAGCTCTATCAGCCTATGGAAAGTCCAGACCTGAAAGTAATGCACTGCATGTGAGAAAATCCTCATTTTTTAGGCACTGTAGACCAGGCTGACCTCGAACTCACAGAGATCTGCCTGCTTCTGCCTCTCAGGTGCTGAGATTAAAGGAGTGAACCACTACCAGCCAGCATTTTTTTCTTTTATGGATAATGCTCTTTTCATGTAACAGTGAAAATAATACCCAAATCAAGATCACAAAGATTTTTCTCTTACATTTTCTTCCAGAAGTTGCATGGTTTTGGATTTTAGATGTAGGTCATATGTGAGTCCATTGTGTTGCTATTACAGAATGTCACAGACTGGAAAAATTAAAAAGAACAGAGCTCTGCTTTTTTTCCATTGTATTGACTTTCTCATTCATTTTGCCAATGATTTCCTCTATGCTGCTGACTTTCCTCACCAGGTCTCAGGTTGAATTCATCTGTTTTCTCTTTTGCATTTTATTTGAGGACATGGCTTATTTCTACAATTCAATTGTTATTGATATCTTCATCCAATAATTTACCTATTTCAAAAGCATTTCATTTAGGAGTCTGGAAGTTAAAATCTCCTGGAGAAGTCATGTTGCCTTTCATGTTTCTCTGAGTTGTGATTTGCGCATCTGTTAGCTTTAATATCATATCTGGCTTCATTGGGAAGCTTTGCTATGAAGCAGTGACTCTTGAGGGAAGTGTGGGAATAGTAAAGAAATGAGATAAAGGGCAAGAAAAGTAGAGGAAGAACAAAGTCAAATAGGTAAAAGAAAAAAATAATAATAGAGTTGTAGAAGAATGCTATAGAAGATAAAAGAGCAACAAACTGCAGGGCAGTGGTAGTACACACCTTTAATCCCAGCCTGGTCTACAGAGTGAGTTCCAGGACAGCCAGAGTCACAACAGAGAAACCCTGTCTGGGGAGCAAAAAGAGCAACAAACTTTAAAAAAAAACAAAACAGATACATGCGAGTCAAGAACAAAATGTAAAAAATATGAGATTTTTAAATAAAATGCATTTGAAATACTACAGTAGAAAGAAAAACAAGGAAATTCAGCAAAAACAAAAGAAGGAAAACATGAAAGGGAAGAGACCAGGTTCTCCAGTAATGAAAAAAAAGTACAAACAAAGTTAGATGAATATATGCAATAGAATTTAAAACATAGTATATAAAAACACGATAAAGTAAAAATACTGCCGAAGATGTAGTGAAAAGACAGAAGTGATAGACAACAGGCAAAAAGACAAAAGAGCCAGTGGAGTCTTTGGGTGGCTTCGTTCTGGATCCTGGTACATTGGAATGTGCCTGTCATATGCATGGTGTGTTGGGTGGTTGAATTTGAGAACTCTCATCTTGCCCATGCTCTATGCTGCTGTTGAACCTGGATTGGATGGTGGAAAGAGTCTGATGCTCAGGAAAGCCATGCTCACTTTTCAGCGTCTCCTCTTTCCTGTCTTGGTTTGGGCTTGATCAGTGTGTTAGGGCAACAGCCTATCACCCAGGCATAAAGCATACATAGAAAAAAGATATTTCTACTGGAATTGCCCTGAAAGCAGTGAGCTTCCTACTACTGATAATAGCATCTATTCATGAACTGTGAAAGCAGCATGTTGACATTGTTCTCTAGTCTTAAAAAATTCCAGGGACACAGATTTTTGTTTCTATTATGCACAAGTATAACAATCACTTAGAATCAGTTTTTCTTTTTTTTCCCCTATAAGGTATTGATTCCTCTCTTAGGCCCACAAGGTAACAAAACAAGAAGAAAGCCTGGTGTTTCTGCGTTCATTCTGTGTGTCCCCTTTATTTTGGGTCAGAATCCTAATTGTCTCTTCATAGGCCACATTAATCACTCAAGGAGTGTCTGCCTACCTAACCTACTTCGTCCCACTTCAGACTGAAAGCGCAGCGATACCTAAGTCTCAAAAACGAAACTACCTGGTATTCAAGAATAACAGATCCTGGATGGACAGACAAACCTTCAGAGAAGCGTAATTATCCATAATGGCAAGGCTGCTCCATGGAGCAGAAGACCTTGCGGGATCCAGATCGTTCCCCTCAAGTGATGACAGCATCAACAACTTCTCAGACCGTGTTGAGGACTAAGAATTAAGACACTCACCGACTAAGGCAGCTTAATCATACATTCCACTGCCTCCTTCCCGGCTCTTTCTCCGCTTAAACCTAAAGTCCGTATCAGCCCTGTAAAGATGAACTTGGAGTCGCTGGACCTCCTTAATTGGTCCTCTTCTCAATCCGTTCATTTAATCTCTTCGCCCTGCTTTTCAGCATTTCTTGCCTCTGTAACGGGCAAATTGGCACAAGTGACAGAGCTTAATTGGTTGAGGCTGGCAAAGCCAAGGCTTTTGCCCTAAAACATGGATTATACAAAGGAGAGACTCTGGGGGTGGGGGGGAGGAAGGTAGTTCCGAGCGAGCTCTGTAGCACTCCCTTAGTGCAGTAGTCAGGATGCGGGTCTCACATTCCTGATCTCTGACATACATCTGATGGCTCCATAAGTATTTATCCGCCACTCATTCTGTATAGGAACTATATTAATATGATAGGGTAATAAAAGGCAGAGGGAAAGTCAGATGCAAGGAAAATGTAGAACGGCACCTCCAATCCAATCAACTTGACATTTGCACAGAGTCTCACCTTTCCGAATCTATTCCCTAAGCAAGCTGCCGTTACGGATATAAAGAATTGCATACTAAGGACTGACCCTCAAAAGCTCATGATAAAATTAGAGGCAAGACTAACATATCAAATAGTAATATTCTATTATAAAAATTTAAAAACTACGCTATCACATGGGATGTCCCAGAGAAGTTCATGGTTGTCAACTGGATTCTGCAGAAAATTAATTTCGTGAGGCTAAATGTCAATGTGTCTAGAGTGATCAGAGGAAACTCAGCAGGGAACATAAATCTGGAGCTTATGGGAAGTCTCAGAATCCCATCCTCAGAGGAGGATGACAATTTCAAAACCTCCCAAGTCTTCCTTGGGAGCATCCTCCTCTCTAGATAAAGAGCTGTTGGGGAAGGGATGGCATTTTCCCTCATGTTTGCCAGGACATGCTCGAGTTTAAAATAAGAGTCTCCAAGATGGTCTGTGGGTGATGTGAACAGCAACGTAAGCGGCCCTGTTATTATTAGGTACAGATCGTTTTAGGTTAGTGGATATGACTGTTTTCTAAAAATGCAAAGGCTGACTCACTCTATTGGCCGCTAGTTTCAAGTGGCTGCCCTTCACCAATAAAGTCTAGCAATTCTCTAATTATGCCAAGGATCCTTTCCTCCTTACAGCTGACTTGTAAGCCAAAAAAGCTGTCTTTTTGTCTTTGAATAGGCCAAGTGTCTGTGTGAAGCTGTCTTTTTGTCTTTGAATAGGCCAAGTGTCTGTGTGATTTGCTTCCAGGATAAGCTAAGGTAAGTCAAGATCGAAGCTATCTGTCTACTGATAATAAATAAATGGAGCTCCTTCCACAAGGCCACAATTATATGTGTCCTTCTCCTAATATCGTCTAGGTGCTGAGATGCTTTTCCAAAATAAAAAAATCTCCTTTGCCAATCAGATTGCACGATGACTGGAATTACACCACCATTGACTCATTTCTTTCATTTTCTCTCTCCCTGGGTTCTTTGATGTGCAAACAAGTAATTTCATGCTGAGAGGCTGGCTAGTGAGAAGTCAGGCCTGCACAGAGTGGTTGATTTGGGGAGGGAAAGTAGAAGGCACCATGAAAGCAATATGCTATAGCTTGAGGAGACATCGATTCTCTTAGATTATACCTATTTGTGAAACATCATATCAAGTCAGCCTAAGAAGAGAAAACGCCAGCGTCCAGGACAGCTTGCAATCCTGAGTCCTCCTAGGCCCTCCAAAGTGGATGGATTATATCTCTTACCCCAGGAAAGCAGCAGAGAGTGGAGGCTGGGATTCTCCAGCAACTCCTCTCTCTGAGCACCAGCAAGTTCAGGTGAGGCACTCATTATTACTGTAGCCTCAGCCAGAACTCAACCAGACTTCAACCCAGTCAGACCTGATGAACATCTTTGGGATGCTGAGTATAAACAGTCAGGAGTGAGAGAGGAACTGACTCTGTACTGAGCCCCAAGCAATGACAGAAGAGAGAGAATTTGATCAGTTGCCTTTCCAAAAAGTGACAGATTGCTGCAGAGGCTTCTTTCTGCACTGAACTGACCAGATGTTCTAAGATTATATCAACAGTGCTGCCGTCATCAGGAGAAGAGTCCAAAGATAGGTTGTTGGAATAATTGACAATATGAGTGTATTAAAACAAAGAGTTCATTGGGAATATCACTTCTGGGGTCCAATTTGTAAGCTTAGTTCTCAATAGCTAAGCTTTTGAGGACATGGTTAGAGAAGTGATTGATCACTCAGAGAGGCACAAGGTTTACTCGAATCCATCCTTCAGGTGCCCTGTGCTGGGAGTTCAGGGAAACCTCTTGAACTTTCAATGTGTGTGTACCAAGCTAATACAGTGAACTGGTAGATAGGCTTCCTTCTATAGTGCACCCCTCAGTCACCCTCCTTTCTTCCAAACTTGCTTCTGCTTGATGGCTTGGGTCTTCATGAGTAGCCCCATCACTTGAGGCTGAGATCATCTAGAGCAGGTAGGCAGAAGCAAAGGGGAAGATGTATTTGTTCCCCGGCTCCTTCTCTGTGGGACTTCAATGCTTAGTCAGAATTCTCAGGGCCTGTCAGAGACAGCATTTTCAAGTTCCAAGCTCTTCATCCTGAATCTGTTTAAGGCTATCAGAGCTCTGATGTTCCTGCCTTTGAACAGCTGAACATCTGCAGAGATTTGTCTAAATCCTGCCCACATCTTTGTAAATAGTTCTTACCTGTGGTTCTCCTTGTCTATTACTAAGAGCCATCTCTTTCTTAGCTTACAGTGTAGATAGAAGCACCATAGACCTATTCTCCAGCCCAATCCTGAACTTTTCCTGCCTATTGAACACAGCCTTGCCCAAGGGGTGACTGTCAAGGACAAAAGACCCAGGAAAAAAATCTTATCTGCTTCTTAACTGTTCATTGTGCTGCCTTCCAGTAATTTCTGAAGTACTTTCCTCACCTATAACCTCTAATTATTACCCGTCTACCCTCCAGAGCTCTAACTAGGGTAGCTGAATGTAGTGACAGATGATCTAAGGTTAGCAGTTGGGAAGCTGTAGAAACAGAAATTAAATCCCAAACCTCTGACTCCATGTTCAGGGTCCTTTGTACTATAATGTGTCTCTGGATAGCACTGCCATCACACAAGTGACAGTCGCCACTGTGGTGGGACTCGAGGGAGTTGGCAGTCTCTGTGCTACATTGGTTCATGAGAGGCGTGATGAAGAAATCAAAGACCGTCTTGCTCTTCTGAAAATTTAGTGTTTTTTTAGTTTTCCTCAACCAGATGACCAGGATAGAGCAGAACATTTGAAAATGGCAAATAACATGAACCAAGCAGGCAGGAACAGGAGTCATCTCTGCAAGAGAATAACTCTCAAAAGCACCCTATGAGTTGTTGATGGTTATTTCCATTATATGGATATAGATATGGAGGTCAACAATAGCTCAAGGAATTTAGAAAGTCAAAATCCAAATTTGTCTAGTTTCGAAGTGTGCACTATTGGTCCTCAGCCTTTGGCTTTCTCTACTATGGAAAGATACAACTTGACTTAGGAAAACATTTCTTATTTTTCTTTTTATTGCACAGTCTTCGAAAAATACCCAGGCAATCACAAAAGGACTATTTCCAAGCTGTACATGGTACCTAGTTGTGACTTTCTATCTAAATTAAGCCAGCTTTCCCACAGAAGCTCCTGGGCAGTTTGGAAAGAAGGACAGGTGCCATCTTTGGTTGGCTTGTATTTAGCAAATTCTGGGCCCCTCACACTGAAAAATACCTCTGTTACCACTCACGCTTGGGTTTCTGCACACGTGCGGCATTTTCTGCTGATTAATAATTGAAAAGAGATGGATGGTAAACCTCCTCTAGAGATAATCACCTAATTCCTAAAGGGGTGGGGGGGGGAGATTACCTGGGGCTTCATAAATATTGAACAAGATCTTTTCATCACTGTAAAGCTCTGCAGCCTTTGACCACATCTCAGGAAGGTGGTCTTGGTTTCCTTTAACCCGGTGGCTTAATAGCCTATGGCACTTGGAGTCACAGACTCCACCGCTCACCAATCAGCAGAGCAGAGTGGGGCAAACTGTGAGCCCCGCCTTGGAAATGCTTTCACCGGAGGTTGGTGCCTGTGCGGCACTTCTGTGCCCCTGTTCTTTTCTCTTCAGAGTGAAGAGTGTGAAGAAGAGCTTAGCAAATTCTCTCTGTTTAGTTTCTGTTTTCACAGCTGGGGTCACTTACTCCTGTTTACAATAGTGTTTGGACCCAGAGCCTGCAATAAATGAGTCGGAGCAGCTAACTTTTTAAGGTAAATAATTTAGCTCAATAAATAAGTGAAAGTCTACAGTGTCTTCAGCAATTCTGGCAGCTCATTCATCTCCGGTCCCCTCATGCTGCCAGGACTTCCCTGGGCTGATGGCCTTTTCCTGTCCTGTCACAACAAACAGCATTTTGTAAGAGAGAGACATTTCAAGTGCTTCTTCCAAGCCTTTGCAATCACTCAGAGGAGTCATTGAAACAAGCAGCCAATTTTCAGGATAGCCAGGAGTGCAGCAGGCAGGCAAGGGAGGCTGGGCCACCTCCAGCCCCTCCTCTGACAGGTGCCCTGGGAGAAGATGAGAGAAGAGGCAAGAAACAGGCAGTTAAGGAAGCACGAGGAGGTCTGGAGACAAAGCATGAATTCCTAGGAGAAATAAGGAGAGCTATAGGTGAGCATGTGTGTTAGCCAGGGTTTCCACTGTGATAAACCAATGTGAATGTGATGAATGTCAATTCTACCCCCCCCAACCCCTACCCCACACACATGCCACAAAGATACATTAGAGGAATTGGCCCTCATGATTATGGGTGATGAGTTCTATGACATCTACAAGGCGATCTTACCATAAGAAGGTGTAGCTTAATTCAAGGTCAAAGGCCTGAGAACTTGAAGAATCTTTCCTGGAGTTCAAAGGGCAGAGAGCTTTTGATGCCCAAGTGCATGATGGGTATTGGAGAGGGGGGGATGTTTCAGCTCCAGTAGGAAAAGTAACTATTTTTTTCTCTTTTTCTTGTTCTATCCAGCCTACTGGTTGATTGGACGGCACACATTATACTGAGATCTAGTTCGTTCTGACACCTGACTAACGAGCCAGTGTCCCCCAGAAATACCTACACAAATGCACCCAGAATTGGTGTTTGATCAGTCTTCTAGGTTTTTTTTAAAGCCGTCAAGTTGGCAACTAAAATTAACTATTTCATCTTTCATAACAACCTGGAAAAGTAGAGGAGAAAGGGAAGGTAATAAGACAATGTGGAAATTAGCATCACAGTGGGACACAGACACAAACTGAACTCCAGTGCTGACCCATTGAGGCTAGTGGATTCCTTTTCTGAATGCCTTTCTCTTCTCTTTGCAATGGGAGGGATGGAAGCCGGGCTCAGGGACCAGGTCAGGTGCTGTGTGCAGGGATGTAAGTGGTATAGTCACATCTTACTCCTTGGAGTAAAGTACAATAAGGGGCATCCCAAGGGGTCACTGATGACCTTGTAAGATTGCTGGTGCTCTATAGCCTGGTGCATTTTGTCTCTGCACCTGTCAGAGATGGGAGGTCCAAGAATACACATAACACATATCCATTAAAAAATATACCATTTGAAAAGCCCACTGCCAGTGTGCAGTCCTTCCCCTTAAAATAGTCATTTTCCCACTTGTGCCCAACAGAGAAAAAGATGAGAGTTTCCTAGCTGCCCTGTGAGGACTATGGAAAGGCAAGGTGGAAACAGACACAGGTCAGTTTGGGCCAGAAAATTCACCCCTACTCTGAACGGGACTGTTCTTATCAGTGTAAACCCCAGCAGGGCAGGCACCACAATCCAATTAAAGTAATTGTTGCATAAATGGCCCTTAAAGAAGGGACTTAGCCACTAAGGGCGGTAACAGTCTCCTTCAAGGAAACTGGATGGCTGGAAAATGCAAGTAACAATTTCTGTAGATGGAAAATGAACGCAATGAATCTGCGTGCGGCAGGAAATCTTATGAGAAAATAAGACTTTGGGAGGATTTATTGAAAGACATAATTGCAACAAGTATATTGATTTTACATAGATAAGAAAACAAATGTTGGCAGGGATTGAATTTGGTTTATTACATTTATTTCCCCACAGAGTTAATGCATTTAAAGACATGGTTTATTTTTCAAATGGAGAAACATTGTTTTTAGAGACCTTTATTAGGTTCATGCCAATTCCCTCGACTTCCCTTCCCAAGAAAATTGGTTTGTAAATGGGGGCTGCCGGGGTTGGGGGTTGGGGCGAGTGTGGAGATCTTCTCTTTCTGGGACATTCTGGAGCCAGAGACTTCCAGACAAGGAAGAGCTACTTCCTGCATTTCCTCTTTCCTCCAGCCACCAGGGGAGCAGAGGGGAGGGAGTGGGGTGTAGGAGAATGCCAGGAACTTACGTTGTTACCATCCTCTCCACACACACCTAGAAGAAGCTCAAGCATAGGAATTGCAGGATGGTGGCCACTTCCAAGAAGCAGAAGCCACAGGTTCTGAGCTTTGGCCCCTATTCTGAAATCCCTCTGGACACATGCTGTAATTGTGTTGCCAAGTTGAAGTTTGCAATAATTATTATCTATAGAGGGACTTACAATTGCATAAACCTCTTACTGTTGTGTTCATTCTTTCCACAGCCCCATAGGGTAGCCATGATTCCTGATTTACAGCCTGGGTATCAGGCTTCAGAGATTAAGCAATATGATGGATTTATTTTCCTAATTCCACAGCCTGTACTTTCTCCTCTATTCCAGAAATTGTGCTTAGGGACAAGGGTCAAGCACGGGACTCTATTGCTCCGTGCCTGGCACTCAAAGGAGCTAAGATCTGTTTGATTCAAAAAGAATGGCTCCTTAAGGCCAGTGCCCATATATACAAGCAAATCTGGGAAAGGGTAGGGAGGCGGAACCCAGGTGTGAAGAATGAATCCTTCTCTGTAGACTCTGACCCTCATTCCTGATGATCCATCTCAATGACATCCAAAGTCTTGGGCTGGTTCACTTAATGGCCATTGTTATGTCTTCTTCTTCACATTGTGATGGAGCTGAGGCTGGCTTCCCCTGAACCTGAGACCCTTTGCTGGTGTGAAGCCAAAATGGGGTACCAATTTAAATTAGCACTTAAAAGAACTTAAAGGTTTATATGGTGCCTTATTTCCTTAAACACTTTTAAAAGATGTGTGTGTGTGTGTGTGTGTGTGTGTGTGTGTGTGTGTGTGTAGGGATGTCGTGAGTACCTCCTGTGTGTGTAGAGGTCAAAACACAACTTCCTGGAGTCGCTTCTTTCCTTCCATCCTTACCTGAGTTCCAGCAATCAAATGAGGGTGACCAGGCTTGCATGATAAGCACCACCCTCTACCTGAGCCGAAACTCAACCAGTCACCAGAAAGTTTGGGGTCAGATCCTGGAAAGCTTCAGTGCAAGCATGGCCCTGCCAGTCACCTTTGAGGTACCTGCCATCCAAGCGTTAGCCCCACCCTCTCCAGGGCACAGGGAAACACCTTTAAGGTACTCCTGTTCCTCTTCCACCAATAGCCTTGACCATCTAAATGATTCGGCATCAATCCTGCTTGCTCCTAAATCTCCCTCCAGCTTTTCACGAGTAACTAGTACTTGTCTTAATCACATCCGAGACACAGCTTTATACGGCACTTGCAACAACACATTCAATTATGATTGATTGGAATTTAAGTTCTGATTTCTCTTAGAACATAATCAGTCCTGAATGGGAAATTTTTTCCAGTGACAATTAAAATAATGAAAGTGAACTTTAAATGACATTCAAACAGTGTCACCTGGGAGTAACTCACAACACTGCCCTCCCTGCTGCATTGTGGGAGCTCAGCTATTCAGAAGGCCTCTGCCTGGTGCTGTTGATGCCTGAGGAGTAGTTGCAAGGACTGGGGTTAACCCATTCACTGACAGCCTTATTAAAACACGCTGCACGTTGCCCACTGCTTAATAGTGTGTTCCTCTGGGCTGATTTCTATTTACATCTAAAAGGCATGTTAATTGTGCAAATGTGTAAACAGCCACCAAATAGTGCCATCAAGGGAACCTCTTTGCTTTGGGAATTTTGTTCCAGAAGCCAGGCAGAGATGAGAAAGTTCTTTCTCAACAGTCAAATTGGGCCCTTTGAATACCACTGATCTGAAAAAATCAACCCAAACTTCAAGTTTCCCACCAGGCAATGGCTCCTCAAAGGGTTCCAGAAAAAAATATAGTGTTTCTATCTGGGAGCTCAGTCCTCTGTAGCATATTGTTGCTTCCCATATGGGCATGTGCCAGATGTGACCTTGAGCAGTACTTCTGTATGAACTCATACACACAATGACAGAAAACAGTACCCAATAAGGAAAGAAATTATGCTAACAGCACAGGCTCTTATAATGGCTTATATTTTCTGAGAAGGGACAGAAAGATGTGTGTGCCTGTCTGGTATTAGAGATTTCTAAAATCTAGTTCCATTAAATTTCCACTCCAACCAGTCACCCAGCCTCTCCATCACCTCTTGTCACATATCTGACTTCCTTTTGGGTCTTGTTTGAATTCACAATCTGCATTTAACAGGACTGCTCTAATCCTGGTGGGTTCGCTCCTTCCCAGAAAACCATCCTTAGGTTGAGACTGTTGTATCCATATTCAGGTGGTCAGCATCCATTACAACGTCAAGCCAGTCCTCCTATTCCTCATTGGGCAATCCTAGACATTGTTTCTAATCTCACAGTTTATAAAGATGTCAGCAGTCTTATTGTATTGGAGCCAAAAACTACCATACCTTGAAAATCTATTTTATTTTTAATGAAATACCAGTCACACGATGATAAAGATGATTAGTGAGATTGAAACTTGGCAGAACATGTTTTCTTTGTGAAATCCTTTAAAGCAAGTTTGAGTTCACTCTCTTTATTTTGCAGCTGAAAAACTGAAGCACAGAATTTCTACTGTTCAATAGCCTTGTTACAACCTTTCATCCCTGTGTGATTGTAAATAAGAACCATATTTTATACTTTGCTTGTATCTGGCATAGTTCTCAGGATCCTGACCAAGTAAGTTCTAGCTCCTGAGGAAAAAGATGATCTTCTTCACAAGCCTGAAGAGAAGTCAACAAAAAGATGTTACTGCATTTTCTGTTGTTAGAACAACATACTTGCAGCTGGGCAGTTAATAAGACAAAAAGGTTTCTTTTGTTTCATTCTTATGAGTCAGAGATATGTGAGATCATGCACAGCACCATCATCTGCTCAGCTCCTGGTGGGGAGCTCATGGTTAATGGGATCATATTGGGAGGAGGGAAGGAGGAAGGAGAGAGGGAAGGAGAGAGAGGGAGAGAGAGAGAGACAGAGAGACACAGAGAGACACAGAGAGAGAGACAGAGACAGACAGAGACAGACAGAGAGAGAGACAGAGACAGACAGAGACAGACAGAGACAGAGAGAGAGACAGAGAGAGACAGAGACAGAGACAGAGAGAGAGACAGAGACAGACAGAGACAGAGACAGAGAGAGAGAGAGAGAGAGAGAGAGAGAGGGAGAGAGTGCTCAAACTTGCATTAAAATATCCTACAATTATAGTAATGTACCCATTCTTGAGAGACTTATTGAATTCCTGAAAACCTAAATCCCTCTTGTAAAACTGAATTCAGCCTTCACAGAACAAACTCAGTCTTCAAGGAAGACTTTGTTCTGGTCACAAGGGAAGTTTGCTAATCACTTCCTTCTAGGCCCCACCTCTTGAAGGTACCATCCTTCCTCCCTCTCTTTCTTTCTGTTTTGTGTGTATGGATGGTTTGCCTGCATGTATGTCTATGCATTGCATGCATGCACCACCATCTCTAAGAACCGTCACTCTGAGAATCAAGCTTCCAGAAGATGAAGCTTTAGAATAAATTATATGCACACCACAGTGAAGGGCTTTGCAAAGATCTTGGGATAGTTTAAGGGAATGTTGTGTCACATTCCTGAGAACAATCGTCAGCAATTCTATCAGTAATGTATTCAAAGTATGTGGACTAAGCACTTTCCAGACTTTGCCGATATTAAAAAAATACTTAGCTCTATGCTGTTAGGAAATCTATAATGATAGGTAAAGGTGAAAGCAAAACAATGGGGGACATATATTGTGTTTGAAACAAAGGATCTCACAAAAGATAGAATTTTTCATAATGGTAGAGGAGCTGATTGATAAAAACACATAGTGGTTCTCACATGGATATTAGTGTAGCAAAAGTCTCCAAAATTATGGGACAACAATCAATAGGACCAAATGAAGCAATAAACCCCAATCTTAGTTTAGAATTTTATTAATTCTGTCCCATAAATTGACAGATAAAAATCAAGAAAATATCAGTAAGAATAAACATATGAATAGTGTCATCAAGCAAAGGACCTAATTTATATTCTATCATTATGTCCAATAGTAGCCGAACATGTATCCTTTTCAAATACGTGTGAGATATCTAGGGAGATATACCATGTGCTTGGTCAAAAACTTAAGGCTCAGTACAATTCAAAGGACTGAAGTTCAAGCAGTATATCTTCTGATTAAAAGAGAATTTAACTGAAATCAGAACTAGAGAAAGACGACACAAAAATAAAACTGTCTGAGAGGAGAGAAGATGGCAGACTGTTCATTTCAAATATACAGAAAGGGGCCACAAATCAAGAAATACAAATAGTCTACACAATACAAAGGAATGTTTTTTCTCCCAGAGCCTCTAGATTGAGCGGTGGTTTGTCAGCACCTTGACTTTAATTCAGTTTTCTCATCTCCAGAATTTTAAGACGAATGTGCAATTGTTTCAAGTCTGTATTTGGGGTAATTTGTTATAGGAGGAGTATGAAATGAATACGGAAGAAATTAGAAAATATTTCCATTGAACAGCAATATAATTTAGTGAACTATATAGGATTCATCTGCTAAACTCTAAGTTTTACCTTAAAATGTTCATATTAAAAATAATTAAAGTCCAAAATTGCTTATGTTTGTATCTTAACAAACTAAAGCAACATATTATAAAAAGAAATTACAGAGGTTAGAAACTATAGAGTGGAATAAATGTATTAGGTGACAGACAGAATAGAGAATAAAGCAATAAATTTAAATCTCAGTTCTTTGAGTAAGGGTGAAAAAATGTAGGTGTCTGAGGCTGAAGAGATGGCTCAGTATTTCGAAGCCCTGGCTACTCTTTCAGAGGTTCGACTCCCAGCATCCATGTGGCAGGTCACAACCATCTATGACTCTAGTTACAGGGCATCTAGCACCTTCTTCTAGTCTCCTTAAGCACCATACGCATGTGATACAGACATATCTAGGCCACACACACACACACACACACACACACACACACACACACACACACAATAAATCATAAAAAAAGAAATGTAGGGACTGGAGATATTGTCCAAAGTTTAAAAGTGCTTGATTCTCTTGCAGAGGACCAGAGTTGATTCCCAGAACCTGCACACAATGGATCACAACCAATTATAACTCCAGCTCCAGGAGATTTGACACCCTCTTTGGGCACTGCACTAACATGCACATAGCCCTCACACATAGACATAATGAAAAATAAATTTTAAAAAGACATGTAAAAACCCCAAGATAGATTAAAAGCTAGGTATTGTGGTACAATGTATCCTCAGAATTTAGGAGGTTGGGGCAGGAGGATCACAGGATCAATTCCCAGATGGGCTACATAGAAAGGTTCAGTTCTTCCTGGACTACAAAACAAGTCTCTGTCTGAAAAACAAAATAATCAAATAACAACAAACGAAACAATACCAGAGGGGTGACCAAGAAAACAGAAAGAGGAGATAAGGGAGAAGTTTCTGGAATGTGTGCTAAAGAACTTGACAACAAATATGAAATGGGAAAACTTTTTAAAAACAAAAGTTACCAAATGGATAGAAAAAGTAGATGACTCAGATAACCTCATATCTATTAGAAAAAATTGAAGTAATAATTTAAAACCTCCCAACTATAAGACCTTATGGCCTCGCCAGCTCTTCTGTAAAATTCTATTAAATGTTTTTGCAAAGAAAAACTCATGGTGCACCGAAGGTAGAATGGGAAACACTTTTGAGTTTGTTTTATGAGACTCACATAAACACAGTCCAATTAACAAAACCTGACAAAGACCTCCTCAGAAAGTAAAATTAAAGAGGCATACCATTCAGAAATGAGGATGAATCCAAATCCTTAATGACTGTTGAATCAACAGTATAATAAAGAAATATGCCATGACAAAATCAAGTTTATTCTGGGAACATCATGTTAATTTAACATTTTCAAGTCAATCAATATAATTGATCACATAAGAAAATGAAGAAGAAAGTCTCTAAAATATTTTAAATGGATATAAAAAACATACATGCACAAAAATCAATGCTCATTTCTAGAAGAAGAAGAAGAAGGAGAAGGAGAAGGAGAAGGAGAAGGAGAAGGAGAAGGAGAAGGAGAAGGAGAAGGAGAAGGAGAAGGGAAAGTAGAACTTTCTTCAATGTGATAAAGAGCAAGAATGTTAAGACTGTTAAACCAGCAAATCACATAATTTTAATAGAGAAATATTTGGAAGTTTAGGGTGGAGAACAAACAATGTATGGCTGCAGACATGACTCAGCAGCTAAGAGAATGTATGCTGTTCTTTCAGAGGACCAGAATTTAGTTCCCAGCACTCAGGTTTGGTAGTTCACAACTACCTGTGATGCCTGCTCCAAGGGATCCAGCTCCCTCTTCTGGCCTTCATGAGTACACACACACACACACACACATACACACACACACACACACACAAATAAAATACATCTTTTCCTAAAACAAGAACAAGGCATGATGCTCACCCTCCCCATGCCTATTAAATGTAGCATGCAAAGTTATTCAATGCGATTAAGCAAGATAGAGGGAAAAGCTTGAAATTATTATTAACAAAGAAGCAATCTGTGTTTATTTGCTGATGTCATATATATATATATATATATATATATATATATATATATATATATATAAAATTCCACAGTAATGTTGAAACAAAACAAAAACAACTCCTGGATCTAATTTACAAAACCAGCAAGGTCTGAGACCCTAAGACCAATATACGAATGTAAGTGGTGTTCTTAACTTCCAGCAACCAATAAAAGAGAAAAATATTAAGAAATCAATACTAATTATGATAGCATCAACAACACAAAACTCCTGAAAAGAATTTTGGAAAGTATGTAAAAGGCTTCTATAAATTTTTTTTTAAAAAAGCATTGATCAAATAAATTAAATAAGACTTAAGTAAGTGGAAAGATAGACCATGTGTTCATGGGTTAAAGTCAGGATATTAACAAAAAATGTCAATTCTCTTTATATTGATTTGTAGAATCAATAAAATGCCAACTACCTTTAACTAACAACTAATATTCACTTATAAGTGAATATATACCATGTTTTTCTTTCTTGGTCTGGTTTACCTCACTCAGGATGATTTTTTTTCTAGTTCCAACTATTTGCCTACAAATTTCACGATGTCATTTTTTTAACAGCTGAGTAATTCCCTATTGTGTAAAAGACATTTCCTTCATCAGATCTTCAGTTGAGGGCCATCTAGATTGTTTCCAGTCTTTCTGAAGCTAAATGGAGGAGGGGTGTATCTAGGGTAGAGGGGAGGGGAGGAGGAAGAGTTGAGGGAGGAGAAACTACAGTCAGGATATATTGTATGAGAGAAGAATCTATTTTCAATGAAACAAAATGGGAACCATGATCTCAGAAAGTACATTTTGACTTTTCTTCTTTTCTTTTTTCTTTATTTCTTTTTTTTTTTTTAAACAGTGCTTTAAATCAAACCCAGGGTCTTGCTTGGACATGATGCCCAAGTACTGGATCCAATTCTCAGCAAACTTTTTCTATTTTAATGTGTGTGGGGATTTTGCCTACATGTATGTCCTTGTGCAAGCACAGACTAGAAGATGGCATTTGATCCCCTGGAACTGGAGTTACAGACATTTGTGACTGACTTACCATATGGGTGCTATGAATCACGCCTGGGTCCCCTGCAAGAGCAACCAGTGATCTGAATCTCTAAAGCCATCTTTCTAGACTCAGAAAATCTTTTTATCAATAGTAACAATCTGGTACTAAAATTTATATAAAAGATGAAAAGTAATAGCCATGCCATTTATGGAAACAAAAAGCCTGGCTGGAAGAAGAACAATGTCTGGTTTTAAGGAAGACACAAAAGGTATAAAAAGAAATCACAAGAAATGCTAACATTTGCATTGGCAAGTTGTTTAGTACAATAGAAAGGCCATATTTAAAAGGTCAAAGGATTTTTGTAGCAAAAGTGAATTCAAGGATGGTTTTTGAGTGAGGAAAAAAGAGTCTTTAAATAAATGGTACTGCTTCAACGACTGTCTATAACAGAAAAAAATTAAGTGTGACTTACACCTCACTTTACAAAACTTTCTACCTCACAGAACACTTAACTAGAAATAAATAAACTATGTATGGATTATAGATAATCTAAAACTGCAAAGTTCTTAGAGAAAAATGCAGGACTATGCTTTTTAAAATACGGCAGCCCACAAAGGCTTCCTAGATAGAAAGCTAAAAGTTTAAACTATAAAGTTTATCAGAATTCATTTATTTTCTTAAAAAGGGTAAAATTTAAAAATTAAATGAAAGAAATAACTAAACTTTAAAATCTCAAACAATGATGAAAAGGGCAGCCAGAGAGCAGGAGAAGAAATTATACTATAGAGGTCTTTTATCAAAATTTAAAATACATGGATGGACACGGGTAATGAAAAGAAAATCTCGCAAAAAATGGATGAAAGATAAAAACAATCACACACTGAGGCATGCAGCCAATAAACTCATAATGATGTCCAACGCTTGACATAAAAATGAGGTTGATTACATATTTACAAATGTGGCTAGAATCAAGAGTTTGAAATGTTGGAATAAACCTTGGCAAATGGACACATCGTGCATTACTGATAGAAGAATACATTCATAAAAGTGTTGTGGACTTTGTTATGGGACAGAATTCTATTCTTAGGTACACACCAAAAATAAATTATAAAACATATACCTACAGAAAGACTTTCGTGAGATCACATATCCGCAGTGCTATTTATAATCAATGTTTGTAGTTGGGGATGTATAGCTGACTTGTAGTATACTCATGTAATAGAATCAACTCAGCAATTGAAAATGGACTCCAAATACACACCACAACATATACAAATATCAGAGGCACCGTACTGAATAAGATGCCAGGTGCAGAAGGAGTACCGACATATAATATCATATTCAACAGTAAACAAAATTAGCTTATGGAAATACAGCAGTGGCTTACTCTTGGGTGTACAGATGAGAACAAGGGACTGGAAAAAGAAACAGGTTTTTAGGGTCCTGGGCAGACTGTATATCTTTATTAATATTTTGATTAAATGGAGAGAGGTAAACAGGCTATGATTCACTGAACTATATGTTTTAATATCTGTGTATTTTATTGTATGTAATTATATCTGAGTCATAAAAGTTCCACCCAAAGAAAAATAACAGCAGCAATCTAAACCTGACATTTTCAGTTTTCTAATGTAATGTTAAAGCTTGAAAAGGGAAGCTGTTCCACTAAATTTACATCTTCCTCTGAGGTTTTAATTAACCATAAAGCAAGTCTTCCCTAAACCCAATGCCAAGTTGTCATTCAGGAATAAAGAACAAGGCTTTGACCAGAATGGAAGGGGGATCCAGTTAATCTCCAGGATTTCATGGAGTTGGGGTAAAGATGGTAGATCACTTGGGGATTGATTGTTCTTAACTTGCAACTGGAGACTGAAACCTAACAATGGGCATAAATCTTTACAGGAGATGGAAGAGCAACAGGGAGAGAATGCAAGAGCAAGTGAAGAAGAGAAATTGCATCTTTTGCTTTTTCTTAGCTTTTGATTCCATTTAGGTTTTCCTTAGATTGGCTGTCGCCCTACACACACACACACACACACACACACACGGTTTACTCACCTAGCAATTCAAATGTCAATCTCATCCATAGACATGCTCACAGACACTCCCAGACATAATGTGTAAGATACAGAGCACCCTGTGAGCCATCAAATCAACAGATATATAGCCACCATACTCTGTGTACATAGCATAAGGGAGATACATCTGGAAGTCAAGCCTCTTAAAACATTACTGAGTTTTCTTGCGAATGATGGTCAATGTGGAGAGGAAACTGGAAGGAAAGGTGAGAAGCTTAAATAAAAGTGTTTTCTATGGAGCACCAAGAAGAGAGATGCAATGAGAGGGATTCCTTGTTCTTCCCATAAGGCTAAGATTTGAAATGTGATGGGTCCCATTCTGCATCACCTAATGTTGCAAAACCACAACTTAGTGTAGAAAGATGGTGGTATGTTAGAGGTTGTCCATGCCCTCTGTCTCCCAGTCCAATCTCATATTCAAGAAAAACATATGAGATCAAGTACCAAAGCTCTATCCTTCTGATTTCCTCCTCTTGGTTATATTTACTAAATTTTATTTATCTGTTATTATTATTATTATTATTATTATTATTATTATTATTATTATTATTATTACTATCATCATAATCATCGTCATCACCATGGCTTGTGTGCAAAGATCAGTAGAGGATGATTTTTCAGGATTCAGCTTCTCACCTACCATGGGCTCCAGGGATCCAAGTCAAGTCATCAAGTTTATGGAGCAAATGTTTTTACCCACTAAACCATCTATTAGTTCTCCTCGTAGTTCTGTAGCTGTCATTCCCATTCCGTTTCCTTAGAGCCTGGTCTGTGATTAGAAATTCACACGAAGGTGATAATGGGTGATAAAAAATTAATGGCAATCCAAAGTGTTAATGGTTATTCACATCAACTCACTACCAGTGATGTACTAGCTAATTCAGCTGCAATCTATCACACTTCAGCCTGTGGGAATAGAGTGTGGACATTCCAGGCTGACTGGGTTGATATTAGGGTACCAATAGCCCAATTCCCTTGACCGAGTCTAATTTTGTACTTGCCTAATACATGGCCATTGCTGACCCTGTGCACAAAGAGTGTATTTCCCATTCCTCAGTATGCTCTCTGTGAAAACCTGCCTCATCACCTTTAAAAAAACATTTATTTTAATGAGAACAGCATGCACACACTTAGAGAGATCCTGCTAGGCAACAACACAGGTAGGCACCATGGAAGCCAGAATGTAAGACACATGCCCTGCCTTTTCATGGTTAGTGAAATTTACTACTCAACTATTTCTGTATGCTCAGTCAAATAGAAAGGGGGCATTTTGTTTATGTTACTTGAACACATGTAGGCATGTTTGAGAAATAAGATCTGAATAATTGTTTATGTATCTTATAATGGATGTTTCTTGCTCAGAACTGAGTACGCAGACACGGCCACATCCTTGCCTTCATGTGGCCTCATCCCATCATATTCGAATTCAAAATACAGGCTTGGTAATAGAAATGGTTTCTCTTAATGTGATAATTAGGGTGAGATGAGAAGGCAGAGACATCATCTTGCTAGAGGAAGGAGCAAGAGGTTAGCTCAGACTATGAGGAGATCTGGAAAAAGTGGGGAAGATTAAAGCATGTGTGATTGTCCAGTTGCCAAATATTCAGTCCTTCAAATATACATATAAGTAACATTATATGGACTCCACAGATTATATTTCAAAATATATATGTACATACAAATACACATATGCAAAATAATCGGTCTGTTGAAAATAGAGGTCATGAATATGAAGGAGATTAGCAAGGAGTATTTGGGAAGGTTTGGCGGGAGGAAGGGGAAGGAGGAAAAAAAATAAATTATAATCTCAGAAACAAACAAACAAACAAACAAAATAAAACAGAAGTTTTTGTTCTCAGAGCATGAAGGTTTGAAGGGAGGAGGCTGCAGAACTGATGGAGGCCAACTCTGGTGGTCTATCCTGGGCTATCCTGGATCATAGAAAAGACTTTCTTTGTCTCGAGAGTGAGGGAGAGCCATGTGGCACAGTGGCTCAGGCCTGAGATCCCAGCAGTTTGGAAGGGGAGGCTCCAGCATCATGAGTTCTGGATCTACCTCAGCTGCAGAATGAGATCCTGTCTCAGAAGCTAGAACAAAACCAAGAGTGAAAGGGAGCCACTGAAGTCCTTTTAGCAAAGAAGTGACTAAGATGGCTAATTCTAAGCACAGGAAAGTTATCTCCTTTCTGAGCTTTTGTCTTCAGTGAATAAGAAAACAGCTATTATATGAGCTCTGAGTTTACATTATCTCTGATACGCTATGATCCTCAATCCACAGATACATCTTTTATTGGGAGATATCAGCTAGGGAGGCAGATATTTCTAATTGTTGAATTTGGAACCCTGTAGGATTATATCCCAGTGGCTTCTGAGATGTCAGGATGACCAATGTCATGCACATAAGGGGACCTATAAATAATTCAGTTGGAAATATGAAGGAGTACTGTGTTATTCCCCAAGCTCTTTCTGCTCTAGTGGCCAGTTCTGCTTCCAAGAACGGAATATCTGAAGCACAACCTGTAATGGACAAGTGAAATGACTAAATAATTAAAGTCAGTAAGCTACAATTGCCTTCAATAGCCTCAAGTCTTATATCTGTAGATTTTTCTTGAGCCAAGTCCTATTGTTATTCCAGTTGCCACACACAAAAGCACATGCACATACCACACCAATACACACACACACACACACACACACACACACACACACACACCATACCAACACACACAGACACACAAACATCTCTACCAAACCAACATAGTCACATACGGAAACAAGGCATCATCATCGTCGTTGTCGTCATCATCATCATCATCATCATCATCATCATCATCACCACAGCAAATGCTATGCATTCATTCTAACACACATTGCTAAAGATATTTGTGCCCACTGCTGGTACATGGCATACAGTTGATGATCAACTAAACTTCTAAAGCCAGCTCACCTTTGAGCTGAACCTTTGTTTATCCAGTCTCTGAAATGGAGCTGACCTCATTCCTGGAATCATGGAAGCTGGTGGCTATTCAGAAGATAACAAAACGCTTGGCATTTGAGAAGAGTTCTCCAGATGCTAAATAATAGAGTAGGCTGGCTCAGGCGTTTGGCCTTGGCAAGAGCACACAGAAAGTAACTGCCAATCCCTACCTCCATCCACTCTCTAGCATTCAGCGAGCACACTTAGCTCCGGAGGAAACTGACGTGATACTAGCTGTAGCTATGAAAGCAACTGTAATTAAATGCTTACAGATTCCACTTTGTCTTTTCACCCTCCAAGGAAAAGGCTGGTATTTCTATAATCCAAAACAGGGAAAGAAGAGAAGAGCTGTAATTTCCCTCTTTATCTTTGCCCTGCTCAGCATTCAGCCATCTCTGATTCTGGTGTTCGTGTACAGGCCAACGCCAACCCAGTACCAGGTCACAGTCAGGGCGCCCACCTGTGCCTGGGCTAGGAGAGAGTGAGGACCTGGAGTTTGAATGTAAAGTTCCAAGTCTGATACTTGCTTCTGCAAGAACTGTCTGTATGACTCTGGACAAGTCAGTCTTTCCAAAACTACGTTTCTTCATCCATGAAATGAGATAACAGCTTTACAAGCACAGCTTTCTGTCTTGGGAAGCCCCAGGGGGTATCTTTCTCTTGTGCCTCTCACCATCACCACTTAAGCAGGGTGGCTGACAGCTGGCCCCTCCCAACCCTTCTTTCCCTCCCCCACCCCTTTTTTTTCTCCATGGTTTCTTTTATTTTTTTACACTTATTTTATTTTTACATGTTTATTTCAGCTTAATGCTCCTCCAGTGCAAAAGGTCTTGAGCTGGATTGGTGTGAGATGGGTTGGTGCCTCCTCTTCCCCCCACCATGGTTGAGGGTGGCCCACTGATGAGCGTGGCTCAGATCACAGAAGGTTCAAAGAGCTGTGAGAGAAGGAAAGCATATACCACCCCAGCTGCTCCAAGCTCTTGGCTGTGAGTAGCATACAGTAGACCTGGAGGTGGAAGTATGAGTACCTCTAGAGGGTGGGGGATGATGGATAGAGAGGGTGCAGGGAGCAGAGAAGTGAGACTGTCTCCCGGGAAACAAGCCTGCCACTTCCTCCTCCTCCTAGTTATTCTGCATTGTTCCTGATGAATACCTCATCTTCTTAGGTGAGAGGCCCTAGTTGTCTCAGCCCCTCCCCCTCTGCCACTGCCACCTGCCTGTCCCCGTCTACACACACACTTCCCTCTAGGCATCAGCAATCAGCTCAGGCTGTCAGAGCAACTTCAGGACTGAAATGATGTTCACAGGCCTGGAAAAAAAAGAGAAGGAAGGGGGAGGCCTGGGGAAAATGTAGGAAGGGGCTCAGTGGGCCTTGGACACATAGGGAACCTTTTCTCACAAGCTACTCATGAGCTCATGTGAACTGAAGTTCCCCCAAAAAACCCACACAGGAGTGTTGAGGATCTTTCAGACTGAATGACTAGAGTGTATGGGACAAATGCACTGATGGGTGGTTTTCTGTTATTCTGTGACTGTGAATGTTTCTGGAACTACTTCCACCAAGGAACATGTATTCAGGGCACCCTGAATTAGTGTTTATGGGCCATATTTGTTCATTCATACCTGAGTTTGGATAAACTATCTTATTCCCTCTGGAACAGGGCAACGTTTTGCATTGACTGTATTGACACAGCCCCCTGTGTATCATTACAGTTCGTGGAAGGTGGCAGAAGCCTGATCTTTTACACACCCCTGCCCAAGCTTGTTTCAGACAGTCCAAGCCTGTTCACACTGCAATGGCAGAGTTCCCAAAGACAGGATGCATGACTGACTCAGAAACAGCACATCATGTTGATCACATTCTGTGGAAAAGCAAATAACAAGGAAAAAAGAGTTTGTCTTTGATCACCACCATTAATTATTATTGGTAGGAGGAGTAATCTTGTGAAATGAGCAGGTAGAAGGGGTCTGTTATTAAAGGTCATTACTACAGCCAATCTTTCATTGCTTTTGCAAAGCTCAAATATGTTCAAACATGTGAAACATTTAGATCAGTGTTGTATTGTAAATTTTAAGGCCTCATTTTCTCCTGCTCTCTCAACATCTTCATACCCAGGCGTGAACACCTTACCAGGTGGTGACCATGCATGCCAGTGCACTGAGGCTTGGTGTCCATTCTTACCCACCTTCACCTGGGACGCAGTGACTTTCAAACACGCCAGTGAAATCCTCACACTTCTTTGCCGTGTACATTCAACCCTGAACCTGAAGAAAGATACCTTCCTAAAGCTCCTCGCTCTCTTTAGCTCCTCCAATGTTTGAGCCGCTTCAATGGGTTTTCCTCCATGTGTCCCTCCTTGTATCATGATATGGTGAGTTTCTCCTTAAGCCCTGTAAGTAGTAAGCTGTTTGCTCACACTTTCCCTGTGTCTCTTCTGTGTCTCTATCAGACAGATGGGATGACCAAATCATAAAAGAATATGAAATGCATGTGTATAGTCTGCACAGCAGTGTCAAAGCATACACAAAACAGCTCTCATCTTAAAGAGAATAAGAGATAGCTTATTTTGGAGCTACTTTGAGTGACTGTGGTCCGGAAACATAGATTTGAGTGACCCCCAATTCCATCTTTCAATGTGGAAGCAGTTTCACGATGTTTTATAGTTTTGCAGAATAACAACAAAAGAAGTAATAAGACAAAATTAAAATATATTGGTGGATACACCAGAAAGTCGGTTACATAAAGATGGGAGAAGCTTCTCTATAGGCTTCAGATGTTATCTGATTGTTAGCTTTTGGGTAGGTGGAAGCTAGTAGCAAGCTACTTTGACAGATTTCTATTAGTCACCGGATGTTAGTTCTGACACAGAGGTGCACCAAGCATGGTTGTTCCAGTCCAGGATAAGGTAAGATAAGTCCAGATAAGTTTCTAGACTTATATTAATCTCTTCCTATTACTGCAGTTTTAATTAGTCAGACACAGGCTCTCTTCACACTAACATACAGTAAGAGCTCAATGCACATGGACGATTGTGTCCAATACTAACTTCTCTTTCTACTCTTCATTGACAGGAACAGTTGAACAGTTCACACACTCCAGACTCACACTACACTAAGACACAGCTTTTAAAGTCTGGTAGAAACTTGTGCAGATTATCAGCTACCCAGTAGCAAAACCAGGTTCAGACTGATGTTGCTAATCCTGAGATCAAGAGCTAGCTCCCAGGGGCTTTGAAAGAACTCGTGGTGTCTATGTGTAGAAAGGAATCCACATTCCACATTCAATAGTAGTTCATTTGCTACTGTTCATCACCCCTGTAACAGGGCCTGGTGAACACCAGATAAAGCCAGCCCCCTTATTGCTCAGGGATTGCGGCTATAGCTAGCCTATATGTGGGTTTGCAACTCTGCATTACTCAGTCGTATTACAACTGGTGTGGCCCTTGCCTCTTTTGTCTTGCCAGTGGGTTGGCTGTGTCATCACCTGTATAAGGAACCCCAGATAGGGGCAGGTGTACAGCAGGAACATTATTCCAGTACTCTCGAGGCATTTGAAAGTGAAACCATGCTATCAAATCACATCAGCAGGGGCCAGGTGAGCCACAATTTACTAATTTTCTTCCTGCCACCATGTTGGCAACGAATATATTTTGTCTTCTCCCTAACTTCCTGGGAGCACCAGAGAACGGCTGCGAAGTCCCCAGCACTATTCCATCCATCAATCCTGCTATGCTTCTGTTAAATTCCTGCTATCGGATTCTGCTTTCATTACCCTAAGGCATTTTTCCTCAAGGGAACAATACAGAGGCCATACTTAGACCCAGTAGAAAATCATACCATGACGAGGAAACAAACTTTGCAATGGGAACAGGAATCAGAATGACCACATAATAGATCTAGAACAATGAGGTCATCACTCTCCAGGGTTCTGAACTGCGTGGTCAGAAAACCTGCTTGAGTTTTCTAGCCTTTGGCTGCCACACACTGGCCTATTGTACCACTCTGTGCTTTAACAGGCTCTTCCCCAGATGTTAATTTTTCCAGCTTGAGTTTCCCTTTCAAAGGTACAAATTAGTTCCAAACCAATAACAGGTCAGCGCTGAGCCCGTTGAGTTATGACCAAGCACCGGGTCTTTGGATAACTTATCATAGTGTTTGGTAGCCAGAGGGATTGCCCTTGTTCTCTCCAATTCTAACTTTTCTCATTGTAATAACAGGCATTCTGATATTTGGGTCAGGCACATCCCTCAAGGTTTGTGCTTTAAAGGTTTTGTCCCTAGCTTGCCACTACTAGGAAATGATGCTAAATCCTTAGGCGGTTGGGCTAGCAAGAGGTCCTTAGAACTTGGAGGTTGGAATTTAAAAGGAACTGTGGGATTCTGGTCTTCTTTTTTGCTTTCTCGGTGTCATGTGGACATTTGCTCACCACCCACTCCCTCCACTGTATGTTACCTTGCTTCAGGCCCAAGGGCTATAATGTACTGAAACTGACTTGAACCCCGAGTTGCCCCTAGAGGGTAAGAACAATAGGAGTTTGTTGCTCTACACCTTAGACCTGGCCAAAACCCTGCCAAATTTAGATATGATAAGCAAACATGCCTCTCCACCCTGTGGGCTGGATTACACAGACTCAAACTCTACACATAGGCAAGGCCACTCCCACATAGAGTGTCCTAACCAATGGGCATTTCTCAGGGTCATGGGCTCCTTCCCCACTTGTGACCTTTGCTATGCAAGCTACACCCCCATTAAAGATGCCCACTGAAGCGTGTCCTTGAGTGTCTGCACTCATCTACACACAGAGGCCTTCCGAGGCAGCAGCAGGATAAGGTAAAACCCACGGCATGTTGCTGACCTGCCCCACTGCACTTCTGATACCAACAGCGGGACTACACACAGCTATGGGTCCAGCTGATCACAGACGCAACCTACAAGGCTGTGAACCAACATAGATATTTTGTCTTTATAAACATGTTATCTCAGGTATGCTGTTCTAACAAAAATCTGGTTAATGAAGATTTGAACCGAGGATAAGATTGGAAAAATTTTCTCATTTTGGAAAAATAAAAGCAAAGGTTCCTTCAAAGAGCTAGTGAGAATGATAGTCAGGGCTCCCCTTTGGTGCTATAAACTGAGACCATCGGCTGATAGAGTAATGGTTTTCGAAGTTTCTGTCCCTAATCAGTTGGCCCCACTGTTTGGGAAGCTGTGGCCAGAGGTGGTTCATCCAAGTGGAGCAGAGGCAATCTCATCACGGCCAGAGGCAAATAGAAAGGAAGAAGAATCTGGGCTCTGGACAATCCCTCTCAAGGGCTAATCCTCAGTAGTCAAAAGACTTCCCAACAGATTCTACCTCTTGAAGTTTCTACCACCCCCCAGTAGCACCAAGCTAAGGACTGAAATTTTAATACATGGGAATTTGAGGAACAAGTATTAAATACAATTATTTCTATAAAACACTCAAAATGCTTTTTGTATAATTGGAACAGTTTAACAGACATTCAATACTGTATTAAGGACTTCAGACCCTATCTCATGTAATGGGAGTCTGATAGATGATAGCTAGGTTTTATTAGCTAGAAAGGTGAGGCAAAGAGACACTATGTACATCCTTTCAAGGTGACACAGCTAGGAAGATGAGGAATGAAGACTCAGACTAACATTTCCGGACGAATCATTCTTCCATGCATGAATCTATAGGACCAACAGCTTTGACTACTCAGTTTAAGCTTAGAGAAAGCACCCAAAACTGGAAGTCAGGCCTGGATATAATCCCAGTCTTACTCAATACTGGGCAAGTCACCACTCCCTACAGTTGCTGGCTACTAAAAGAGAAGGTCCTCCACTGCTCCCTAATATTCCATTTTGATTTTCTTACCCTTTATGGAGCCCTGGTATTCCTTTCTGTTTTCCTCACCCTCAAAAGTGGCATATCTCACATCAACCCAGAGTCTGAAATCATTAGAAAGGGATGTAGGATCTCACAGACATGTAGAGGATACTGGAGAAATAAACCTTGCATGGGAATGTAACACCAAAGTCCAGTGTGCCTGTATAGTTAACAATTCCTTGAATAAAGGAGTTGTTTTCTCTGGTCAAGGGTCATTCTGATCTCAAATCAGTCCAAGGTCATCCTGTGCTTTCTCTTTAGCCTCTTTTCCTAACAGAAATAAATTGCTTTTTCTTCCTTTGGCCAGGATTCAGATCCTAGGATCTCAATCTTCCCAGCAGAAGAGCATCCACCGTATTCAGAATGAGCAATCAACTGCTCAAAATCCATGATCAATATGTTGTCTCTTTGTGATAGAGTCTGTCCTTGGAGTATGTTCCTCATGTTCCCTTCAAGCTCCAGAGCTCCCAGAGTTCTGCGGTGGACTCAGCCATAAGGAGCTCTGGATACCACCATGGCTCTAGCCTCTGTGAGACTCCTGCCCTGAATTTACATCATCCTAGCCTAAGCTCCTAGCCACTGTGATGACAACTCAGCTCCTCTAAAGAGTATTGTAAAACCAAAGAGGCTTCATGGTACCCTCATCCTTGCCAACTCCTACATCAATCAAATCTGAAATCATTAGAAGGGATTACAGGACCTCACAGATATGTAGAAGATCTAGGAGAAATAAACCTTGCCCAGAAATGCAATGCTGAGGTTCAAAACACCGGCAGACACTCGAATAAAGAAGAGGGTTTCCTCTGATCAAAGGTCTTTCTGCTCCCAGATCAGTCCCAGGTCAGCCTGTCTTAGTTGGAGATGCTTGATATGGTAGGATATTGCACTTTTTGCCTGAGTTTGTCAAAACTCGTTATCTCACAGGAATGTTGGCTGTAGATCAATACCACGTGACATCAAAACCATCAGACTCCCTTCTCCACCCCTGCTCCTGAGTACACATGCTTCAGAGAGGTCACCTACTTTTCTTCATTTGTTTCTGTGTCTCCCTCACCAGCACAAGGCTGACTTCCAGCTGGCTGGCTGTTTTCCACTTCCCTCTTGTATACTTGGCCTCCTTCTCCCACACTGGCATTGGTTTCTGACATTCTATGGCATGCCCGTGGTAATGCCCCACAGCTCTTCAATCTGGAAAACTCTGGGGCTGCTGAGAAAGTTCAAGAGTAAAGGACCCAACAGGATTTTTCTAATATCCACCCAGCTTCAGTAACCAAATTATTGAGTGCTGGCTTAACACTCAAGAAGAGTTAACAGCTAATAGGCTTTGGACACTGGCCACATGAACAAGAGAGACACTAAGAGAGTTTGAAGACAGGAAGAGAAGGCTATGCAATCAGGTATGGAAGGATTCTAGAAGTGTGGATGCTCTGCACCAAAAGTAGAAGATTAGAAATTGCAAAAGGCAAGCAACTCTCCCTGGCTGTGGTTTGTATGATTATGTATGTGCCCATGTGTGTGAATGTATGTGCATACCTTGGGAAGGGGTTGATTTCTATGCTACTGCATTCTGTGGATCAAGTATTGGAAAAATTAAGGTTCATTGTGCTGTTCTGCTACTGACACATCGCAAGCTGTGGCTAAGGACACCTATTGCTTATTCGAGTTTATGCATCTGTAGTGGGACTGAGGCCCTGTGTCTGAACTACACTGGATTCTGCTGGGTTCCATCTCCAGTCTCAGTCTTTTTGCTCAAGGCTATTTGCTGTGTGGCACTTGTGCTGGGTGAAGGCAGAGGCACAATAGAGTAAGTGGGTACCTAGAAAAGATTGAGGGCACAGGGAGTAGAGGGGAATGGAAGCAGCCATTCAGTTCAGCACATTTGCGTGCATTACCTCCACCTGTTTAGTTACCTGGTTTTTTTGTTTGTTTGTTTGATTTTGGTTATTTTTTGTTTTTATTTTTTCCTCCATTTTAGAGCAGCGTTCCCCACCCACCCACCAGGTCACTCCATTGAGTTTCTCCACAGGAGAGTGGGTTGTGGTGGCCTTGGATTAAACCAACATAATTCAGAACAAGTTTGTTCTTGAGGTCTTTCCAGACAGGCGGGATATGTCTTCTAGGAATGCTTCCAGCCTCCAGGAAGGAATGAGTACAATCTATCTGCAGGACTGGTAGGCCAGTGAAAGCTGAGCATTGCCTGTGGCAGTGGTGGGGGTTTGGGTGGGGCTGAACCATAGTTTCTACTTGCCTCTAACTGACAATATCTTGGCAGAAAAGTGGTTTTAATTCCTTTAAGTTCTTCGATCCTGTAAAGGAGAGTAAGAAGAGCTCACATTCAATTGTCTCAGCTTCAGGGACAAGAATGTAGTGTCCTATATCTTCCCCATCTCATCCTGTTTTGATTATTAATTCTGATTTACATTTCTTATAGTAGAAATCCCTGTGATTCGCTTGTATTGTTATATATTTTTAGATGTTTGGTATCTGCAGATCTTCTCTATATTTGGATGGTCTCCCACCATATATGTTGTGATCTGAGTTTGTCTCCCTCCCAAACTCATGTTCTAGAAACTGATTCCTGTGTGAGGCAGTTCTGGGTAGCAAGGCCCACTACCTGGGGGTGTGTATCATGATGAAGAATTCTTCATGAATTAGCCTGTCTCTTAGAAATAGATAGACTAGCTTCTGTGGGAATTTGACTTGTGTGTAGCTACCTGTCTGTCCTTAAGTTTCCTATTAAGGCTTAAAGTAGAATGAGGACTTTAGCAGATACACCTTGTCCAGTCATGGGTGACTCAGATACTAGAACTGAGAAATGAATTAACATTTTTTTCTTTATAAATTACTCAGTCTTACACATCTCATTACAGTAATAGAATACCTACAGTCCCAGCACTTAGGAGATGGAGACAGAAGGATCAAGAGTCCAAGGTCAGAAGCTGGCAAAATGGCTCAGTTAGTACAGTGCCTACCACGCAAGGATAAGGACCTGAAGCTCAGATCTCCAACACCCACTTAAAGGGCAGCCATGGTGATGTGTGTCTGTAACTCCAGTGCTGGGGTCATGAACACAGATCCCTAGAGTTCATTGCCGAGTCAGCATAGCCAAACTGGTGAGCTCCAGGTTCAATGAACAATGCCTTGTCAAAAACTGAGGAAGATGGCAAATGCTAAACTTTGGTTTCTGCATGCACATGCACTCACATGTACACATATACATACTCACATAAACACATCCATAACACACACATACACACACACACACACACACACACATACACACACAGAGTTCAATGGTTCAACTGACAGCCTGGGCTATCTGAGACTGGTTTAAAACACACACACACACACACACACTCACACACTCACACACATACACAATGCTAACCAACCAAACACAATAAAAGAAAAAGAAAGAAAAAGGATGAAAATATGACATATTACACACAGAGACAGGACATACTGTCTACCACACAAACCAAAAACATTGCACATATGCCTAGCTTCTTTGAAATGAGATGTGGAAATTTGATTACTCCTTAGCTGACCACGTGCATCCACTGTGGACTCTCCTGTAAGCTAAAAAAAGGGGGGAGACAGACTTCCTGGGAAGTGGCTGCTACAGCAGAATCAAGGCCTTCCTAGGACATGGGATGTCAATGTAGCCATGACACCCAGTGTCCAGTGGAACCAGATACTCTGCACATCTGTGGGCAACAACAGTAGATGTCTGTATTTGTAACTTTTTTGGCTCTCGTGTCACTCTGCCAGACTACTTTCTGATTTTGGTTTTTATCCCATTCCTGACAAATAGGTTATTCTGTGAATAAATTCCATTCATGCCAAGTGAGCTTCAATTGCCTGAAACCAAGGACTCTGAGCGATTTGTGTTCTTTCCTATTAACTTATCAGTCCCTCTAGAATGTTCACCCGTAGAAGAGAGGACTTGAAGCCCACATCTCACCATCTGGAAAGGACCCAGGAAGATGGGAATGTGGCCAGCTGCTCATTTCTTACACAATTGTTTTATCACACTTTCTCAAGAACACTTGAAAATGACAACTGGAAGTAGCTTTCTCTGTCTTCCCTCAGAAACAAACCTCTCCACATAGATTTTTTTCCTTCCCAGATGACTGAGGGCTCCCCAGCGAGAAGTCACTCACAGCTGCTGTCTACCCACTTTGGTCAAGTGAGACATCAAAACTCCCCAAGTGGTCAGAATGGAACTCTAGAGCTTAATCCAGCCACAGCAATTGTCCACCCCAGAGCTTTAACACAAGGTCTCTCCTAGTGGGAGACTTGCTTGGGTCACCAATAGAGCTAAATGAGGAGGTCAGGAAGAGCAACAAGGCAGTTTGGGGTATATATGGAGTAAATAACACTTCTCATAAGGCTCTGTGTCCTCAGAACAAGGACGTCCCTGTTTTCCTCAAGGTTCTACAGTTGGTATTTGTTATTTCCATCCTTGTAATTTTAAACATGGAACTTCAGATGGGACAATTCATTGAGCAGGACTACCCCCTGCACAGCAAAACATTGCATATCCTTGTAATCACCTCATTTGATGACAGTAACTCAGGCAGCCCCTGTGACAACCAGTAAATTCCCAACCATTTCTCTATGCCCCCAGGGATAGTTACCACATCCAGTTGAAAGCTAGTGCATTAAGGCCTTTGAAGGAGACTTTATTCAAAGGAAATAGTGTGTGGAACACTTCGAGGGTTTGCTAACTATTAATTCTGAATCTTAATTGAGTCTGCTAGACTCTCTGAAATGGAAAACAGGATGCTTTCCTTAAAGGGGTATTGAAGAAGTTATTTAGGGATAAAAATGTCAGCATCATCGTTTATGCTATGGATAGGCTCCCAGAGGAAGATGAAAAGACACAAAATGGTTTACTAGTGGCTTGGTAGCAAGGAACACACAGCATGTTCCAGAGCCTTATGGGGGCTCTGGAAAGGGAAGATGGCCTAGATGGGGAATGGAAAGTATTGGAGATAGCTGTCTTCCAACAAGCCCTCTCAAAATCTCCCTTGGTAATTGATGTCCAAAGACTGCAGGTCTGTGAAAGTCTGGTGACTAGCAAAGACCTATGTAGAGATACATGTGCAGGTGATGCTAAAATGACCAGAAAAGTATCATACAAACTTCAGCAAGGAAAATCCAGGAAAGTCAACCCTCCCATATGACTGGACATCTGAACTTCCAAATACCTAGGGCAACATAGATGATTCAGTTCACAACAATTTATGGAGTGACTTCTGCATGCTGGGTCCACACACAGATGGAAGAAGCAAAGCTGGGCCTGTGTCCTCAGGTGTCTCACTGGCCATGGTGTAACCAGCTACGTGAGCAAAGCATCACATCCCCTTGGGGAAGGGGAGGTGGGACCACTGCATTAGAGAGACAGAAGGAATGGGATCAGTTGGACAAAGCCTTCCAAGAAGAGTTCCTAATGAGACATGCCTGTCCATGGTGGAGCAGCGCTGTCAGCTCCAGGAGAAAGGAACTCTAAGAGAAAGGTTTTTGTTTTTATATCAAGGGTAGGTGTTGGATCGGGGCAGCGGAGAAGAAAGAGGTATTTGGGAAATGAACCTTGGTTCTTGTTTATCACTTAAATTCTTATTTGTTTCATTCTGTCCACCTTCGTGAGACCTGCATCACTATCAGCTGCTGATGCTTGACTGCCTCCAGGACACCCTACCCAGAAGGCCATAAAACAGGCTTGTTCTCTCCTTTCCCTGCAGTCAGCCTGGCCACCGACTTCCTCATACAAAGCACTCTCCAGCAGATGTTAGCCAGGGCAGGTCAGACCCAACACTGCCATTCTCACTAGGGATGCTACCGTCTGTAAACTACGGGAAGGCAGGCGGCTCAGCAGGAATAGGAGGAGATTGCTCCTTCCACATATGGTCTCCTTATGTCCGTGTGTAACACAGCATAACAATAGGTCTAGGAAGATTTGGTAATCATGAATATTTCAGCCCTGGTAGTGCTGACAGCCAGCTGGGTGAGTTGAACTTCATTTCCATCTGTATCTCAAACTCAAACCAGTCAACCTTGAGTTGAAGCTGTTATAAGGTAAATGTGTGTCCCACCTGAATCCTTGTGTTGAAAACTATCGTCAATATGATGGTATCAGGAGGCGAAACCTTTGGGAAGAGCTTAGATGGTGAGGCTGCTGCCCCTGTGAATAGGATTAGTGTATTTTATTTTTAAAACCCACATCGAAAGATTAGGGATATGGTTCAGTGGGTAAGAGCACCTGCTATGCAAGCACGAAAGCATGAATCCAATTGCTCGGCACCCACGTAAAAAGCCTGGTGTGACTGCATCTGTCTGCAACCCCTGTGCTGTGGGATGCTCTAGAGCTTTCTAGCCACAGCCTACCCCAGCCTCAGTGAGAATCAGGTGATGACTGATAAAGCAGGGAAACAGAATGCCCCTCTAGCCTCTGTGCTCGCATCTGCACACATACACACACACACACCTGCACACACCTGTACACATACACACATACAGACACACACACCTGCACACACCTGTACACTGTACACACACACACACACCCCCTGCACACACACACCCCTGCACACACACACCCCTGCACACATCTGTACACTGTACACACACACACACAACTGCACACAACTGTACACTGTACACACACACACACATGCACACACCTGCACACACACACACCTGCACACATCTGTACAGTGTACACACACACAAACTTCACACACCTGTACACTGTACACACACACACACCTGCACACACACACACACCTGCACACATCTGTACAGTGTACACACACACAAACTGCACACACACACACCTGTGCACATCTGTACAGTGTACACACACACACAACTACACACAACTGTACACTGTATACACACACACACCTGCACACAACTGTACACTGTACACACACACACACACACACATATCTGCACATACATGTACACTGTACACTGTACACACACACACACACACACACACACACACACACACACCATTTAAAAGGCTTTAGAGCTCCTGTCTCTTCTATCATGGGAGAAACCAGATCAAGAAAAGGTCCTTGAGTGCGAAAATAAGTAGCCTTTCAGTAAGTAGCTGAAGCGTCCAGTGTCTTCTTGATCATTGACATCCAGCCTTCAGAATTAAAAGTACATTTCTGGTACTTTTGTTTGTTGTTTGTTTTTGGTGACGGAGCAAAAAGTATTTTTGTAGTAGAAAGAGAAGCTGACGAAAGCCAAGTCCACTAAGAAGCAGTTTGAGAGTTTCCCCCCAGCACACAGCCATGAAAGTGAAACTGAACTCCAGCCCCTAAGACACTGCTCTGTGTCATTAGACAAATTTCCAGGCCACCTCCTTCCATTTACAGGCTCTCCACAGCTCCCAGATAAGAAAATCAGAAAACCAGGAAGCTAAAGTTTAACTTGTAGATTAGCGTGCAATTGGAGATGATAGACAGGACCATCCCAAGTAAATTTATCAGATGGGGAAGGGTTGCTTCCCTGAAGAAGGCTGGTAGACAAAGGCAGCCCATGGGTGCAACCTTTCTGTGTCTCTGGGGAGGCCTCAGGAAGCTCTTCTTTCCTAATTACCCTTAGATAATGAATAAATACGACGGCAAATGTTATTAGAATAATTTATTATTCATCAAGAACAAGGGACAAGGGGAGTAATTCCCTATTAGTATTCACAAGTCCCCTTGCTCAAGGCTCTTCTTCCACCTTGGGCTCCCAGTGCTCCCATTTAGGGAAAAAAAGCCCATTTGTGGCACCAGCCTACAGTCAGCATGCTATTAGGGAAGAGGAGTTATTGGCTGTGTAATTAACTATGTAATTAACTCAGATCTCCTAATGCAATCAGCATCTAATCTAATAGGAAGGTGTAATTAAATTGTGTCTTTAATCCCTGGGAAAATCTCTGGATTTGGGTGTGAGAATCAACCTGGCAGGGGGGCCCAGGTCTCCATTATCTTCAATTAGACAATTAATTGATATTCAAGTTACCTTTCTCATTCAAACCTAATTGAATTTCTCCTACTCCCCATGAGGTATAATGTGTTTATCAAGATGCTTCTCTCCATTCACAGCCTAAAGAACCCACAGAGAGGTGGCCATCACCTGCCTCCCTCTGCCACTTACCCAAATATTAGAGAGAGCAGTGGCCCCTTTAAGAGATTGATTGGCGTTTCGAGTTTTCCTTAGTGTCTTTGTATCTACACAGCGGAACTGGCTACAGAGCAGGTCTGTCTGTGACTGATGAGTTTTCCCTCCTTATTGCCCCAGAGTCAGGCAGTGGCTGCCAACATCTCCATTTTGCTTTTTGGTTCCTTTAATTCAGCTGTCATCTCTGAGTCCTGGCTTTGTCTCTGTGGACCTGGCTACCTCAAGTAGCGCACCAAGAGCTTTCCTCCATCTTTGCACCTGCCTCCTCCTCAAATTAGATTTCCAAAAGCTAAGGCCTCGACTTGACCTATGTAGCTTTGCCAACCATCTTCTGTCTTCTTTCTTCAAAATCAAAGCTCACTCCTACAATCCTAACAGCTTTCCCATGCTCCCACTGGGGTCCTAGGTGAGCTGGAGCTAGATCTGTGGGGACACTGAAGCATGGAGAGGCATGGGGCACAGGAGAGAAGGATGTAGAGACCCAGGTAGGAAAAGCGAAGAAGGTAATGAGAAACAAAAAGAATAGAGCAGGAGGAGAGGGGAGAGAGAAGAGTCAATGGGAAGAGAGAGGAAAAGAAACAACCACGCTGCACTGAGATGGCAGATGAGAGGAGTTAATTAAGGAAGGGCTGTCCTCAAGGCAGGCAGGCATCTGGGAGCACCAGCCTTTTGGGGTAGATCTTGTGAAAGGCAGGAATATCAAACCAGCCCTGGCTGAAATAAGCTGGGACTGCACCGCACACCTGATAGGCTAATCTGAAATGAAAATCTTAGGGGAGGTGCAGCTGTGCTCAAAGGAGCTGCTTTTCAAATTTTTTTTTTTTTTTTTTTTTTTTTTTAGGAAATAAAAATGAAACTTTTCTCTCTGCCTTCAGAAGTTTAAGGAAAGTCGCAATTCCCGGTCATCCCTAGTCACTATCAACTGTGGTAATCAGCTTAACTAAGGCCTATTATGGAGACTGCCTGCTTCCCTACAGCAGATGAGTGTTGTACCCACAGAGCTCCCTGTGTCCCTGTGAGGAACACACTGGAAATGTTTTGTCTGCTCAAGGGAACCCCTCTTCTCCAGAGGGAGAGGGCAAGGAGAGAAGTGAAAGTCGGCAAGAGAGCTCCAGCAAGCCCCCAGGCCTGGGCCCAGAGCAGGAGTCTGAAGGCCCATGGTAGGCAAGCTGGGAAGGACAGAGGGGATCTAGGGACCTGGGAAGACTGGTCCTGATGGATGAGCTGAGGCTGGAAGGGGGCTTGGCCAAACTCTGTCATAGCACCACAGGCTAACTGGATGAGGGTGGAGACAAGGACCTGCTGTCACTTACCTAAAAGACAGATTAGGTAATTTGGGGGGTCTCAGAGCTATCCCCCACTTGCCTCTTGTAGTAGTTAGTGATAATCCTGTAACACTTGTCCTTTGCTCACATAATGATCTTTTTCTTGTAATATGTTAAAACAATGGAATTCTTGCTCGGGATTTCTAAGTCTTCTATCATTGGGTGTATGTAGTCTTCAGCAAAGAGCATGTGTTTTCACATACACCAGAATTAGGGTGCAGAAATTCCTCTATGCATACCTGATCAGTGGAAAACCGAACCCACAAAGGTCAGAAGAGAGCTAGGCTATGCGGATGCTTGCTCACTTGGCTATCCTACAAATATTCCCAAATAAATAGGACTCCCCTTGCTCCGTTTTATCCATGGAGAAGCTGAGAGCCAAAGGGGTTGGGAGTGACTAGCCCAAAGCCTGTGAAAGGTGGAGTTGACTCTCCTCATTTCCCAGCTAGCCTACAGAGAGGGGACCCTAAACCCACCTCACCACAGTACCACACCTACAACAGCATCAGGAGGAAAAGTGTCCCCTGTCCACTTCTGACTCGTCCTGAAGTAACTAGGACCGAGAGTTGAGGCCTTAGCTTTTGGAAATCTCATTCTGAGGAGGAGGCAGGTGTGTCCCTTCCCAGTAACAATGTAATCAGTAGGTACAATGTGGTACACAAGGAAACCTGGTCAGCTTCCAACACTAATTTCAGTGTTTTTCTCCATTAACAAGTTGGGAGAGCATGGGCAAGTCTTTGAACCCCATGAGAGCTTCAAGCCTCTGAAGATATAAAACAGAGACGATATGCACTCTCCCCACCATGGTGCAGGATCTTTCTGAGGCACAATACACAGGATAACTGTTTGAATACACAAATGCTTTTCACTTTGCATCTCTGGATGTATTCATATTCATTAGGTTTAAAGACTCAAACTCAAGAAAAGATGCCACGAGCAACACAGAGAAAGGCTCTGTCTTGGCTGACTCTGTTTACAGTTTACCCTTAAGGATAGCCATTTGTTTGTTTTAAGCGAAAGATTTGGGTCTCAGTGAAAGCTATTCATGGCTTCCAGAACATGAAAATGTGCTGTGGATGTCACAAGTTAGTTTGAATTTCACTCCGGGGAGCTCAGCTCAGTAAGCACTATCATGTGCAAGCAGCGCCCTTAATCAAGCCAGTGAATCTTAACCTAACCTTCACAATAAACGTATAAATAGAGCCCTGATTAAATAATTGTTATTTTCTTGCAGAGAATCTCAGTTGGGATCTTGTCTTCAGAGTAATATGTTATGCAAATGTTACATACAGCATATATGTCTCCTCTGCAACCAGCGGACCGTGTCTTTGATCACAGCAACACAGAGCTGGGAATCAAAGACTGGGGTCCCATCTTTGTTCTTCCAGTGAATAGCTGTGTGACCTTGAGAAATCAATCTCCCTGAGCCTCCGAGTTCTCATCTTGCATAAAAAAGGCTTAAAGATCAATAACTAGCACTCAACTAGCACGCCTCCTCCAACCACGGAGTCCATGTTTTCAAAAACTGGCTACTAATCTGCATGTATTACATGATAATTAATTCATTTTCCTGAGTCTAAAAATCAAAGGCATTTATAAATGGTAGCCAGAGATTCTGATCAGATTTTATATAATCAGAGTTAACATGCAGACTGAGCTAATTCCAACCAGAAGAAAAGATTTGCGACCCTTCAGTTTATTGTGTAGATAGATGGAAGGAATGCATCGGACAGCTTTGCTACTGTGACAATTCCACAATTCCCCAGACATCTTCACCACCTGTGCCTATTCCCTGAGCTATACAGATTGAGAGGTGTCCAAAGTGCTCCCCTAAAGTCCAATCCAGTCACTGAGAGCTCTTGTGTAGCTCTGAGGCGAGCATCCATTGATGCTGGGAATTCGGGGAGCTGTGACACCAGAAAACATACATGCCCTCATGAGGCTTGCTTATATCAACAAGAAATAGATTCAAAGTAGTTTCACAAGCAATAGCTGGTAGACCACAGTGAAGCTGTTGAATACATACTTCCCTAGAGAGCATTACAAGCCACCCAAAAGCTTTTACTGTGAGCAAGGTATGTATGGTAGAAATTTTAGTGCTTAGTTGTAATGAACTAACATGCTTTGACTTGAGTTTCAAAAAGAGCAAGTATTTAAAAGAATTGAAAATGCCTGAAAGAAGACAGGGCGGAGGCTCAGAGAACAGTCAGGGAAGCTGTTGCAGTGGATTATTGGAACCAGGACAGTGGCTTAAACAAAGGTAGGGATTATGAGAGTGGGGAGAATCATTGATTTCTGAATTGAGTCCTCTAAACCTGCTAATGAACTAGCTGCAGGGAGCAAAAGGAAAGTCGAATTTTGGAGCCCATGTGTGCTACCTGTCCTCTGAGGAGTTGATGACATCAATAGGTATGTCCCACACGTGATGGAGAGTCTATAGACAGACCTATGGTGTATGAGTGTAGACATTCTCCTGATCTGCAGGGAACTCACTTAAAATAATCTGTGAGAAAGTCAAGCAAATGTGAACTCTGTGAAGAAGGCCACGTGAAGTCATATCTCACTTTGCAAGAACTGGTGGGAAAAGATCGCCATCTTGGCAGCACAGTGGAATACTGATTAAAGTGAAGTGCTTTATTTTCCTTTTTTCTTTTCTTTATTTTTTTCACTTTTGCCTTCATTCCCTCTTGGAATGCCTCTGGTTCCATACATCCTAGATGCGCATAGAAAGTGAATTGAGCCTGGGAGCCTTGCTGGTGTAACTAAATCTGGGAAAACTGATCCTCTTGTTTATAAGGAAGATAAACAGTTCCCAGTTCCCCACCTAACACAGAGAAGAAAGATTCAAGCTATCAAAGACACAACTCAACCACCACAAAGTCCATTTTGGACCATGCGAGGATGACAATAAATAAAAGATTACTTTTTTTGCCAACCTTTGCAGAGAAGATTCTACAGATCCCTCAGCTTATTCAAAGACTATTAATAGGAATGAGCTGAAAAGTATTGGACAGTATGCATTCAAGTTTGAGAAAAACTAGGCAGAGCAGGGTTTATTGGTTTTCTTCACATCTCTGAGTCTTCAGTATTTCCAGGAAAGATAGTTGAATATGCAAAATTTGCTAGATATTTTGGAGACATGAAACCTTATTGCATTAAATTATAACTCATTGAGATGTGCACATCTGTGTCTAAGAACAATATTAGGACTAAAAAAATTATAATGATCATTAAAAGCAGGAACATTTGCTATCCAGGATGAATAGTTGGCAGCTCTTGCCTGGAGGTAGATGAACAGACAAGACAATATCACCAGCTAGCAGTTTTATGCTTCTGTTCCTTTCGATTAAATTCAACAGTGATAGGACTGAGCAGAGATCTGACTTGGATTTTATACGAGTTACTTTTCTCTTTGCTGTGCCAAAATATCTGACAAAAGCTACTTACAGAAGGAAAGGTTTATTTTGGCTCACAGCTCAAGGAAGCAGTTCACCATGGCAGGAAATTCCTGGCAGCAGGAACTTGAGGCAGGTTGTCACATTGCATCTGCTGTCTGGAAGCAAAGCAATGATTGTGAGGAATCTTTTCCACACTTTCCTGTCCCTGTGCTCTTCTTGCCACAGTGAACTCTACCATCAAATCATAGCAGTATCTATGCAGTTTTGTCAATAGTAACCATCAGTTAGTATGGCCATCGTATTAGTGCTTTCTGCCTGGTCAATTTGGTGTAGTTGTCCAAGGAAAACTTCAGAGGAAATGCTACTGAAATTGCCTCAAGGAAAAGAATTTGATGATAAATTAGAAGATGTCTTAGTTATTTTTCTGTTGCTGTGAAGAGACACCATGTCCAATGTAACATATAGAAGAAAGCCTTTAATGGGGGCTTAAGGTTTCAGAGGGTGAGCCCATGACCATCATGTCAGGGAGTGTGGGCAGAAGACAAGCAGGCATGGCATTGGAGCAGTAGCTGATGTTGTACATGTTGAGACAACAACCATGAAGCAGAGTGAGGAACAGAGAGAGAGAGAGAGAGAGAGACAGAGACAGAGACAGAGACAACAGTAATTTGGAATAGTGTTGGCTTTTGAAATCTCAAAGCCCTCCCCCACGGACACATTTCCTCCTCTAAGAAGGCCTCACCTCCTATAACCCTTCACAAACGGTTCCATCAACTGAAGACCAACTGTTTGAATATATGAAATGATGGAGGCCATTCTTATTCAAACCTCCACATAAGATAAATTCAGAGGACAGTGAGGGACTCGGTAGAGGTCATACTATGAGTTAATGCCTAGGCCATGTAGTTAATACTTGTGTGGAAAAGTCAGAGATGGAGACTTCAGGGCACTGAGGATTAGGGCATCGATGGGTCTTGAAGAAGTGAAGCAACTGCGTCAAAGACTTAACAGGACAACCTTGTCTTATTGAGGAATGGATATTATTTGAAGTCTATGGCATCTTGTGTCCTGAATGTGCTCCACTATGATTTAAAGTGTTACAGCAGCCTACACTTGGTGACTTGGGGGTCTCAGGCCACTTCATTTGCCAACCTATACTTACTTATGGCACCATATACATATACTTAGAAAATGCTATGCTGCATTGTGTAGAATTTCTAGGTTCAATGGGGACAATTAACTCACGAATTTAATGTTAATTTCTCAATTCTTACAAATTTTAAATATCTTATTGTTTCAGCTTGTAACACACACATGCATACATACTCACACATACAGGACACATTTATGGGTCACATAAATGCACACAAGTGTCTATATAACGTAGAGCTGTTAGACTCACATGCTTCTGTTCCATTGTAGATTAGAGTTTCTCGCACTGCCTTCTGTAAGTATTTGAAATGTTTTTAGCCAAATTGGTGATTAATACAATTGTAGTCAACACTACATTTTGCTTTGGTTTTCCTTTTAATTCAGTTCCATGTGTGTCCTGCTCCTCATTCCCCTGCATTAGGATTTCAGTACCAGGAAGCCTGAAGAGAACATGGAAGTTGAATAATCTTAAATGCATATGACTACACTTGTTTCCTGTGATCCTCACTTCAAGTTTCTATGTTCATCAAAAACTTTCTAGCTGGATAGAATTTATATTAAGTGGATGGAAGATATCTAAACTCTAAATAAATACCTACACCAAAATATCATTTTCTTTCTGTTTTATATGTTAAGATTCCACATTTGATTTTTATGTGGGAGGAAAGGATATTTTTTGCTGGAAAATAAAAGCTAAGAAAATCACCGCAATAAACCACATTTAATTTCCAGTGCCCACTACTGATTCTGTCAATGCAAAGGCAGGAAGGAAAAGGTAAAGATGCTAAAACAAGTGCCTCGCACATAGGCTCCAGAAATAAAGGGGGGGGGGAACAAGGAGGAGGCAAGGAGACATACTATTTTTTTAGGTTCCTTGAACACCCTCACAAGGGCCTGTCTTTAGGATTTAAATAGACAGAATTTGATTTCTCCCATTAGATTTACATTGTATTATGATTCCTATGTATCAGCAACTCTAACCAAAAGAAGAGGAAAATGTGTCTAGTCGTTTAGCCAATGCATATGCACACACTTGCACACCCCTGAATCTGCACTCCTGTGATAACCTTCCAAGGTTATCAGTGGAAGGTGCAGGTGTCTCAGTTCCTGTGCCCTTGTATCTCGAGCACATCAAGTTGTGACTATTTGGAAATTATGTATACAGGACTCAAAGGGCTGAGGTTCCTTTCTGGATTTGAGAAGAAAGGAGGCTGGACTTTCAGGTGTCATGTAATTAATAATTACAATAAATTGTGCATGCAGTGTTTGAGAGAAGTTTCAAAAAGCATAGTATCCATTTTAGAGCAACACTGAGATAGCACAGAGGTATTCTTCCCATTCTACAGGTGAAAAAGAATTGTAAACAACAGAGCAGACAGCCTGTCTACGGTGAGCCCCACACCACCAAGTTTTGAGTCAGAGAGATAAGACTTCAACTTTCAGTGCTGTCCCTCCTACTCATTGCATTGGGCAAGTTGTTAACCACACTGAACCCTACTTTATCTGCAAAATAGGATTAAAATGCATAGTTATCAATGGTAGCACAGAGGGAGATCAAATCTCTAACAACCATTAAGCTCTCTGTGTAGAGCAAAGGACGGGCTGTATTGGATAAAGCTGTGTATGTTTCCAATCCATTATGCTCATCTCTCCCATATTTCCAGATTAAATGTCACTACCATGAGGGACTGCTTGGGAGGATTAACAGATATAAATTCTTATGCAGGTATACACTAATACAATAATAAATGAACAAAGTAAGCATAATGATATTTATCCTTTTGTGCAGAATTATGAGGAACACACCAATCATGTAAACCATCTCATCTCCTCAACAGCCAGGGAGTTTCCTGCTTAATGCTCTGTGTTACACATATGGGCAAAATGAGGCACAGTGTTAACCTTCTGCTATGGGTTGACTGTGGAGTGTCTTCCACAGACAGGCTCACGTATTTGAACATTTGATCCGATCTTCAGATGTTGGTACTGTTTTGGGAGTGTCTGGAATCCATAGGAAGTTGGGTGTAGCCTGTCACTGGGGAACAGGCCTTAGTGCTCGTCGCCTGACCTGGTTCTAACCTGATCTCTCTGCTTCTTGGTCCACCAAGTTGGAAGTCAGCCACTGAATGCGCCAGGCACACTTACTGCTATCCCTTCCTTGCCACGGTGGATGGGATCTTCTCAAACCATGAGCGAAGGAACTCTTTGCTTCTTTAGGATGTTTCTTCTTGGGTATTTATTTGATTGCAATGATGAGGAAAGTTACTAATATGCCTTCCCTTCTGGGGTGACCTAGGGAGTCCAAAGCCTGAGGCTGGAAGGTCTACACAGGCCTTTGAACAAAAGGAAAGAATAAGATGAGTGGAAAGCAGGGGGTGTTTGGGTGTGGGACCCTGCGGGAACAAAACCCTGGAGATAAGAGTGCGAGCCATACATGAGGAGAATCGGGGGAAGACCCGGATTTGGCTGAAGAAGAAGGAAAGCAACCAGGAGAATACAGGAGTTATGTCCCAGAGAGTGAGCATGTTCTAAGGGTCTGACTGAAATCCCGGTTTTTATTTGACAAGCACTAGGGAGCCACTGCAGGCTCCTGAACAGAGAAATGTCTTAATGAAAAACATAGCTTATAAACAAGCAGAGAGAAAGAATTTCAGATAAAGGAGTGGAAGATGAAGCGGCTGAAATGAAGCAGGCGAGTTAGACAGAAATTGTTATTGGAAACCTGGGGTGAGGGCAGGGACTAGGCCACTAAGTTACCTGCAGATGAAGCAAGGGAAGCAGACGCTGGAGCAGGGTGGTGGGAGTCGGAAGCACTGCTCAGGGCTGCTAGGAGCATCCAGTATGAGTGTGTCACTCACTCCGCCAGGAAAGCCTGCACCGAGAAGGCTCGGCAATGTTCACCTTGGAGAATGCAATCTCTGTTAGTTTATGCAAATGTTTGATTTCCCCATCTCTTACAAAGGAAAGTCTTATAATTTGCACAATAGTCTTATTAATATCTAGGGCTTGAGAAAACAAAAGTGATGTTTAAACTTCAGGCTTTTAAATCTTCCAATTTACACCGCTCTGTGCCTCACTAAATTCACCGCACTGGAGATCATTTGATGTTCGGCAAGCTCTCTCCACACTCCCTTCCTCTTGATAAAACATTAAATCAGCGGATTTCCCACCCCACCCCTCCCTTTTGCTCTCTAAAGATGAGGTTTTTCTGGTAACCGAAATTCTGTTTAAATATGTAGAGTTCTGAAGGAAGCAACGGCTGTAGTAGTGATATTTCAAATCGTTAGACGTCGTGACTTTAGGCTGTAAAATAGACACCTATTAAAGTACATAATTCAAAATGCCGTTCCACGCGGGCAAAGGGCAGAGACAGACATGAGAAGATTAGCTGGAGATTGAGCCCTGGCTTGACTGGGCTCTACTGTGCTACAGGCCATTCAGGTCTCCTGTAAATGAATCATAGAGGCACCAGAAGGCAAATCTGTTGTTATGAGTTCTTCTGTTTAGCCCTGCGCTGGTATGGTTGGGGTATGCATCCACTTGTGTGTGTGTGTGTGTGTGTGTGCGCGTGCGTGTGTGGCGCGCGTGTGTGGACAGGGATGCATGTGACATGGTACCTCCCTTGGAGGAACAGCTTCCCAATTCAGTGTTTCTCTAACTTTAATTTTACTCTATTTCCATGCTCCAATTCTTGGAATCATCTTAAACTTTGTACCATTAATTGTCTCCTTGCCGTGACACGTATACCTGAGGCGTCTTCTATACTTGCTTACATCTGTTAAGCATCAAAAGGTGCTTTTCTTTTCCTCCCTCTCCAATCAGCCCCCCCGCTCCCCCTCCTCCAGAGGTATTGTTCCTGCTGAAGACGATTGCCACAGTTGAAATAGAAATAACTCGGTGTTTGCATCACTTTCTATTTTGGAGGTAAGCACAGAAACACACGGGGGTGCAAAGGGTGTGCAATGGATTAAAAAACTATGTTCTCATCCTGACCTGTAAACAGTGCACATTTGATATCTTTACCAAGTGCCTTAAACAAAACTAAATCCTACGTACACATGTATTTAAATTAAGGCTCTGCAGAGGAGAGCACCCTGGGCTGTCCTGGTTTGTTTTAATGACAAATGTCCTTAGGAGAGACACGGGAGAGACTGCCATGCACGTGAAGACAGAGGTAAATACTGGATTGATAAAACCCTGGGCCAAAGGATGCTTGGAGCCACAAGGAGCTGAAGGAGGCAAGAAAGGTTCTCCTTTTGGAAGGGAGCCTGGTCCTACTGACAGTTTGATTTCAGACTTCTGCCCTGTAGAAGTACAAGAGAATACATTTCTGTCATCTAATCCACTGAGTTCGTGGTAATTGATTGCAGTAGCTCTAGGCGACTGCCAGAGTTAGAACAGCAACCCAAACTCAGAGAGTTAGGAAACCACTATACGGGAGATGATTCAGCTGCATTATATAGAAGGGACATCGGCAGGAAGAGACAAAGGTGTGGCTGGTTTGAAGACCAGTACTCAGAATTCAGGTAAGCAGAGGGAAAAGCAGTGACCCTGAGAGTCTCAGCAATACTGAAGGTTCTATGCTAGCATTGTTTGCTCATCCCTTTCCCTGGCTCCTTCCTCTAGCTTGCACCAGAGTCTTACTGTAGCCTCCAATAGGGCTTTTTGGAGGCACAGGTGAAGACCTCACTTTCCAAGCCATACAAAACATAGAAGAGTGCATCCAGTTGGGCCTCTCAATCACTTAGCTAAGGGACCACCCCTCAGGAAGGTGGTTCACCTTAAAACACATTAAAGAGAGGGAAGGAATAATTCCCTTAATGAGAAAATGTACTTTCTCCCCAGCATTGGCATCCCCAGGCACATCGTAAGTCTGCCCGCAAGTCTGTGGGATTCCTTAATCTTCCTCTGAAACTTCCCTCCACCTCCCTCTTTGCTATGCAGACACTGCTCTGCCATATGGCTAACCTCTGTGCCTAACTCAAATGGCATGCTTTCTCTTTTCAATCATCTCTGTCTTCCTCTTCCAGGTAGTTGCCAAGATTTACAGCTTACTTGCTTTTGTGTTTGTTTTTTGGAAACTCCAATAATACTGTTCTCAAGGCTCCTTTTGACCCCATTCTTAAATTATTTTATTAATGACATGAAGAACCTTAAGGGAAATCCCAATTTTCCTGGTCACAAGAATCAATTAATCTAAAGTATAAATCTAATCACATCAATCACCTCCACTTCTTGCCCCTCACCCAGTTTTAGTGATATCTCACTACCCATAAAGTACACTGTCCTTGGGCAATCACACAGATGCTTGTATACCTTTTGCCCAGCCTATGCATGCCAAGCTGACTTCTGAGGTGGCCCCAGGGGCCCTTGCCTCCTGGTATTCACATTTTCTGTAGTCTTCTCCCTGTGACTTTGAATGAGAGTCTTTGGGTACACAGAGCATAGCAATAACAGATGATTATATGTGATGCGTGAGAAGGTTTTTTCCTCCATCCTGCTGGGTGTTTCTCCCCCAACTCTCTCACTTGTGCCTTTTTGTAGAGACAGATGCCATCTAATAAGCTGCCTCGTGAAGAGGCCCACGTGCTGCGGAACTGAGGAAGATGTCACAGCAATGCTTTGTGAGAAAGAGAACCCTGCCTTCAGTCACACTGGTGAGTCCCACAGTAGATCCGTCCCCGGTGGATCCTGGGAATGACCGGCTGACACCACAGCCTCGCAATACACAAGGGCAGGAGCCAGAGCATCAGTCAGAGCAGGCCAGTTCTTCTGACCACAGAAGCTTCAGGTGGTTTTATTATGGAGGAATTAATAATGAGCACAGTACATTTTCAACTTCACATCTCAGCTACTTGTTCCTCCACACCTTACACTCCTTTCACACTAAACTCATTAACATACTCCCTTATCTAGTCAACTGTATGCATCATCCCTTTTGTTCCAAATGCCATCCTTTTCTTTCACGCCTGAAAACAATGTGTACTTTTGTCAGAACCCATCTGTATCTGCAATACCGCAGCTGTTCAAATGCCTGCCCCAGTGCTAGCCTCATTTTTCCAGTTATAGAGTCTACTTAATGCCCCCGACCAGCAGTCCATGCGCATTTGGCTTAGACCACTTTACTGTGCATTGCTATTTGCTGAGGAAGGTGTTCCTCTGTCTAACTAACTCTTAGCTCTTCTCACATAGAGAGGAAGTCTTGAGCATGCAGAGCCCTGTTCTCATATTTTATCTCTAACACTTCACAAAAAGGATCTGGGCATAACCACAGTTTATATAAATTTCATTAAATCAACTTTAAAAATAGCCATTGGTGAATGAAGCCCTTGAATTAGTTGTGTCGCATGTAAAGCAGCAGCAGCAAAAACAATAGTAAAATTGATAATGTGGTATAGTAATAGTAATATCAAAATTACATTAGCAATAGTAAATTTAATAAAATGATATAGTAATAGTAATAACAAAATAGCAATAGTAAAATTAATAATGAAGTAGAATACTAGCAATAACAAAATAATAATATAATGATAATAAGAATGAGATAATGATATTACTAATGAGGTATTATTATCGTGATTAGTGCTTCCGTGAGCCAGGCTCTGAAGTGAGTGTGTTTACACACACTACTTATACACCTCGTGTTATCTCAGAGGGTCAGGGAATTGTATTGATTGCACATAGATTTGGGGTGGGGGTAAATAAGTTGTCTAAAGTCTCAGGACTTACAGTAGAGACGGAAATCAATCCTAGACCTGACAATTCTTCTTCCGCTACAAACTTTAAATGAAGGTCTCTAAGAATAAATTATGGAGTATGGCCAAATAGAGGTCCATTTTGAGTGGGGCTGATTTCTTCAGAAATTATTCTTTCAAAGAATATTATATAAACATCCTCAAGGCACTGGGACAGGGAGAAGAGAGAGAGAGAGAGAGAGAGAGAGAGAGAGAGAGAGAGACACAAAGGTATTACTTTCCCCAAGTAAAGGAGTGAAGAATGAGAGAATGAGTCAAGAAAAGAGAATCAATACTCATGTGGTAGAGGGACCCACAGGATAATCCCAACTTCTGTTAGGAAAATGCTCTCCCAGGTCTTGAAGTTGAGGCTCAAATCCAATTAGCTGGCTGATATATGGATATGTGCAGGTTACAACACTGATAGAATGGGTTGCCTTGGCCTTGAGAATTTTGATGAGCTTTTAAAATTCAGTGGACACTAGCCAAGAATTAATCTAAGTAAGTTTTGATGTACACTAGAAAGTGTGGCTCTTTCCTCAACTAACAGACCCACTTGGCATTACTCCTGATGATCTTACCATTTCTAATAGTTAATGGTTTACCGGCATCTCCTTTGAGAAAACCTTCCTCCATGATCATCTGCTACTTTGGTTCTTCACAGTGTGAACCCCAGGAAATGAATGGATGGTTTTTGTTTATTTTTTTTAATAGAGTAACTTTCAAGGGAGGAAACTTTAATTCTAGCAAATTCAAACAATTGTGACAACAGACTCAGGTCCACCAATGAGAGCCTTCCATCCAGACCATCAAACACAGAAATTAAGGCCATGGGGAAGAGGGATGTTTTTTCCTTGGGTGGCATGGTACTATTGCATATTGAATATTAATTGATATTTCAAATTACTGAAAATGATGGAGGAAACAGTTTTGCCGTTTACCTGTAAGCCTGTGTTCTTGTACAAAATCGCCCCTTATCTCTTTCCCTTCCCTTCAGGAGCTGTGTGCTTGAAAGACAAAGTTCTTGGAAGAGCTGAGTAAATGACTGAGAATTAGCATATCAAACACACCCAATAACCTGAATAGAAATTAGAATAATCCCAACTCTGACATCTATTGGCTGCACTAAATTGAGGTTAATGTGGTCCAGTCCTTCCTGGTTTAACAAAGATAGGGAAATGCATATCTCCCAGTCCTTATCCCTTGGGCCCTTAAGGCATGTCTCTTTTATGATGAAAATAAAAACAATATAGAGAAAAGGAGAAAAAAAAATAAAAGAAAGAAAGAAAGAAAAAGATCCCAAACACGTTAGTGGGATATATATGTATATTCGTTGATATATAACTTAATAAAAGTTTATGGACCCAGGATAAGGAAGCCACTCTGCACAGATACACTGGGACTGAAATATGGTCCAATTAAGTCTGTAACAGGGTGAGCTTTACTTTGAACATTCTCCAAGTCGAAATGAAAGCTCCTCAGAACAGATAAATCAGGCAACATAAAATAAAAAAACGCTGATCTGGCACAGCTCCTGAAAGAAACTGGAGGAGATAGGTAGGCTGGAGGGACTAGTCAGGGCTGGATAGGGAGGTGTGGAGAAGGAGAGTGGAAAGGGATTCAGCCAGCCCTTTTCATTGGATGCTCAAACAGTTGCAGGTCCTGTGACTGTAAATAAACAGTAGATATTTAAGCCATTCCAATTAATGCCTTCTGTGACAGCTATTTATCTATTGAAGGGACAGCAAGGCTTGCCTGGTGCAATTAAGCTGTTTGCTAGCAGTGCCTTCAAATATGCAGTGCCTTTAGCCAAACAGTTATTTGTAGTTTATGGACAAGCTTCTTGCTGAAGGAGAGATTTATTAGGGAAAACTGCCTCCCTTCCCCAGAGCTGGCCAGATGTCAGGGTACAATTCAGCCTCAGCTCCTGCAGGAAGCCTTTCTTGTCTTGTTGGCTTTTAGGAAAATACAAAGGATTCTTCCTTAAATTCATAATGGGAGATGACCAACATAGAGTGTTGGTCTTGGTTGGGGACAGTTTGACCCAGGTTGCTGTTTTCGCATTGTCTCTTTTTATCTGTGGGCTCAAAGGTTAATTCAGATCCTGAATGCCAGCTATGAAACTGAACACCTGGGGCTGCAGAGATGCCTCAGACACTAAAGAGCTTGCTGCACAAACATGGAAACCTGAGTTCAGATCCCCAGCATTTGTGTGAAAAGCTGGCAAGGAGACTGGAGGATCCCCAGAGGTCACCTGCTAGCCAGTGTTAGCTCCAGGTTAGTGAGGGACACTATCTCAAAAATTAAGATAGGCAGCTGTTGGGTAAGACACCTGACTTTGACCTCTGGCTTCCACTGACATGTGCACACATGTACACATGCATACACAAGTGCTGTGCTCACACATGTGCATATAACACACAACTTGAACATCTACTGCATGCTATTGCTGAGATGATCAATGTTTAATGGCAAAAAAAAAAAAAAAAGAATTGTCTATATTGCCAGGCACATAGTAGGATGTCAAGCTGTTTTGACTTCTCAGCTCAACCATCTTCCTTTGTTGAAGGAAAATAATGTTCATCATATTTCAGCAAAGTTGTTTTGATTTTTACATCTTTCAGAATATAAAAGAGCTTACTCACTGAAAGTATTGTTTAGTCTCGGTGAGACAGTATATTGGAGGCAGACGTCTTTTACTTTGTCCATAATGGGCAACCTTGGGCTGCTAGCTCATCCCTTGAAGCCTCATTTTGCTCTTCTGTAAAATTTCAGTAGGAATAGCAATGATGGGGCCGAGGAGTAAGTCTGTAAAGAGTTTGTTGTACAAGTTTGAGTACCTGAGTTTGGATCTCCAGCATCAATGGAAAACCTGAACGTTTGTAAATCCAGTGCTAGGGTAGAGGGCAGCAGCAGTGCAGGCAGGTCCCTAAAGCTTATTATCCAGTCTATCCAAATTGGCAAGCTCAAGGTTCAGTGAGAGATGCTGTTTAAAACTTAAAGTGGAAAGAGACTGAGGAAGACATCCAAAGTTGACCTCTGACCTTCACATACACATATAAACATGCACACACATATAACACACATACACAGAGTGAGAGAGAGAGAGAGAGAGAGAGAGAGAGAGAGAGAGAGAGAGAGAGAACAATAACATATTCTAATAATACATAATACATAATACAGGGTTCTATTCACTGATGTCATCATCTTGTTTCCATGAGAGGCAGAAAGGGTTTGGTCACCCACAGTGAACCTGGATTTTGGGGACACGTTGGATGGAAGAATCTTCCTGTGTCCTGCCACTTAGCTTTGTGAATTTTGCCTCTCTCCAAGGTTAGATAGATTGTCAAAATCCAGTTTTGAAAACCTGGTTGGGAAATTAGAGGGGCTGTGCTCCACAGCAATCTTTTGGAACTCTACTTTGCTAAATTGGCGCTGCTACAGTTGAGGAGAGCCAAGTAAGACTAAAGGAGGAAGTGAAGCTATCTCAGGGGGTCTTCTGGTCATGTCATTTCCTTCCTATGATGCAGTCATGTCTTCCAGAGTCTAAGCTTGGAAACCATTAGCTCTCTTCAAGTCCAATTCTCCTGCTTGATCTGATGGTTTATGCTGGAGCATCTTCCTTGGGTCACTAGATGATTCTTCACAGTTTGATTCACAGATGAGGGAAAATAAAGATCCAAAGTAGATCTCCAATTCCTGCCATCTCTACTGCAAACCCACAATTTCTTCAAGTTTTATTAGGAGAGTCCCTGATGATATCAAAGGTCCCTGGGAGTAGGTTGCCATCATCCCCAAGCCCTGGTCTCCTTTGGAAGGGTATGGGTCCTTCCAGAAAGGACTAGGGCTAGGATAGGGAGAAGAATAGACCATGAGGAAGAAAACGGGTAATTTAGGGAGTCAACAGTGACTTCTCTGGTTTATTTCTAGCTTGTTTCAGAAATAGCCTTGTGAGTGGGGCTGTTACCATTCAACAGTTGAAATTTGCCTTAGCATTTACTGTGTGTTAAGTTATTTGATTCTGTCCTTAAAGACATCCTGTATAATGGGAAGTGCTCATCCTCATCACTGATCCACTGTCAAATCAGTTCTCTGAGGGGTGAAAAGTTATTTTGTTCGTTGATACATCCCTAGCATCTAAAACTGTCTCTCTCTCTCATCAATATTTATTGAACGAATAAGGAATATTCTAAGTCCATTTTACTAATGAGCCATTCAGCTGAGTCCCATAAATCTTTGTTGATTGTCCCAGGTGATATGGCTGGCTAACAGTGGAGACAGGATTCAAAGTACATCCCCAGTTCCGAAGTCCTTGTTCATCCATGAGCATTTGTTCATAATCTTGCGTCTGTACAAGTCTACCATGGAGCAGGGGCTAGGGTTCCATATGCCCACACTGTGAGTCCAGTGGGACCACAACTGAGCCTCTGGTCCCAGCTTAGTGAAATGGAATGGGGCTCAAGTCTGGCACTTGAGGGCTCTGAGGTATATTTTCTTAGAGGTACAATTTGAATGTGAAATATGTTCCTGTAAGCTCATAGATTTTCACATTGGGTTCCACTTGGCAGTGATGATTTGGCAGGTTGCAAAACCTTTAAGAATAGAGGGACCAGGCTGGAGGAAGTACATCATTGAGGATGTAAGGACGAGGACATGCATTGAAGTATATAAGCAGGTCCCCTGTTCTAGCTAAGGCCTTTCTTCTTAACTTCTGACTCCATTTTATCAGCTACGTCACACTCTGGCTAGCATGCCAGCATGTCAGAGCATGTCAGCATGGAATGTCAGAGCATGACCCATTAAAGTGTGAGCAAAAAAACAAAAAACAAACAAACAAAAGAACCCCTTTCCTCCCTTAGGTTGTTCTGCCATGTATTTTGTCACAGAAGCAAGGGAAGTCACTAATACAGGTATGTCTGGGCCATTTCTCCTTGGTAGGGTCTTGTGATGGCTTCATGACTTTATGACCAGCCTTACAGATAAGGAATGAGATCGACCTGTGAAGAAGCGAAGGAGCCACAGACACATATAAAGGAAAATTGTTTCCTACAAAAGCCTGCAGCATCTCCAATAAAGAGAGAGGTGACTTTTTATCACGGGGTTCTCACTGTGCTAATCACCCTAGCTATTTCTGCTCCATTCTGTATCTCCTTCCCTCTCTACTTCTCCAAGAAAAGGAGATTATTTTTAATTACATTCTTACACTGGATTAATGAGTCTCCACAATAAGTTAATGAGCAGGACACTGCATCGGGAGACAACACATACATCTGATTACTTTTGGAGACTTTCTTGAAGCTTTCTCCTGCCCAGACCCTCCCCAAAGAACCACTGGTGAGGGAAGCCAGAGGCTCCTAGTGATTTCTGAGTTGTAACATTTAGGAAAACCGGGACATAGCCACTCCACAAAACCTTCTGGCAAGGGCGTGATGACCTGGTGTTCTTTCAAAGGAAGAGTTTCTTACTTGTAACCTAGTAGGCCATGGCCCCCTTACTAAGTATCACGTAAGAGAAAGGGATATTCTCTGTCGTCATGATGTTTAGATACTACCACACAGAAAATTTTGCTGATGCTTAATTCTGCCTGAGTACCATCTTCAGTGTTCTTCATGGTGCTCACTTCCCTGCCTGTTTTTCCCCTTCATGCATGCCTTCTCTTCTTGGCCAGAAATGGAAGCTGGTAGGGCAGGCACACAGCCATCTGTATCCCTATACTTGGACATACTACAGATAGCAGACTCTCAGAATGCCTGGGTTTCACTGAATCAGAGAATGAATGAATGATTAAAGAGCCAGGCAAGGAGTGAAGAATTTTCTGATTGAAGTCAAATCTCAGACTTGTGTCTATTTAAAAATTTGATCTTGTTGCTGCATGGCTCACTGTAGGTACCAAGAGAGACTAGACACTGCAGCAAGAATATAAATTCACACATTTTCAGGAGATCACACAACAGAAATGCTTTTATCACCTTTGCCACATACACATGATGATTTATCTGTTGTAACTCACACCTAGCCTGACTGAAACTCCGCCATGCTTCTTTGCAGCATCTTGGAGCCTTCCAGGGTGCATGGGCGGAGGATGAGAAATCCTAAAACCCTTCAAGAGCATTTTGTTGTCTGACCTTGAAGTGGTAAAGACTCACATTTCACTGACTAGAAATATAAAAAGGTGTCACCGAATCTCAAGAGGCTAACTCCCAAACTGACCTAACCACGGTCTTTCTGGACCTTGTAGACAGCCTAGTAGTTTTCAGTCCTTCATCCATGTCCACTCACAAGTTACTGCACCAGTAGCTGGTAGGTGGCCCAGATATAAATAAGTTCAAGGAAAAGTCAGTACTGTCTGCCTGCCTCATAGCTTCTTACTGCTGCTTCTGGCATTCTTCTCTGACATCACAATCAAGCTTCTTCAGCTTTGCAATGTGGACTTATGACCAGCTACCCACCAGAAACCTATCATTCCTTCAGTACCAGAGTGGTGCTGTAGTGACATCCAGTTCCATGGACTGAGCAGCGGCTGGGTTCTCAGCTTCTCCAGCTTGAAGATGGTCATTGTTGGACTACTAAGACCCCTCCAGTTGGAAGCCAGTCTATTAATTTCCCCTTATAATATATAAGCATTCTACTAGTTCTGGACCTCTAGAGATTCCAGACTAACACAGACCCAAATGATGTGAGGGAAGGACAGACCTTTTTTCCTCTGTGATTCATCTCTCTACATCCTTCCCTTTTAGATGCTATGTGATAAATCCCAGTGACCTAATGAAAGACATCATGGCCTTACCACCTCCGTCACTGTGTTAGTTCATTCCGTCAGCTGTAATGAAGCACCATAGGCTGGGTGGATGCCAAACACTAAAGACTTACTCTTAACAATTCTGGAGGCTTGGATGTTGAAGATGGGACAGTTTCTGGTGGTTTCTGGTGGGGACACATTTCTTGTCTCACGCAAAGCACCTTCTCACTGAGTTCTCACAGTGTAGAAGGGGCAAACACATTCCCTGGGCCCTCTTTTCTAAGGACACTAATCCTACTCATGAATGTTTTAACTTGATTATCTAACTAGTTTCTATATATTACCATTGTTATCTGAGGAAGGGATTCTGCATTGGAATATGCCCTGGAGGGGACACATTTAGACCATGGAAGCCACACCCAACTGAAGAAGTAATGAAGAATATTTTTGTCCAATTTTGAACATTTTGTAGATTAAGGAGCAGAGACTATTCACAGTCTGAGATTCACAATTTAAATTAACTCCCAAGCTAGGCAAGCATCTTGGTCTTTTTGAACCTTGTAGACACAGCCAGCTTCTTCTCAGCCCCCAATCTCTTCCTTAGTCTTAAGTTACAAATCACTGTACTGTGGCTTCTGGCTGCATAGATCACCTGAACCTCCAGGAAGGATATTTTTAAACCCTCTAGGTAATCTTTCCAGGATTCTTCCTTAGGGTACGAGGTGACCAATATCTTTTAATGCAACCCTATGCCATGTACTTTGCCTTTAATAGTTTAAGGATGAATTATAATTGTATGTGTGTGTGTGTGTGTGTGTATCTGTGTTTATGTGCTTAGAAAGGCACACATGTAAATAGGTGCCTGAAGATCCCTCTGGATCTGGAGTTACAGGCAATGTGAGACACCTAACATGGTTTCTCAGAATCCAACTCGGGTCCTCTGAAAGAACAGTATGCTCTCAAAACTGAGCCATCCCTCTATCCATGAGCTCTTTGCTTTTTTGTATGTGATTAACCCTCATGGGAGAATATCTTTCTGTGAGAGCTATCCATGAAGACATTTGTAGGAGGACAGATGAACTGGACCTAATGTTTCACATCACCGATTGCATGTTCTACAACCCGTGTATATTCCACATGTATAGTACATACTTTGATATAGCATTCTTCATTTAGAATGTTAGTGCTCAAATGAGCTTTGTCTGGGTGAGGACTGGGGGGACTATTTTATTTCTTCTATAGCAGAAAGAAGAATAACAGCTAGAATACACAATAGAAATAACTTCAATTATGCATCTATAGCATTCTGGTTATCAAGCAGATGGAAGGAGCCCAAGATGGGTACACACCATATGTATGTAATATAGACACCAAGGTTGGGAGGGTTATTTTTAGAATAGCCCAATAAGTTATTATCTCTATTTGGCCTGAGAGAAAACTGTAGGAAAACTGCTGTTGCAATCAGCAGTGAAGCTGTTTGTGTCCTTGGAGATTTGTGGTGAGCATAATTTATAAGGTAATACATTTTTATTGGGATCATAGTCTATTTTCAACCTTCAAGGGGCCAAAGAATGTATGAAGCCTTCATTGCTTCCCATAGCAGCTTCCAATCGTGTCAAGGAAAGGAGTGATGGAAAGCAGTTCAAATCCCAGAGCAAGATGTCCTCACTCAACTTTGTTCTGGGAGGATCTAGGTGTGTACAGTCTGGGCTCAGTAAGTCTGATAAGGGTATGCGCTAGAAGATCAGAGCAACAACAGGAAGACAAAGGGCTGCTTAGGAAGATGGCTGGACCTGGAGGAACAGAGTAGCAAGTGTGTGGAAGTACAAAGGGGTAGGAAATGACGAGCCAACTGCTGTGAGAGTCGAAAAAAGAGTGGAAGACTGAAGGGAGGGAGTCTGTAATGTCCTGTCTCTGTAATGATCACAACTCTGCCCTATACTGAGTTCTTAAGTTTGATTATTTTACAGAGTGGTTGGAAAATTCCGAGGAATAGCCTGTTCTCACTTCTTCCTGTTGGGGCAGATATATTGTCTCTTGCTTGGCAAGCACACGGGCATCGTGCAATGGATTAAACAGAACTCAACTTAATTGCAGTGTGACTATGAGAGCTTGACGCTAACAGGACTGTAAAGAAAATGTTGACTTGGATTCCTTAACATCTAGTTGAGAAGGTCAGATTTTCATCTGAAAGCCATAGTGTGCCTTTGGTAATTGTGTTAAAGTTCATAAAAACATCCACGTGGAAAGAGCCAGGAGACAGTCACTGGGTGTGGGCTTCCTGGAACCACTCCAAAGGCTGGCTGGGAACATGCTTTGTCTTAAAGTAATATGTAAGTATCTTCATCTAAATAGATACATAGCCTTCTCTATTTCCCTGCAAACATGAGGTCTCTGCAACTACACTGTCGTTTTCCCAATTCCAGGAGAGTCATGAGTACTAGGAAATATTTTTCCCTGAGGTATTTATTGCCCTCTGAGCCTCCAGAACACTGTAATAAGTGACAGCTGATGCTCAGTCATGATGTGAAGGATACTGTGATGTGAGTGGACACAGTGACAGATCAGAGCCCATGTTCTAGACCAGCAGTTCTCAACCTGTGGATTGCGACCCCTTTAGGGGGGAGTCAAATGACCCTTTTATAGGGTCACCTAAGGCCATCTGCACGTCATATATTTACATTAAGAAGAGTAACAGTAGCAAAATTACAGTCATGAAGTAACAACGAAATAATTTTATGGTTGAAGATCACCACAACATGCGGAACTGTATTAAAGGGCTGTAGCATCAGGAAGGTTGAGAACCAACGCTCTAGACTGAGCCAGTTGTTACCAAACAGAAATACAACCCTGACAATCATCAGATCTTTTTAAAAGAAAGGTAGAAACCCAGATTTCTCCATGGTTCTCCAAGTCTTAAAATACTATCTCAAATTCACTGAAAATAGCATAAATGTCAAGTGAAATATATGTGCAATTCCTACTTTTTAAACTGTTTGTAAACATTTTTGGAAACATAGTAACGGAGCCCAGATCCCAAGACTTGGATGCCAACTCTGAAATCAATGCATTTGTTGGAGACCCTTTAACTATTATAAGTTTTGTACCCCTAAATCAAAACAAATCATGAATAGCACTCCTTACCTTGTGAGGCAGTGAGAAATAAATGGGGTGATAGATTGCAAACCGTTAAGTAAACTCTGAGGGCTACGTAAAGCTTTAGACCTTTGAAGTCTGAGAGAGAAGAAGACATGATAAAAGGACTTTCTACCAGGTATAATTCTATAGTAGAGCTACTTGAGGGGAAAATGTTCTTCAGAGCTTAACTTGGGGACAGCTGTGGGATTGGTGCTCTGGTCACAGTGTTTAAAGGAATCACTTGTTTCTAGAGAGCATGTGAAATCTGGGCATGAAAAACACATTTGGCCACAGTTGTTTAAGGTACAGCCAACTATAATCAGTGGCCCATGTAAGGAAAGGTGTCTTCGTAAGTGAAGGGAGAACGATCTGGAGATAAACCTTACCTCTCTCAGATGTTTGTTGAATTCACAGCCCTAGAAGCGAAGGACATTTTCAATGTGCTCTCAAACCAGTAGAGAACAACAGCAAAGTTAGGAATCGAAGATGTTAAAAACACAAGCAGATCCAGATCTGACACTGCTGGAGAGGCTCAACACCTGTCCTACTTTAAAAGCTCAGCATGGCTTCAGTCTCAGTTTGATAAGCTCTTACTGAAAGTCCCAGGTTATGCTCTTGCTATTCACCATAGTTGTTGACTGAGCCACCAGAGCCGAAAAAACAAAAAAAGAAACAAACTACGTCGAATGGCTTTGGCTGAGCTCTTTTCAGAGATAGCTCTTGTCTAGCATTTGCATTGGTTCCACGTGTTTCCCAGAGAGGCTAATAATACAATACTAGAGTCAAGGAAAGACCTAAGTATCTCCAAACTGCATGTGTGTGTGAGGTGGGGAGGGGGTTCCAATGGAAGCCTTATATTATATTTAGGGATTTCTAGTTGTATGGATCTACCCAAAGAATAGAAAAATCACCAGAGGACCATTTTGATCCTCATAGTAAAGACATCTTCTGGATGGACAATTACAAAGAAAGCATGGTACCTGACCATACAATGAAGCCCACAGACTCACCATACTTAGTGGCATGGAGACAGGATGGTGAATCAGCATTCAGACTACTGTACTACGGAAAATCCAGTAAGACACTGAGATTCCAGGATTCATACCTTCGTATATAAGAGTAGTGGGAAAGATGTCCATTTCTAGCCCCAGCACTGACTTCTATACTTGTTGCATCATGAAGAGGCCAGATAAGTAACAGATAAATCATTTTTATCCGCTAAATTTGGTGACTCAACTATAAAGTCTTCATTGTTAGCAGTATGACATTGCATACATGCTTTGTAGAAGCCAAGAAGACCTTGGGACTTCAAGGCAGTCTGAGTTTTACAGTTAAGCAGTACGTGGAGAGTCAGTGAAATGTTCACTATGCCATTGCTAGATCTCAGGCTTGTGAAGCTTGGGAAAACTTAGCTTATGCCTAATCTTTGTACAAAGTAGAGAATTCACAACAGGAGATTTCTTGCATTAATTTTGTTTTCTTTTTTAAAAAACAAGATTTACTGCAATACATAACAAATCTTGTGTGAACGTGCACGTGTGTGTGTGTGTTTGTGCTCATGTGTGTGTTCATATGTGTGAGTGCATGTGGCTTTGTGGTACTGCATATGTGTGGAGGTCAGAGGACAAGCTCCAGTGTTCTTCCTCCCCTTCCACACTGTTTGAAATAAAATCTCTTGTCATCTTCCACTGGATATACCAGGCCACTTGGCCCATGAGCCTCCTTGTTTTGTCTCCACCTACCATCTCACCTTAGGAGTGCTGGGATTACAGAGTCTTTCCTCTGTGTCCAGATTTACATGGATTCTGGGTATCCACAGTCAGGTCTGCCTACATGCACAGTAAGCACTTTCTACATGGACCCATCTCCTCATCCCTGAACTTGCCTTTTATAAAAAATTTTAGTGCTATGAGTTTTGGCAGATATACACATAAAAACACAATAATAAACATATGCAACATTACATATTTTCTTTAATTCTCCTATGTCTCTTTATATGATTATCTTAATATAAACAGAAAAGGCATTTGACAAAAATGAACATGTACTCGCTATAATCACTCATTAGGCTAACAATGGAAGGAATCTTCCTTAATATAATATTGTATAGACTGTAAAACATATGTAGCAAACCTCATATTTCTGGCAAAATATCAGAAACATCAATACTGATGCCTGCTAGCATTACTTTTATTCCACATGATCCTAGAAATTTTTATCCAATACATTAAGAAAATAAAAATACAAGATAAAAAAACTAGAAGAGATGCACATTTGTTTCTGTTCAGTTATATGAAGTAAAAATAAAGTTATGGAAACGTTATTTCAATTAACGAATGGATTCAGAACTCATGATGATTAATGTATGAATCCATCATGTAAAATCAAACGAATTTCATATGATATCTACAGTAATATGAAAATGTAAAGAGAGAAAAAAACAGAAAAAAAATCTGCCAATCACATATTCAACCAAGGTCTTACATTTATCCATTTAAAGGACTCTAAAACAATAAATGCGTAGGCAAATAATCCAATGAAAAATTCGGCATTTTATTAAAGAAAATATAGCAACTGAAAATGAGCAAGTAAAATGTTCAAGATTCCTCATCACCAAGGAGATGAACATTAAAGTCAGAGAAAACCAGTACAAACTTATCAGAGTAATTAAAACTAAAAAAAAATATTAAAACTAATAAGTCATGTCAATTCAGGTGATATTGTGGATAGTATGTAGAAAAGTCCGCAGAACACCAAGCAGATACTTCACGAGTTAGATAAGTTTATCATGAATCCCCTTATTCTACTCTCAAGTATTTAGTTAACAGGAATGGAAGACTTTCCCCACAAGCAGGTGCATAAATATTCATGACAGCTTTACTTATATAGCACCAATAAGTGGAAAACAGCCTGAACATCCAACAATGCATAAACAGATAAGCAATTGTGCCATATCCATACCATACATACTCAACAATAAATGGTAATTAACTTGATACTATTGATATGCAAAATAACCTAACCAATATTGATGGTAAAATGGGTTATTTTTTTTTCCAAAAATTACATAACTGAACAAAATATAAAAATGAAAATTGAGAAGCCATTGAAGAGAGGTGACAATGGAGTAATGTAGATGAATTTATAAACAAAATATTGAGGGAAAATAACTCATATACAAATCAATGCATAATTCAGGTTCTTATAAATACAGAGTTTAAAAAGAAGACTATTCCTAAGTTGGGTAGCTGGCAGAACAGTGAGTAGTTTGGGGAGAGGGATTAGTGCTTGGGAGAGGTTCTGATGGGGTCTTCTAGATGTCTAGGGATGGTCTATTTCTTGACATTTTTTTATTAGATTTTAAAATGTTTTCTTTTCTCATATATTACATTCCAATATCCTTCACTCCTCCCAGGCCCCCCCAATTTTACATCCACTCCAGCCCATCATCTCACTCCCAACCTGCCTCTTTGAATGGTCACATGTTTCTATCAAAATTTCTTCTTACAGTTTTATTTTAATTTACAATATTTTTCACTTAAATGGTTTATTTAGAAACTTCAAAAATACAGTTAAAAATCTGAGAGGTCTTTGTTAACTCATCTGTAATTTGGATACACTTTTAAAAAGTAATTGTTTATTGATCTCTAACTTTATTTAATTTTTGAGATTATAACATAACTACACTTCCCCCTTTCCTTTCTTCCCTCCGCGCCCTCAAATATCCCAACTCTCTTTCAAATTCTTGACCTCCTTTTTCACTAATTACCATTGCACTCATACATGTATATGAATATAAACATATACATCTAAATAAAGTCTAATCAGTCTATATGTTACATACATATATATCTTTAGTGCTGACTGTGGTACTGGACAATCAGTAGGTGTGCTCTTCCCTGGGTAAGACCACCTTTTCTGCTCCCAGCAGAACTGCCTATAATTCTTTGTGTAGGGCCGAGGCCTCACTGGCTTTTCTGTGTCCAATTTGGCTTGTCTATTGGTGTATTTAGATGGTAGACTCTAACCCACTAATGCAGGATCTAACGTCATTACTATGGATTTACTCTTTGCACTTTCATCTAGACTTTCTCCTCGCAGAGAGTATTTGTCTTTTCATCACCAAGAGGAAAGACTGTGTCTTTATTACATATTTCTGCCTTATGTGGCAGTTCTGAATTTTTTGTAATATTATATTCTTATGTCTCTACAAAGATATTTTCACTCTAGTTGTTCATTCTGAATTGTTGCTGGGAAAATATGGCCGCCACATACATATGACGTCATGTACTTAGTAGATGATGGTAATCGTCACATAATATCATTGAAACTCATTTCTTCTTACTTTTTTTCCTTTTGGTTTTGAGACAGGGTTTCTCTGCTGTAACTCTGGATGTCCTGGAACTCACTCTGTAGACCAGGCTGGCCTTGACCTCAGAGAAATTGCCTGCCTCTTACTCTTGAGTGTTGGGATTAGAAGTGTGCACCACCGCTGTGCTGAGAAACTCATTTCTTAACTAACAAATCAATTTATGAAATTGATACACTGAATAATACTCACACTAAAGTGTTCTTACGTAGCACAGGGTCACACGCAATGAATGGCTGCACAATGAAAATGTAAGGAATACACAGTTGTGTGCTGTATAACAATGTCTTGGCCGATGATCTACCATCTCCATGGTGGCGATTCCATAAAAACAATACAGTAGCAGTCCTAATTTGCCTAAATACACTCTATGACGTTTCCCCGACAGTGAAACTACCTAATGGTGTATTTCTCCAAATGTAATCATACCTGTAATCATGTCTTAGCACAGTCTTCTGAAGTCTTACTGTCAGTCTCAGCACATCAGAGGCCACAGTGGCTTAGGTAGTGGATACTTTCTAAAGCTAGAGAATCTGACAGTTATCTCTAGGCTCTAGATCACTCCAGGCTAAGCGACTATTTTAGCCAGTTCTTCAAGAATTTAGAGATGTACACTTGCCTTATATAGTGGTTAAGATTCACAGAAAAATTGAGTTAATCTTACCATCTCCCCTTCCTAGTTGTATGACCTTGGGCAAGTTATTTAACTCTGGTAAGCCCAAATTTCAGTGCTTGAAATGGAGGTAACAGGTGTTATCTCACAGGATTATTGTAAGATTAAATGAAATCTTGAGCCTACAGTACTCAGGACAGAGCACACCGAGTATTAAACACTGCAGAAATCATAGCTATTACTATTTTAAATTATTTACTTGGTGAAGATACACCCTTAGAGGATGCCCTGGCATGCAGTTAGCAACATGTAAAGTTTCACATCCTCTTATTTGATGACCTCTATTTGTTACCCAATCTAAACTGCAAGTGTTTAGCAAGGGCATTTTGAATTGAACTGAAGTGGACAAAGATCTGAAAGTAGTAATAAGACCTACCAGGAGTGGTCAGAAGGTCATGTGAGCAGTCTGTGTTATTTAAAGGACAGCGTCTAGCTCAAACTACACTTATTCCATGATTCACTAGGTAGTTCACAACTCTGGAGCACACAGGTGGCTGTATCTCTAGATTAGAAAGCCTCACACTCCTGGGGACTAGTCACTGGGTCTCTATTTGCTTGATGATTAGTGGAGTAGTCTGGGAATTTGGTCATTTAAACAGGGTGAGCTAGAGTATTGAGAAACATAAAAATTTGGAACCTACTACAATGTTTTTCAATGAAACACAGTCACAGTTTGAAGATTGATCAGACAATTATGGGAGTATATAAATAAATTATGGGGGAGTTGATATACAGACTCCTGGGATATGGGTCAACTAGTTGATTTGGTAAGAGGTGACTATTCTAATTAACATATGGATAAAAATATGTAATATGAACTTTAGTGAAGTGATACTGGCTGATGCTTAAGCAATGTGGGTGAATTTCACTGTATAACTGAGAAACAGAGTTATTGCATTTGAAAACCCATAAGGACAGAAACACAAAATGAATTTATTAGCATGGGTATTATGTCTCAGGGAGAAGTCAGATGCAAATGCCATCTAGATTCACAATTCTTAGACGTTAAGAAGAAAGATAATGAAAATAAAACTTTGATATGTTCTGGCTACTAAGCATCTTTAGAATCTACTTGAGTGGGATAGACCTATGTTCTTACAAGTTATATTCATGTGACACATCTTTTTGATTTTGTAATTAGAATTAATTGCTCTTTACTCTTGAAATTTGTTTTTATTCCACTTTCAGATTACATTTATTCAGGAATATTTGTAGATATTATGTTCTAACTTTTACAATATGTAATCATTTTTACAATTTGTCACCAAAGGACACAGATTCTGAAAACAAATGGGAATGCTAACTCGTGGTACCCTTTGGCTAAGGAATGTGCCAGACACTTTATCTCAGGAATTGCAAATGTAGAGATCGAATGCAGTTAACATGTTTATATGCATGATGAAAAAGTTATTCCAAATATCTTCTGACAGCACATTCATTTTCTAGGGACCTGTGCTCTGTACATGCCCATACCTTATAGCCTGACACCCAGGTCTTCATTCATTTATATTATTTGCATAATACTCACAGTCTTGGGATTTGTGATTTTTAACAGTACAATAAAAATTTAGCTATTGAACCACAAATACTACAGTCTGAATACTAAGGGAAGAAGCAAGGCTTTTACTTTGGTGATTGAGAGGGAAGCTCTTAAAGTTAAGATACTGATGGTCAAAAGGAAGGACTGGTTTAACACTAAGAAATAACACTGTAGAAGCACAAAGCATTTCAAATGAAGAAAGTAGTTACTACGGAATGAAAGAAGGGTTTTTGAATGTTCATGTCTCAAGCGGGAAGGACACCTGTGGTCAGTTCGGATGTGGTATACTGGAAGAGAAGCCTTCTTTAAAGAAGGGATTGGCTGTCATTTGAATGTTTGTCTTCTACAATTAATTTATTGGCAGCTTAGTCCTCCAAAGCATATGCTAACGGTATTGAGAAACAGGTTTTGGGAGGAGATGTAGAATTACCTGAGGTCATTAGGCTGGAGCCCTTTATTAGATACCTTTTTCATTATATAGCCCAGAGTCTCATTATATAGCCAAGAGTCCCCTAAAATTCATCATTCTCCTGCCTCAGCCTTTCAAGTGCTAGGATTATAAAATAGCCTTTCTATTTAACTGCCGCATTTTATTGTTTTTTTTTTATAATTTCATGCATCTGTATAATGTATTCGGATTTTTCTAACTCAATTTATTTTCTCCGATTTCTTTCCTAGCTCATTCAACCTTCTTTCCTCATCACAACAGTTTGCTTCCTTTCCCAGAACCATGACTTCTAGTCATGTTTCATGAAAAAACTGAAGGCAGTGGTTCACCACCCCCATTTTCCAGATTCCTCTACCATTTTCCTGTATGAACAACTGGCTCAGAAAAAGTGGAAGCTAAAAAGAATAAATCGAAATCTACCTGACTGGCCCACCTGATGGATCCTTTGTGGCTGTCCATATGTAAAGCACTCTATTGGGTAAAGAAGAATACAAAACTAAGAGAATGGAGTTACCAGCACTCCTGAGAAGCAGACTCTTTCTGCTTAACAACTTTTGAGTGCCTCCATAGAGTTTTAGAGAGCATCTTACAATCTTTAGAAGGGACTGGAGGATTTTGTTTGTTTGTAGAAAAAAAAACTGGTATGATAAGAGGCTGGAACAAGAATATTAGAAAACTGAAAGACAGAAAGCTTCTGAATACCGAAGAGAGAGGAGCACCAACCTTGATCTAGAGACATGCAGTGGAAACATGGATAGAGTTGTCATAGATTGAACAGATGTCTATAGGTCCTATCTTCAGGTGGCAGGCAGATGTGACCACAGCTATAGAATCTGATGCTTCTTCCGAAGAAATTAGAAGCTATCATACTGAAAGACTGGGAGCAAATCAATTGGTATCCCCACAATTAAAATGTCATAGAGGGGCTGGAGAGATGGTTCAAGAGTTAAGAGCACTTGCTGCTCTTGTAGGGGAGCTGGGTTTAGTTCCTGGCATCCACATCTTGGTTCATAACTTCCTGCCATTCTACTTCCAGAAGATTCAATACCTTCTTTGGACCTCTGGGCACCAGACATACACATGGCACACATACATACATGTAAGCAAAACATTAATACACACAAAATAAAAATAAATATTTAAAATTATCATAGATCCCTGTCCCCGATACATCTGTGTGGCTCATTCTGTTCACTTGGGAAAAGTCTTCCTGTGTCAGTAGTTATCTTTCTAATTGCCTGCTCTGCCACTCTCTGATGCCTGCATTTCTATGTAGTTTACTCTTATATGTAACTGCAGTAGGTTTAAGATGGAACTATTTCTTAACTAAGTTCTGGAAGTTTTTTTTTTTAAGATTTTTTTTCCTACATTCCAGAAGTTGTCATAAAAGACACCACAGGGGTCATTTCATGAATCTAACTCTTTGGGGTATTTCAGAAAGATGACATGGACATAGGGGCTATAACTGGGTGAAGTATTTACTACCTTTTGCTCCGAATAGCAGATGGGGACCATAGCTTCATAAGAGAACATAGATACCCCTTGTGTCTTCTCAATGTTCTTTTCTCATAGTGCTTGTACTTAAAAAAAAATAGGGACATTTTAATGACCCACCAGTCCCCTTCATTTCATGTTACACAAACATTTATTGGTCACCAAACATATACAAAGAACTGTAGTAAATATCTAAGAGAATAAAGTGGCTAGAGTTTCTTTTATGCCTTTGCCTTGGATCTCTTTCGGAAAGCCAATGCAGCTTATTTTGCTTTCCTCTTATTAAATGACATTTGTTAACTTATTTTTAACCCTTTCTATGTTGTGAGCATTTGTGTATCCATAGCTACAGTGATAAGAAAGCCAGAAGGCTCTTACTGCCTCTTCATGCCTAATATAGATTTTCCTAGGTAATTTAAACTCAAGGAAACCAGTGATTATGGAGAGAATTTGAAAGGCATATTCACCGTAGCCCTAATGTTGTTCTTCTCCCTATGTGATTATGGTAATTATGCTAAATATCACACATTTTCATGGCTGTTATGACAGTGGCAAAGCATTTCGCGTCGTCACCTGGATGATTTCTCTCCACAACTTGAGAGCATTTTATTCCCATTTTGCAGTTCAGGAAACAGAGACTCAAAACATCTTGTTGAAGGTAAGTTCAATATTGGAACCTTGCTTTTCTGATTATAAAACTTTGACTCTTTGAATTTACCACATTGCCAAGAAAATGCAGAGGTTTTTTTTTTTTTTGTTTTTTGTTTTCTGTTTTCCCCAAAACCTGTTGTTTTTTTTTTTTTAATTTATTTATACTTCTCTCACACAATACATCCCAGCTGCAGTTTCCTCTCACGTCCTCTCTCCCCCAGACACCCTCCTCATTTTCCTTCAGAAAAGAGCAGGCCTCCAGGGATATCAGCCGAATATGGCATAACAAGATACAATACGATTAGGCACAAACCTTTGAATCAAAGTCGGAAGAGGCAACCCAGTAGGAGGAAAAGGGTTCCAAGAGCAGGTAAAAGAGTCAGAGACAGTCCCCCGATCCCCATACACACTTCCACTGTTAGGAGTCCTACAGGAACTCTAAGCTAAATAACCTTAGAATATATACAGAGGATATAGCATAGACCTATGCAGACTACAACCCAGAATGCTACTGCAAAAGCATCTTGTAAGAGTTTTTGGATAACATCACACTAATAACTGTATACGATTAGCAGAAATTAAAACCCCGTTTTGGAAATGCTATAACCTGAACCCAGGATGTTGTGTGTACTATACAAGAACTTGGACATTGATCTCTAGCCCCAGTCCTGAGAACATGTTCCTCCTGGAGTACCTGATCATACTGGACTCCTGTCCAGTGAGCAGATGATGGTTATTTAGCCTAATTGTATAAACTGACCCTCGGTGCTTTGATAGCTCAAATCAACACTCTTCTTTCCTTCAGCTCAATGTCTCTACCTACAACACTAGATATGGATGATATATTGGGTTCCTAAAATTTTCTCTCATACTCCCCAATGGAGGTTACTTCTGTTGGGTCTCCTGAAGCTTATTCTTTGGATCCTGCCTGACAATGAAACCATCATAACCTCGTGGCTAAATTCTTCTCTGATACTACTAGAAGCTTTGAGTTTCCATTCTGTGTGACCTGGGGCAAGTCACTCTGAATTTTTGGTCTCTGTGTCCTTGTGAGCCACATGAGATGAATGTCATAGTAATTAGATGACACATATCTACCTTTATAATCCTCACCCTCATGCCTGCAGGTACTAGATAGAAAGCACATTATTCTATTCTTTAAACATTATTAGTCCCTCGTATCAAGGGCCAGGTGCCCACTGTACAGCTGTCTGATCACTCCTGTTTTTCTTAAGCCATTAACCTCTGGATAACATTCTGGGGGCATCAGGTTACAACAAGGACATAAAAATTATGAGCTGGGGTTGTCATTGACTTCATGGCCTTTAATGGCCCCGTTGTCTCCTTAAGCAGATGGGAAGTTATCTTCTGGCTGCAGCTTTGGGAAAAGGAAATGTTGGAATGCTTCTGCACAGAGAAAAAAAGAGTAGGCATGGCCTGCCCCAGCAAGCAATAGGCTGGCATGGTAATAAAGTCTGGTGGCAAAATGAAACATTAAAACACCCCATAAAAGCCTGAGCGCTTCATCACCATCGCTAATGAAAATATATGATTGCCTAATAAAATGATCCACGCCAGCCGCTGGCCATGGATCTGCATCTATTAACACCTGTTACAGCTGCCATCTCCTTCCTGGGAAGGGCAGCCTTCTGCTCCAGACGGCTTATGGCCTGGGGAATTGAGTACAGGGCAAATGTCTGGTCAGTCGCTCTCACAGGAGAACCCAGCCAACCTGGGATCCAGCAACATCTGTGCTTCTTATGGCTGTGAAGAGACAAGGGCAGTGGTTGGCGAGCCAACAAAGGTAATAAAAGAGGATATTCAGCTCTGGACAGGGCCTAGTAGACTGTGGAAGTGAGGCATACATGATCAACACAGGGATAAAGCCCAGGTGTGCTACAGGACGCTCAAGAAGAATAAAGGAATTGTTTTTACATTCTCTTAATTTTTTTCCTTTCAGTGAGTATTTTGTTCACTTTTCAAAGCAAGGTTGCGGAGGTCACTTAAGTTGTGAAATTCCTGAACAGCTTGCAGCCCCTACATTAAAGCAAGGGCCACGTTAAAGTGCATACATACACTGATTTTCCCGGTCCTTTCTCAGCTGTACAACTTCTGTGACTCCTCAGACTCAGCTGACAACTCTGACATACGTGTAATCTATTTTGATCCTTGGGAAATGGGAAATGTAATTCTTCCCAAATTTGTTGAAGAGCTTTGGAGAAGCCTGTTACATTATTTGAGGTCTCCCAGCTTATAAACCTCAAGTCTGTGTCCCAAACAATGGTCTCAGATTCCTTAATTACTCCAGAATCTTCAGGTAGGGAGACTGTCACACTCTATGATCCTACTCCCCTTTGCTCTCAGAACTACAGCCACTGCCCATGCTTCAAATGGCCTGGATAAAAACCAAAACACGAGAAAGATTTTCACAGAAATCATAGTGTGTGAGAGCTACGGGAGCTGTCCCAAAGGAGCCTCAGGGACTCTAAGGTAAAGGGCCCTTCATCCCAGCCTTGCCTTTCATCTTCCTATCTTCAGAATAGCCACAGCACAGCTATCATTTGGGTCTCCGGAGTTTCTCTACCATGTTCCCAAAACAGACTTTCCTGTGCGCCTTTGCAAAATTTCAGTTTGGCATTAAACTTCAGGATTTCCTTACTTGCAAACTTTTCTGTCTCTACTTTGCAATCCCGTCTATGGTGCAGCTAATGTAATGAAACAACATCAGGCCTAAAGAGAAAATAAGGGCTCATCTATGAAGCAACTAATATTTATCAGGAGCTGTTCAGACATCATCTCAATTGAACACTAAGCCACTCTCTAAGGCAAACATTTTATTTTCAGTATTTTATAGACTTTAAATTTGAGTCTGATTCAAGGTATAACACTTGTATAACCCACCCAACGAAGCACAAAGGAGATGACTTCTATTCGGGACCTGTACTCTTTCCTTACACCACTCTAGCTTCCAGCCACGTTCCCAACCTTGAGTTTCCTTGTCTCTGTCAGGAAGACCCGTGGACCCCAAATGTTATTATCTAGCTTACGATGTCTCTCTTCTTATAACTTGCCTCCCAGTGAAGACTTTATTACTGGCTGTATTCTCAAATACATTTTCCTTTTCCAGCCACTACAATTTTCACAAGCAGAGGGGCGTTGTTAACTCGAGTTTTCCTTGCTGGACTTGACATTGGCTGATTGCATTCCACTGACATGCACTCCTCCCGCTGAGTTGCTGAGATCGCCCCCTATCATTTCTGCATCCCAAGCTGGCAGGGTGTATGGCTTTGCAAGGTCTTTTTTCCACTCCAGAAAGAACAGGATAGAACAGCTTTATGGATGAAAATCAGAGGCTCATGTAATGAGAAGGCCAGATTACTGCTTTCCTACTAAGGGAAAAGAAAAAACTTACCAACATGAATTTGTCTTCCTGTTATATCTCCCCCCGCACCTGTATTTTCCACTTCTTATCTGTGTTTTCTCTTTTTGAAAGGGGGATATCTTGTGTACCAGGGTGGGTGTCTAAACAGCGAAAGATGTCCTCAACAGTCCTGTTAGTAAAGAATGCATTTAATGATTGCGTTACAACATTGCAAACAAGAATGGGGTGGCTAAAAACTTTTCAGCTATCTATTAGATGTGCTGCAATAGGGTAGTTGACTGAACGGGTTAGAATTAATGGTGTACATCATTCAAGACTTGCTGCGAGAAAATACTTTCCAGGGTTTAAGGGCCAAAAACAAAGCACAGGTTGGGAGGAGGAGCCACAGGAGGAGGTAAGGAGCTAGATTCTGGAGCAAAGAACTTACAGAGAGCAAATATAGAGACTTCTGGGAAATGTTTATCGCAAAGGCTTAGAGGAGCAAAGACAGGAAAGGTATATGGTCTCAAAAGGAACTCTCCTCACCATAAGAACTCACTCAGCTAAGAATGGTGCTGGCATCTCAAAGGAGAAGCATGTCCTGCTTATGGCCCTCAATGGAGCAGAGGGCAGTGCAGGCTAAAGACTGCAGAGGTTGCTCACTGGATGCAGCTGTGCAGTTAGTGCTTGAAAGCTAAGCTTTGTCTTTTACCACTAGCCTCTCTGTAAGTGGCAAACTCTCTACAGATCAGTTTGCCATTTGCAAAACAGAGAAATTATCACCCAGGCCCGTGCAGCTATTCCAGGGATAGAACAAGATGCTGTAGAATTCAAACGCATGCCCGGATCTCATAAGCACCTGAGAATTATTAAGAGCGCTCTGCAGCTCTTGGTTTTGATCAAAGCCAAGCTATAGAATTTATAAAGCACGGAGGGTATTTGTTTCTCTCCCTTCTCTGCAGAAGTTCGTCTTATAACTTACTCCTTTCTCTGGAGGGAGGGGATTGGTGAAAGAAATGGGGGCAAAAATCTTAGAAAGTGAGCAGGGCCTTGCTGACAGTTGGCTGCTAAGAGACGGAAAGGCATAGGAGGTGTGGCTTGGGGAAGTTTGGGGAGCCTATAGGGAGATTTGGGGCCTGTCTTCATTCATTTTATGCTGCTATAAGATGATTTCTGAGAGAAGATGTTATAATTATAACAAATAGAAATGTAATCCATAAATGTATTTTTCTGGATACTGGAAAGTTATGGTAAAGAGGCCCATATCTGGCAGTGGTTTCACTTCACTAGGTCTTAGCAGAAAGTGAAAAGGTGAGGAGAGAGGGGATGGGTAGGATCAAATGTGCAGCCTCAAGCCCCTTTATAATTAACTTACCATGAGGATGGCGCCTTCATGACCTACACACAGGTTAAACTCCGCTTCCTACCACTGTTGAATTGGAGGTTAGCTGTCCAATCCACACTGTGTGGAGGCACAGCCCAACCACAGCCCTTTAGTACTTTGTGCTTAGTATATAACCAGCTACGGATAGTCATGAATTATGAAGTATGAAGTTCACTGTGGTCCTACTAATGGACTGACGCATAGTTTACCAGAATAGCGCAGGTGCTAACTGCCTTGGTCACTCTTGTAACCTAGGTGGTCTCTGCAAGAGATTAGCTCTTTTGAGATCAGCTGGTTCAGTCCCCAGCTGTCTGCTCATGGGTAATAAGTAGGTGCTAGGGAGACAACTATGAAGGATTGTGTTTTTCCAAAAATGGCTGTGCTGGACAAGGACAGGCTGTGAGATCTCCTTTGAGGCATTCAATTTGTCAACAGACATTTATTCAGGGTCCACTACAAGAGTCATTGATTTCAGCACGTTGTTGCTTTTATGTAGACCTTATCCTATCTGTCTCAGGGCAGAGCCTGGGCTGAGAGAATGGAGGAAGGCATTGGGAGTCAGCGGCAAGGCTGGCTGCCAGCATGCAGGGAATTTTGTGATGGACAGGCATTCAACCCACATTTGCTGAGGACTATCTGGCTCAGCATCGTGATAAGCACTGTAAGAAACACAAAGATGAATAAAACATTGTCTCCGTCCTTGAGGATCTCACAGTCTAGTGCATAAGACAAACAAATAAGGAAATGCGAATAACACAAAAGTGATATGCTTTGAAATAGAGTGGTATAGAATGTATTCCCAGAGAAATAGTAACCTTCAGCAGGACGTGTGGGAACTCGGGGCTCCCTGGGCTGGTGCTTAGTAACTGGGAAGCCAGAACCAGGCTGAGATACAAGACTTGGGTGGGGACCTTGAACCTAGTTAGGAGCTGACTGAGGATGCAGGCAGCAGGGATAGGGAGAGTCACAGAAGTTCAGAGGGTAATGGTCAAAGCTTGAGGTTTGCTTTTTGGGGAGGTACTTCATTTTGTCTTATAAAATGTGAAGGTAACCCATTTAAACAGTGGTGCTTTATTATTATTTTTTAAGTCACACTTCAGAATCAAACGACTAAGAGCCACCCAGCAAGAAGACAGTGACAGAACAATGTCAGAGCTCTTGGGACTTTATCTTACACAGTCTTCAATAAACAGCCACTGTTCAAAAACATAGCAACCTGGATTGTAAATTTACCAGCATGGCTTGAAGTTGCCCTGACTTTTGTGATGTGTCTGTATGTGTCAAATATTCTGTTCATGTTTAATCAGTGCTGTGTCCTTAATAACAACATCTAAACAAAGCTGCTGTGTGATACAAACATCTGCTCTGCTCTACTAGTTAATCCCAGTGTGTGTGTGTGTGTGTGTGTGTGCACATGAGCATACAAATGTGTGTATAGAAGTAACAGCTTATTTGTGGGTGCCTTCCTCATTTTCCACAATTTTTTCTGAGACAAAGTCTCTCACTGAACCTGGAGAGTGCTGACATGGCTAGACTAGCAGGTCACAAGCCCCAGAGAGCCTCCTACCTCTGCCTACTGGGTACAGAGATTACAAGTGAATACCACAGTGTCCAGCTCTTTGTGTGGATTCTGAGGATCCAAACCTAGGTCTTCATCCTTGTGCAGCAAATACTTTACCAACCAAGCTATCTCTCCAGCCTGTCCTACTCTTATCTAAGTCTTGATCTGTTTTGTCATGACCAAAAGGTTGATTGAAGTGTTGAGCTTTGAGAAACAGAGATGAGTGTAAAGGGAATTTCTGATGGCAGAGAATAGGGAAGGGTGGTAAACAGCTTCGGTGCATTCTTACACTGAGCTTGGTCCACCAGGTCCACTGCTTCCCTCCTCTGTTGTAGAACTGGTCCTCTTGAGCAGGACAACTGTGTTTCCTTCCTCGGAAACAATATCATGTTTCCAGGGGCAGAACGGTTTCTTTCTTTCATCTCTCTGTTAGCCTCCACGTAACTAACACTCATTAAATGAAGCTCCAATCATTTGCCCCAGGCATTTGAATTTGATTTAGGAGTTCAATAGTAATGAAAATTCAGAATGAACAATTTAGGAAAAAAGAACAAAACACCTTTCACAGATTGGAGAAGTGTCTTCTAAAGTGTCTACCTATGTACATGTGTTAAAGATGCTATTGGGAGGTACTGTGGACTTTTTGGAGATTGGGCCCAGCAGGGGATCCTTAGGTACTAGGTCTGTGCATTTGAAGGGGATTGTAGGGCCCTGATTCCTGCTTTCTCTTTTCATTAATTGAAGGAGGTTGCTCTGTCATGCGCTCCCTTTCATCCTCACCTATTACTTCACCAGAGGCCTAAAGCAATAAAGCCACTCAATTATGGCCCGGAGTCTTCAAAATCATTGACTGAATAAACTCGTTGTCTTATAAGCTATTGGTTTCAGGTATTATACTAAAGGAAAATTGTTTAATACAGTGGTCCTTTCCTGACAGGCATTTTTGCCCTAAATCGTCTGGATAATGTGTCTGTTAGGAGACATTTTAGCAGTGGAAGATATAGGGCTCTAGAGGATCCAAATAATCTCGCTCTCCTCTTCCATAAAAAGAGTGGTCTATAAAGTGTGTCTCAGAACCCAGGACAGAACTGTGCTAACATGTGGTCTTTTAATACATGCTGTTTGTTGAGATGAAATGGTTTTTCTACCAACCTCCCTAAAGAGTAAATCTTTTCTAATTGAGTCAACTATCCCACCCCATCTTATTCACAAGACGCCATCTTAGCAATATATCTTAGAAAGTTTCTGCTAATTCTGAAAAAATTGAGATAGATGACAGATTAGCAGGGTAGAAGTCATATCTTTTAGAAGCTTATAAACTAATTGAAGACTCTGCTTAGATCTAAAACACATTAAATACTAAAACTTTGCAATACTTAAGTTAATCATGTAAGACAACAAGGAAATAGAGGCTTTGGGTTCTTGGCCACATGGTCTTTATCAGTTTGAGTTGTAGTCAAGATGGCGATGATGGTGATGATGATGATGGTGATGATGATGATGATGATGATGATGATGATGATGGTGATGATGGTGATGATGATGATGATGATGATGATGATGATGATGAAGTCACCACAGCCTGGGTGTTTTAAATGACAAAAGTTTATTTCTCATCTGTCTGGAATCTGGAATGTCCAAGCTCAAGACACTGGCCAATCAGATGTCTGGAGATGAAGGCATGGTTTTACAGCATGCTAATGAGATTGAAAGCTCAAGTCTCTTCCGTTCGCCTCTTTCTGTACTTCTGCAGGGTCTCCTGCCTCTGCTTCCCTAGTGCTGAATTATAGACACGCATGGTCATGCCAGCTTTTTTTTTTTTTTCCTCAGAGGTCACAAATCTCATTCTTGAGAGTTATTCTCATGACTTAATAATCTTCTAAAGGCCCCATTCAAAGACCATCACATTTTGGGATGAAGTTTCAACAAAGAATTTAGGAGCAGAGTATAACAATTAGCCCATAGCAGGAAGCAATGAGAAATGAGTTAATTGGAAGTTAACCCCTATGTAAAGAATCGAAAGAAATGGAGACAATGACCCTGCTGATCAGAGAGAGAGAGACAACCCATTCCTCTCAGCAGGATGACTAACACAAGTTTTTGAGGAAGGCTATGGTGGTAAGGTTAACACAGGAAACAGAGTAGAAGCTCCAGATACGGACCAGAGAGCAGGCCTTGTGTAGCTTTAAAAGCAACCAAAAAGATTTTGACTTTTACTCCAGGGAAATGAATAACTATAGAGTTTTGAGGGGGAAAATCAAAAGACAGTACATTTTAAGCTTTGCAAAGATTATTCTGGGCATTGCATTTGGCCACATGAGGCAGAAGGAGAGCTACGGGACTCTTAGGGAGTACTGCATCCATTGTGATAAGGGGCTATGTTGGTGGGAGGGACTGGAGGTAGTGATGGAGTGGTTGGGAACTCATCATATGGGTGGAGTTGATGACAGAATGAAACAAAGTTCTCATTTCAGTTCCAGTCTATTCATCTGGAAGTTTTAACATAACATCATAGAGTGAATAATTCATAAGCAACAAAGTTTTATTACAGCTCCAAAGGCTGGGAAGCACAATGTAAAGTTCCCAGCATAGTTGATATCCAAGGGACCTTGCTCTCAGTATCCAAAATGGCACCTAGCCACCCCCTTACAGAATAAAGGGTGTCAGCAAACCTTGTGAATCATTTTCATAAGAACACTAACCCCATTCCTAAAGCTGAAATCCTCATGATCAAACCACTTAGAAAATGCCTCACCTCTTAATATCATCACACTAGGTGCTAGGATCTAACACATGAATTGGGATGAGGGGGTCACCAACATTCAGAGCATCGAAAATTAAAAAGTCTGAGGCACATGTAATTTAAGATCTCACCAAGGAGATTGATGTGGTTAGAAATTCAATTATTCAGGGATTAAGATTGGTGGGCAGCAAGAGAAGAGGCATATCAGATGGTGTGGATAAAGTAGAAGACAAAAAGCACAGGTTTTAGAAAATAGGTAGATTGGCTTGAGAGCAATTAAAAGTTTCAGATAAGTAAATGAGATGGAGTAGCGGTTATGCTTGTCAACTTGATAGGATTTGGAATCACCATGGAAACAAGCCCCTGGGCATGTCTGTGAAAAGATTTCCAGATTGGGTTAACAGACATTGAAGGCCCACCCTCAATGTGGGCAACACTGTCCTGGACTGAACAAATAAGATGAAATGTCTGAGTACCAGCAATCGTCTTCCTCTGCTTCTTTACTGGAGGTACATTGTACCAGTATCCTCAAGTTCCTGTACTTGTGACTACCTCACCATTTTGGAACCCTCAAACCTTGCATTAAATTAAGTCCTTCTTTACTTAAATGGCATTTGTTGGGTATTTTTGTTCTAGTGACACAAAGTAATTAATATGGATGATGTCTTAGTTAGGTTTTTATTGCTGTGAAGAGAGATGCCAAAACCACAGCAGCTTTTATAAAGGAAAGCATTTAACTGAAGTTTGCTTACAGGTTTAGAGGTTTAGTCCATTATTATCATGGCAGGAAGCATTGCAGCATGAAGACAGTCATGGTGCTGGAGAGGTAGTTGGGGGTTCTAATCTGGATCAGAAGGCAGCAGCAAGACAAAGTGACACTGGGTCTGGCTTGAACAGTTGAAACCTCAAAGCCCACCCACACTTCCTCCAAGGCCACACCTACTCCAACAAGGCTATACTTTGTAATAGTGCTACTCACTCCCTATGAATGTATAAGAAGCATTTTCATTCAAACCACCACAGATAAGTACACAGAAGTTATGGTTCTGAGGATTCTTGCTAGATGCACCATGATTTCTCATGACCCAAAAGTCAAGCAGGACACCATACCAAAGTCTTTCTCAAAAAATGGTTATGTGCTACAGCCCTGCTGACACGTGATTGGCTGACTTCTTCCTGTGTCTTTCTAATAGGCTAGTTCATTAGTTCATGATAGCCTCTTTCTCTGGGGAGAAGTTTTGGTTTTGGGAGATCTCCCAGTGTTGAACTGAATCTGCCTTCTGACTTCTAGTTAACTTCAGTTGCTATTCTCTAGTTCATTTATACAAGAGGTAGCTCTTAAGTTCCTGCTAAGACACAAGGAAGATAATTTGGCATGGCTTGCATTTCTTCTACCTTGGTTAAAGCTATTTTACTTTGATTTTATCATGTAATGACCACAGTAGTCTGAAGACCCTCAGATCAAACTACTACTTAAATGCAGAGTGTATGTATGCATACCAGAATATATGAAGAGGGAACTGATAAAGGTCATATAATTATATCGTCCTTAAGGAGGTACTTCCTTAAGGAAGAATAAATCACTCACTATTTCCTACTTTCTTCTGTTCTAGTTACTTCTTATGTAGTTTGTGAGAAAGTAGGTATAAACGTGGACCTCTGGTTACAGAGCATGAGGTATCTGCTCACATTTAACACTGACACAGGCTTTAAGTGAGAAGGATGGATGTGTAGGTACACAGGAGATTGAAGGATAGCTCTGCCCAGTTTGACAAGTCACAGAATAGAACAATACGTGGACTGAGGCCTCAACTAGAGGTAAGTAGTGGGTTCAAGAACCAAACTTGGTGACATTGGCCAAGAAGGTAGGAATCTAGTTCCCCAAATCCACGGCAACTCCAAGAGCCCACTCCAGCCATCTCATTTCAGTAAACATCTCCAGGTCAATGATCATGAGGAATACAACAAAGGAGGAAACTATGGCTTTAATAAACAATTGTCTTGGATTCTAGAACACTGTGTCCCATGTTTGGGAACAAGAGAAGGGGTCAGGCCCAGAGCCTCTCCTTAAATTGTCACCATCTGATGGGAAGTGCATGAAGCTAAAACATATAAAGGTCTAGGAACGGTGAAAACACGACTATTGTAGGAGATCAAGGGAGATAAAGATTACGTTGGGAAGGAACATTCAGAGGTTTGGATGGACATTAAGCTCAGGATAACCAGAAATGATTGTGACAAGGATAGAGTAGATTGGTAAATAATATGGAAATGAGAAACGACATGTTGTTTGAGTAAATGTGACTCATGTTCAAAGCTCACAAGTGAAAGTCCTATGAGTAAGAGTTGGGAACTCTTCCACAAGGGACGGAGAATTTTTTGAAGGGTTTGAACACTGAGTACTTTTGTCAAATCTGTGTGCATCAATTCTGTTGCAACCAAAGGACAACTTTCATCATTTTTACGGAACATTTCCTAAATATATAACAGCTGGTCTGTTCCTTTTTAAAAAATATATTTTCTTGGAGGTAAATATCTCAATTATGTAAAAATAAAAATCTCTTGTCTTTATGTCATGGGTTCATCCTTTCTAGAATTCCAGTCATCCTTCTTTGGATACATTACATGGTATTCACAAGCAATTAGTGTCTATTGGAATTTTACAATATGCCAACGGCTTTGGGGAAGATTTTTAACCAAATTATTTTAAACATCACAATAATCTTAATGAGATATGTCATCTTGAGATGTCATCTTGAGAAATTGAGGTTCAGAGAGGTTGCATAAATTTCCCAAAGCTAGTGAATGTCACAGGTGGACAAGAAACTGAGGCTTGCTTCCTACGTATCTCAAACTCCTAAGCATCATATTATTTCCCGCCAAGACACTCTCTATCATTAGTTACTGCTATCTCCATAACTCAATGTCTGGCAGAAACAACTTTAAGAATGAAAGACTTGTATTAGCTCAAGTTTTTGGCGGTGTCAGTTTATCACAGAAAGAAGGATATCGCAGAATAAAGCAGTTCAACTCAAGGCAGCCAGGAAGCAGAAAGGAGGACGTTAAGAAAGAACCATCATAGAACCCTTAAGAAACATTCTCTATAACCCGCCTATTTCAATTAGCTATCACTCCTTTCTTCCCCCCTCCCAATCACATCTTCATTGTACAAATTCACCAATATATTAAACCATTGATCAGATCACAGCCTTCATTATCCAATCATCTCTGGAAATGTCCTAAAGACACATACGGAAGTATACTCTCACTAACCCAATCAACTTGACAGCCACCGTTGACCATCATACCATCATCAAGAAGGGAGTACTTGTAGAATGTGGGTCTAGACTCCTAATCAACAGGCAGCTCTCTTTCCTAAGTCTCAACTTTCCTTACACTGGAACAGGTGTTTGAATCAGAATTTCTCAATGATCAGCCCCACAGGCCAACTGAAGGATTTTATGGTCATGTCAGTAATTGCAGTGTAATAGGGTGACGGGAAACAATGGCTGTGGTAATCAAACTTGCATCTTCAAGAATGCAAGAGTAAGAAATCCAAACCAATCTGTTCTTAGAATTTTCTAGAAAAATCCCATTTCCCTCCCAGTACCTTATGTGATACAAACTAAAAATAGTAAATAAACCCTCTCGTAATGGATGCCACATGTCAAAAGCCCATCTTAAATTAAATATAATACTGGGCCCACATAGCATTTTTTCTTTTCATTATAATAATAGTAGTAATAATTTATTGATGAATGGGAAGAAGAGGTAGGGAAATGTGCTTCTGACTGCTACATAGGAAAAGAAATTCAATAGTCCCTTTACCTTTTAGCACTAAAAGCCTGAATTAAAATGATTGAGCACTGCATTATAAATATCAATATAAAAGGGCATGGGAATGTGAGAAAATAATCTTGGTCATAATGAAAGCAATGGAGTATTTAGACTGGATGTGACCAGATGGGACAGGAAGGCACCACCTGAGTCAGACTGGCTCATTGATATCAACCTCTGTCAGCAGCCTAGGTAAAGTGAACAGTTTGAAAACAGCAGATGGCAGGATTCTCACCACATTGCAGTTTTATCTCCACTCTTCTTCTTCCTTGGCCAGGCCAGTCTCCTCTCACCAGGCCACCAGGAAGTATGGCAGAACCCTGGTGCTATTTTCCTGGGCACCATCTTTCCCTACCCTCCCTCATCCTCTGGACTGGAAACCCAGTCTCTGCCACTCTTCGTTCTTGCTTGCTTCTCACTGTGATAGGTCTTCTGGGTCCATAACAGTATCTTCAGTGTCCTCGGCTGTCCTGAATCCTTGTCTGACATTGGATGCTTTAGATCATGTAAAGGTTGTAAGATCTGTTCTGCAGTCTTAATAGTCTGCATAGAAGTTGGACATGCTCTGGCTTCTCTCTGTGTTTAGTATTTTATCCTCTTACCTAAATAGATAAAAGAAAGTCCAAACCAGAAGAATGCAAGTCTAGACACAGGCAAGAAATTTTCTTACCTAAGACCAATCTGTATCTACATTGGTATTAAGAAAAAGTAACAGGGAAGTTAGCTCTAATCAAGTCTTGGGACAGTCATCTCAAATCAACTCATGCATATTTCTGAGCTAGATAAGGAATGACAGTTAACTGAGCCAAACTCAGGTTCTCCTTGAAATAGTAAGTCAAAGACCCAGGGGTAAGCAACTCAGACACAGAATGAATGGCTCTGAAGGCAGAGGCCACTGCCCGCAGCCACTGTAGGACTTTTAGTAGGGGATGAAGGCAGAGGCTCATTCATATTTGATCGGCCCTCTACTTCAGTGGCTGAACTCTGAAGTTATGAGTCCAAAAGATGGATTTACATCACAGCTGTGCTGAAATTGATCCAGAATTCCGACGCTGCAGTGCCCGAGGGGAACCATCTGGTTGGAATAAGCACATGAGAGCTTGTCTTGAAGCTACTTTCACACAACACTCAAGTAATATTGAATGGAACTGAGTGTCTGTCTCTCCCATTCAGAGACGCCTGAAGGTGGGATAGTAGAGCAGTATGTGTCAGCTATTGTCACAGTAATGCTACATAACCTCCAGGCAATCTCAGTGGCAAACAACAATAAGCCAGTGTTTCCAAGCTCACTGGGCTGTGAATCAGCTGGTAGCTCTGCGTCAGCTACAGATCGGAAGTTCACCACCGCTCAACCTGCTTTTCGCTTGACCTTGACAGACTCTGGCTGCGGGGAGAGGATTGCTCCAGGTTACTCTGTCTGGTAATTCTTTCAAACTTTGACCACCTCTCCCAACCGCCAATGTTCTACTCAAGGAAAAGGCGGTGTGGACAGTAGACTCAACCACAGAAGTATCTTTTAGGCCTTTACCCAAGTCATACCCACATCTCATAAGCTAATGCAAGGCTCAGATACCCCAAACTTGAGGGTACATGATAAGTAAATACAGTCTTCTTTGCTGCCATGAAAGGATGTGGCTGGACAATAATACAGAAGAAAGAACGGAGGCCAAGATAATTTTTGGTAAAGTTGTGTAGTACTTGGCCTTTAAATGTTTCTTAGGATTTCTAGTGTCTCCTTCTAATGCCTTGTGGGTAGGTAAATTTAGTCTTAACTTTGTGTTTTACTATTCCCAGTGTAGACCATCTGTTTGTCCCTGAGTAAATTATTTAACTGTCACATGCCTTAGTTTCCTTTTTGACGTGTGAGACTAATGGCAGCAATAGAATTTCTTTCGCAGGATTACTGACATGTCTATACATTAAATCGAATCTTAGAATCTTACCTGACACAGACCTTAGTAGGTGGAGGTGTCACTCAGGTTATATGCCACCCTTCTTGCTCTTTGTACCATCTTTACTTCATTCCTACCCGCTGAGTCCTTGCTTTGTCTGTATACAAATGTCCCTGTTTATCTTCCCATTTCCCACTCTGGGAGTGTCACACTGAGTAGCCCATCCCATCCTAGCCTGAATCTTCTCCCTATTGCTCCACGCTAGGTCTCCTTCAAAGCTTGACAAGGGCCAAGATCCTGTACACTCTGGGGTGTATGGTAACTAAGACGAGGGAACCTGAACGCTCAAAGGAAGATTGAGAAGGGCTGAAAGCCTAGGGACAAAGCGAGCATATTCAGAGTTCTGTGACTCACAATGGGACCTATTAGGACAAATCTAACAGACCTAGGGACTGACTAACAGACCCAAGTACTGAGATTCACAAAGCTTCACTTTTGTTTTTGCATTTTTAATTAGTTCTTGGAGCACTGAGAGTTTCATACAACGTGCTTTGATCATATTCACACACACACACACACACACACACACACACACACACACACAGACACATACCCTGCAACTCTTCTCAGGACTACCCATCTTTCCTACATACCAAAATTTTAAAAACCATTGAAGACCAATTTGTGCTGCCAAAAATATTCTTGGATGTGTGATCTTCCATAGAAGTATGGTCCATTTACCAGAGGCTATACACTCAGAGAGAACTGACTCTTCCTTTTCCAGCAACTTAAAATTGCCAGTCACTCCATGACTAGAGGTTCCTCTCCCTGTGCTGGGATTTGGCCTGTCTTAGGCTTCCACAGGTCATGTGCATGCTGCCACAGTTTATGAGTTTATATATGAAGATGTCCTACTGTGTCCATAAGGTGTTTTCTTATAGTAGTTTGTTGCCTGTGGCTCTTAACACCTTTTTTTGCAGTGATCCCTGAAGCTTGGGGATACATGGTATATATATTCCATTTAGGGCTGAGTGCTCAGCAGTATAGGCTCCCACCTGCTCGCTCCTCCCTCAGTGGGTATGCTCCAGGGCCTTTGCCTCACTGCCTGCTGACCCTCCCCTGCTCCAACTGCCATTGCACTGCCATCTGTGTTTCTGCCGTGGGGCAAATCTGACTTTTCCCAGTAGCCTAGACCCTCTACTGCCAGCTGCCACACGCTTGTGCCCACCACGAACCCAAAATGGTGTCGAGGACTACTGGGGAGTCAGCTTATTTCTCCTTTGTGGGTGTCTGGCTCTGCAAGGCTGGGGAGCTGTGGGACTTGAGACCCCCCCATAGAAAAGCTCCTCCTGGAACTATTAGGGACCCCACTCTCAGCCAGCAGCAGGGTCCCCCCACCCTGACATAGCAGCACAGATGCAGCCCCAACTAGCACACATAGCCCTAAGCTGGACCCTCAACCCTCTCCAGAATAGCTAAATAAAGGCAAAAAAAAAAAAAAATCCCACCAATCACAGGCTCTCTTGGGAGGCTCTGCCAACTCAGGGACATTATATAAAGAGCACCCTTCTCAACCTGGCTCAGTAGTAGGTAGGGCGCACAGCCTTAGCTGCTGCCTTCCTCCCAAGTGGAGGCAGCTGTGGAGTGAAGAAGCACAGAGAATACCTCAACTGAGCCAGAATCAAGAACACCTCAGCTCAGACAGGAATATTTTCCTTCATAACTGCAACAATTGTGAAATTTCTCCCCTCGGTGGAGCTAGAGCTTAGCTGAGCTGGGAGCTGAGCTGAGCAGACAGGAATCGTTATAATGTAACACTCCAGCTCAGTTGGAGAAGACTTCCCTGACTCAGAACTGTGAGAGCTGTGTGGTTCCTGGACTCACAAATGTCAGGCCACTTTTCCCATTGGGGACAGCTTCCCTGCCTCAGTACTCCTGGCTTTGAGGTTTGGTTTCTGGCTTCCTGAATGTCAGGATACCTTCCCATTGGGGATGGTAGTTGTTCGCTGCTGTCGTGGTTCCGCCAAGAAGACAAAGAAGAATTTTCATAGATGGAGGCCCTGCCAGACCTCAGCAGAGGGAACCACTATTGTGGTCAATGACAGACTGGACAGTGGAACCCCAAGTGTCTGAGATCAGGTATTTTTATTTATTCAGAATTCCTCAGGTACAGATCATAAGCAGTCAAACATTCCCCACAGAAATCTAACACCTGCAAACAGTACAAAATGCTAAAACCTAGACCAGCCCCTTACCCAACAGTGCATAAAACATTTTATACATAACTTAACTTCCACAACATTTTCCCCTTTCTGTATAAGACAAAAAAAATTGCTTTATCTCTACAACACAATTTAACACTACACCAGCAAAATCATTTACAAGAGGAACAATTATGAGGCTTCTAATGCACATGACCAAATGATACCAAACATCTATTAGGCTTTTCATAAATGTCTTTGGACAGCAGAAAAACATTATCAATGTCTAATTATCTGTGATTCACTCACGATCTTCTGGGCTCCTCCAAAGGACTTGGATCACTTCTCTGGCTCTGCCCTTGACGACATATACAGTTTGTCCTCCAGGCTCTGGCTGGTTCTATCCACTCCTGCTGCTGTCCTTGGTGGTCATCCCACGGTACTAGAATCTTAAAAACTGTTGGGGTCCCTTGCTGCAACTGGGCTGCACTTTCACCAATAGCTTCTCCTGGGCTCTCTTCGTGATGCCAAGCCTCAACTTCTTTACATGACCCCTTCATCTGGACCTTCAACTACTACCAAGGCTGGACCTTCACCAATGGCTTCTCCTGGCCTCTCACAGTGCCAAGCCTCAGCTGCTCTCCAAAGACCCCTTCATGCTTTCAAAATCAGTAACACTTGGGTGACTCTTACAGTATTAAGTTCAGCTACTAGCAAGAGATACAACCTCAGCCGGTTCTGGAAGACAGCTTCTGTGTGCTGACCCTGAAGAAACACTTTCCAGATTTAAGATAGAGTCTGGTTTGCTGAAAAACAATAGGTCAGACTGCAGATAGGGTCCTCTCATGGGTGGAGTGCTCATCACCATCACTAGTATCTGCACTGCTTTTAGTCAGGTTTGCAGGGAAAACAAAACCAAACCAAACCAAACCAAAAACCAAAAAAAAAACAAACAAAAACCCTTTAGTTTAACTAAGGGTCTCTTTGGCTCTAAGCCTCAGCTTCTAGAACAGCAGGGGGTCCTGGGCCAGAGGGAAGAATCTCTGGCTGAAACGTTCTGACAGTTTGTCATTCTTTTTCACTACCACTAAGAGGAAACATACAACCCCTTCCATAGATCTCAAACATAACCTCTTGAGCTTTACACACATAGTTTTTGAAATAGCATGCTACCACTAGCCTCGGGAGGAGGTGTTGGCTCCATGATCCTCAGGTAAAGCAGTAAGAACCTTGCTTTTTCCTGCTCCCAGCTGCATTCTTTATTTCTAAGGGTCTCCATTCTGTAGCTCTTATCTTGGAGCTTTTTCACTCGTTTATTAATTTCACAGCCTTTTTCTTCATAAAGGCTTATTTCTTTCCTCTCTCTCTCCTCTTCCTTTAGGAGACTTCTACTCATTATTTTTGCATATATGTAATCTCTGTCCACTGGGAGCTGCCCTGAGCATACTTTACCAGACTCTGCAGGGTCTGGAGTTTCTTCCTCTTCTCTGTCTCCATGTTGGATTAGCTGGTGTGATGTCCTGTCCCACATTGCAGGCACCACTTCTAGTAGTACACTGCTGTGGTGGCTCAGCAAAGGGAGACATGGAGGCATATTCACAGGTGCAAACCCTACCAAACCTCAGCAGAGGGAACCACCATCATGGCAAGAGCCATCCTGGACAGTGGAACCCCAAGCATCTGAGCTCAGATGTTTTTAGTCTTTCAGAAATTCTCAGGTATTCTACTGGTAGCACATGTAGATGATTAGAAATTAAACAGCCCCTACAGAAATACAACACCTGCAAACAGCACAAAATGCTAAGGCCTATGCATTTCTTTTTCCAACAGTGCAAAAAACCAATTATTTTAAACACAACTAAAAATAAACTTCCACAACACATTGGGGACACTTTTCTACCTCAGATTTGTATGATATCTGGGCTCCCTACTGCCAGAGCACCTTCCTGTCAGAGCAATATGGTTCCTGGTTTCCCGAACGTCAGGATACTCTTTCCCATTGGGGACATCTTCCCCACCTATCAACTGTGTGGTCCCTAGGCTTCTGAATGCCAGGACACCTTCCTCTCAGAGCTGTAAACACTTCCATTGAAGAAATCTTCCCTATTCAGAGCTGTCAGAGCTGTGTGGTTCCTGGGCTCCTAAATGCCAGGCCCCTTTTCCATCTCTGAGCTGAATAAAAACATAAAGAGGTCTCTTATTCTCTACATCTTGGCCAATTGTGGGTCTCTGTATTAATCATCAACTATATAAACAGAAGCTTCTCTGGTGAGGGTTGAGAAAGTATTGATCTACGGGTATAATAAGTACTTTCTGATGCTTGGGTTTGGATCTGAAATGCCCCCATCACATATTTAAATTATAGGTCACAAGCTGATGGCACAGTTTTGAGACATTGTGGACCTTTGGCTCATGAAGCCTACTTGGCAGAAATGGATCATGAGTGTGAGCCTTGAAAGTCGTATTCTGGATCTACCAAGCTGTGAGGAACTGCTGCTTCCTGTACTCCTGTCATGAAGGATGGCGTTTCCCCAGCTGTTCTGTTCTCTTTACCATGATAGACTGTATCCATAAACTTGTGAGTCCAACTGACCCCTACAACCTCAAGTTGCTCGTGTCAGGTATTCTGTCACAATAAGGAAGTAACTATTGCATTGATCTTTTTCTTATGATCCTGGCTTCTGCCATTTCCAGTTTTACCAATGAGTTTGTAGATTTGAATATATCTTTGCATATTATTGAAACTTTTGCCTATGGTGGTCATGATTTCTAAAGTGCCAGAAAACTATTTCAATTATCTTTGTAACAACCTTTCTTCCCTTTACATCTTCTCACCATGAATGTATACATGTATTTACTGAACACAGTATTGTGCTGCCTGAGGGAAGTCACAGCCAGGGTTATTGTCAAAGATGAGTTGGTCAAGCCATTTCCTTAGTTTTTTACAATACTTTGAATAGCAAAATTGCGGAGCAAAACCACACACACACACACACACACACACACACACACACAGCCAAAGTACACATACAAAGTTGAGGAAGTTTATTTTTAGTTATGTTTGAAATT